>JASJET010000066.1:0-512500 GCA_034092305.1 Diaprepes abbreviatus | reverse complement strand
GTACTAGTGACGAGAATCAGACAGTTGGGTATTTTTTACGTACAATGAAATAACTAACAACTGAATGAATTCTCATCGTCTTGATATTAAAAGATGATTAAGAAACAATATAAACCTTGAGATAACAAAAACAAGTGTCAAGATACTTTTGCGATCAAAATTTATCTATTGTTGTGCCAAATTTCTTTTTTTAAATTATTTGAATATATGTATATTTTATTTTCAGCGAATCTGGTTTTTTGACCGACGAAGGTGATATTATACTTCAAAGGTTTAAGCTTCTAAAAGAAACCGAGAATCCGGAAATTGATCTAGACTGCTTAGCGAAAATGCCAAAAATTGAAGAGTGCACCAATATGCAGAATTTTAAAAACTGTAACATATACGTAATAATATAATTACCATAATTAAAAATATCGGATAGCATTGGATTCCTTATTTGGTAACATTTTCCTGCTTTTTTTTTAATAATCAGAAAGTACTTTTGTAATTAATTCTTAAGCAAATCAACAATTGATTCTTTGAAATGAGTTTACCGACATGTACAACTTAAGAAGTTGTAGAAATAAAAGTATAAGTAATATTATTATTATTATCATTAAATGTTATTATCATTATTTCTCTATTTTTCTTTTTAATGGTCGGAGAGTACTTCCGTAGTAAAGGTTAAGCAAAAAGACTAAGGTGGTTGTATGATTTTAACACATCTCTTTAGTTTGATTTAGAATAGTTAAGGCTAGTTTAAGTTAGTTTATTTAACTTTTCTTAACAATTGTTTTATAAATGAGGTTAATTGTATTTAGCAATCACTTGGCTTAAATAAAAATTTTATAATCGATACTCTTCTAGTTTCGTAGTTAACAGCAAAATGCTTACAATAGTGTAAGGGCAAAATTTATGTTCCATAGAATATTTTTAGTATAAAAACAATTAATACACTGAAACAATAACTTGCTGGATATGTAAAGGTAATCAATTTTATTGAAAGAGCAAACAGATTTGAAAATTATGTTTCAGGAATATGAAAAAAATTGATATATCACTTAATTCAGCTTTGACACGTTTTCACAATTTAGTACTTTGCTACTTTGAATTATGTTTCTCTCCTAATAAATTGACTTTATAAAAAACTTTAAAAACTGGCGAATATAAGTTGCAACTGGAACTAAACTTTTAGGGCTATACAAAATTATCTAAGCGTGGCCAGTACTATAAAAATGAAACATTTCTTAGATAAAAATTTTGATGCTATAATTTACAAATCAAAAAATAAATCGAAAACACATGAGAGGTAATATACGGTATGCAGAAACAAAATGTGATAATACGGTAAAAGACGATATAGTTTACTAATCAAACTAGTTACATGTTGTCACCTTTAGGTACGTTATCGGCTGACGATGCTGATTTTCTCAACTAACTTTCTAAAAAAGGGTAAATATGTTTTATGTAATGTAGTACGTTTATAATTAACTGGTCCAAAGAATTAAGATTAGCAACGTTTTTTCCTCTATATTTAAAAGATAGTTTAACTACAATAAAAAGTATGGAATTGGCTCTTTATGAATTTCGAGTAAAAGATGCTGGTGCAATCACCCGTAAACTTTTTAATTATAGTTTTCATATCACTAACCTAATATATTACTATTGGTATGATGTTAGACGTAGACCTTTTGAGTTTCTTTCACCTTATTTAAAAAATTGCAGGTTTTTTCCGCGCTTGAGCCTCACTGATCTTATTATTTTCAAATGACTTGGTAAAGTTTATAGAGAAAATGTCTACCTTAACTTAATATACTATGTCGACAACACTAACATTTTTATCATGCTCTAATATGTTTAGTATGATATTCAATGTTTGTCTGTAATGTGGAAACATGTTAGGGAAAAATATGCCTTGTTTCGTTTTAAAAATTTTAAATAATAACTCAGCTAATTAGCAGTTTATTTCTATTGTAAAAGTATTTAACTAGAATAATTTCTGGCCTTCATATAGCAAATTATATAGGAATATCTTTTAAAAAATTAAATCCTTAGCTGTCATAGGAATTTAGGTTTTTAAATGTATATCCACACCTAAGTAGCTATGAAATAAATTATTAACTGAATATAATATACTGATTAAATAACTTCTGTTCCCCAAAAATCATCATTCTGCTTGATTGATTAAATGCACTAACAAAAGGTGATGATATTTGATCCTCAACTTCTGGGCCTCGTTAGGCCCTATATATCCTACCATGACTGGCCGTCATTCGAGGCTCTTGTGAATTAAAGCAGCTTCGTTAACTGAACTTACCCTAATGACTTCAGGAGATACATCACACTTCCAAAATGCCTCTTCCAAAATCCGTTGAGTGCTGGGTACTCTTCCAGACACCATCTACACATCAATTCATCGTGACAATGGCCTATGAGTAATCCCACCAGGATTTATAGTAAATCATACGTTAGATCCTATTATGCTCCTTACCACAACTATTTCCTGAGACCTTATCCCAGGATTCAATAAATTCGTTTTCAACAACAATTTAAATTTCCTGTTATCCGCGATAATTGGAACAGATAGAATTGGTTGGAGTACATACGGTTCAGAGCGGACCCGTCTTTGCAAAATATTCTTTTTTCTCATTCTTGTATACACTCGAGTGACTCGGGGAGCGACATGAGTTTCATTGTGCAGATATTTTTTTTCGAACTATTCACTACGTTCTTGTACTCAGACACTAGTAGTGAAGCTATAACACTAGACTTCAGTACCGAGCATTTGTCTATATCTTATTTTTGTTTATTGTCTTCTCACAGATATAACCACGTGACAGAATAGAATAAATTTCTGCTTGACATACCATTGTATGTTGTACGAGAGACTAAAACTCTAAGTCTCCCATGGCCCTACCGAATACTCCAGCTCCAGCTCTTTCATCCTGTTGAGATCAGTCCCCCAGCATTTATTTCCCAAAACAGCTTGCTCCTCCTCATAATTTTCTCTACCTGATATAGGCATCTCAAAAGAATGATTGGGTGTCAAAACCGGCGCCATGTATTTGGTTTGCATGGAGTATGATGGACACCTCTCCACCAAGTTTTCTCAATCACACGCCACCAATTCCAAATTCTAGAGGCCCTAGACAGCTGAAATGATAAGCTGTTTTCAAGGCCTCGTTCTACAGGTATTAAGTAGAGGGGGGGTAGGTTCATTAAGATCTCCAGTGCCCTAGTGGGGCAGTCCCCATCGCACACATTATTTCCTTATTTTGGAACGTTGTTAAGTTGAAGACGGTGTTGACGCTTGATTGTAGTAGACCACTATACAATAGCGCAATTATTCGGACTGATTATCATAGTGTATATACAATATAGCACTTTCACTGTCAGTATTTGTTGCGAGTCTAAATATGATCATTTGAGCTTAGTTGTGCGCCTAGGTATTTCACTGTTTCCAAGTTTCGAAAGATGCGACCAGGCAGAGGACCATGCCGTAGGTCTGTGTATATAAACCAGCCCAGTATAGTTTACTCAACATACTGTCTACTACAAGGTTACACAGCAAGGGTGATGAGATTCTCCCCTGTGAACTGCATCCGCTTGAAGATGATTTACCAGTTATATTTATATTGATGAAGGTACCCAAGGTAGACCGGCTATCTGAAAACTCGTTTTCAAGCCTTGAAATCAGTCAATAGGATGCCGCGTCTGTGAATTTTCTTATCTGGTAGGCAAATTTTAAGGATAGAAAATATTGTGCATCGTTACTCCCTTTTTGATGATTCAGCCTATTAACCTTTCCAATGTCTTTATTAAGAATCTAATTCAGCAAGTTCGCTTCCCACCTCTTCCTGGGATTGATATCCCTGCACTCCCATTTAATTCGGTTTGTATTGGAATTGCAGCCCAAAAAAGTGGTAAACTTTCTTACTTGCAATACTTTACTAGATCCGCAACGTTGGATGTTGGACTTTCTTACTGATGCCACAACATAACTTTTGTCAATACAAGACACCCCTATCAGGTCTCTTGTATTGAGTCCTAATGAAGGAAAATACTCCAATTGTTGTTGAATAATTTAACTAAAAAAGGAAATTTATAAGAACATAAATTTTACTTCTTAGTACCTAGCTGGGCACAGTATCCGAAAAAGTCGTTTTTTATTCAAAAAGCTCCCGCTAAATCAAGTCTATATCAATTTGGATGAATCTTCGCTTAATGCTACTCTTCATGTCTTATAAGTTTCGCACTATGTTGGATGGCAAAATAGTTAACTATTCGACTAGTCAGAATACGTCAAAAAACTGCTATATTTGCAATGTGTGTCCAACAGGAGGACACAATCGGTTCTATCCCTAATCTCTTCCTCCAGTTTCAAGGTCAAATTTATATATATATATATATATATATATATATATATATATATATATATATATATATATATATATATATATAACTCCTGTTGGACACACATTGCAAATATAGCAGTTTTTTGACGTATTCTGACTAGTCGAATAGTTAACTATTTTGCCATCCAACATAGTGCGAAACTTATAATGCATGTACTGAATACTAGATGATTTCACTTCGTTTAATAAAATGTATATAAATTTTTATTACATAGGATTTTGATACTTTTATAAATTCATATTTAATTGACCTACATAAATAAACGGAATTCGGTAATTTATTCTCTCAAATAACTACAATCTGTTTTCAATTGTAGGGACCAAAAGAAATTATGGAATCTAGAAAGATTTTATTTTCATTATATTGGACCTTATAATTTTCACTGTTCTCTTCGCGGTCGTCAATATCGTCAACACCAGTGACATCAGATTTTTCCTCGCCATCTTGAATATTTTTCCCATCGCTTATATCATCATCTCATTTTTCGAAGTATGACATTCAATTGTAATATTATTTTTTAAAATCCACGTTTACCTGGTCGTTTGTTGCGCTCACTTACCATCCATGCCACATTTTACAACAAGATTTATTTTTTTGCTCTGTAGCTGATCTCGCTGATTTTTAACTAACGATAGAAATAATTTTATCATCGACAATACTCGTGGCTCAGACACCTTGATTTGATCGACATAATAGAAACTTCTATTTTGCTTTCGAAAGTAGGGTATATTTCTTCAACTGTTATAGTAAAATTATAAACTCTTAGTTTACCGTATTTACTTGTTGCTAAACCCAAAAAAATACACCGAAAGATGCGAGTTTATATAAAAATAAATCTTTTTCAGCGTGCCAAAGCATAATAACTTTTTTTTAAATAATATATTACGCTTTTAATTGATTTTTGGAGGATATGGATATGGCTATTTTCCGAAATGTTGCAGTAATAGACATGAAGAGTAGCATTAAGCGAAGATTCATCCAAATTGATATAGACTTGATTTAGCGGGAGCTTTTTGAATAAAAAACGACTTTTTCGGATACTGTGCCCAGCTAGGTACTAAGAAGTAAAATTTATGTTCTTATAAATTTCCTTTTTTAGTTAAATTATTCAATAACAATTGGAGTATTTTCCTTCATTAGGACTCAATACAAGAGACCTGGTAGGGGTGTCTTGTATTGACAAACGTTATGTTGTGGCATCAGTAAGAAAGTCCAACATCCAACGTTGCGGATCTAGTAAAGTATTGCAAGTAAGAAAGTTTACCACTTTTTTGGGCTGCAATTCCAATACAAACCGAATTAAATGGGAGTGTAGGGATATCAATCCCAGGAAGAGGTGGGAAGCGGACTTGCTGAATTAGATTCTTAATAAAGACATTGGAAAGGTTAATAGGCTGAATCATCAAAAAGGAGAGTAACGATGCACAATATTTTCTATCCTTAAAATTTGCCTACCAGATAAGAAAATTCACAGACGCGGCATCCTATTGACTGATTTCAAGGCTTAAAAACGAGTTTTCAGATAGCCGGTCTACCTTGGGTACCTTCATCAACATAAATGTAACTGGTAAATCACCTTCAAGCGGATGCAGTTCACAGGGGAGAATCTTATCACCCTTGCTGTGTAACCTTGTAGTAGACAGTATGTTGAGTGAACTAAATGGGGCTGGTTTATATACACAGACCTACGGCCTGGTCCTCTGCCTCGTCGCATTTTTCGAAACTTGGAAACAGTGAAATACCTAGGCGCACAACTAAGCTGAAATGATCATATTTAGACTCGCAACAAATACTGACAGTGAAAGTGCTATATTGTATATACACTATGATAATCAGTCCGAATAATTGCGCTATTGAATAGTGGTCTACTACAATCAAGCGTCAACACCGTCTTCAACTTAACAACGTTCCAAAATAAGGAAATAATGTGTGCGATGGGGACTGCCCCACTAGGGCACTGGAGATCTTAATGAACCTACCCCCCCCTCTACTTAATACCTGTAGAACGAGGCCTTGAAAACAGCTTATCATTTCAGCTGTCTAGGGCCTCTAGAATTTGGAATTGGTGGCGTGTGATTGAGAAAACTTGGTGGAGAGGTGTCCATCATACTCCATGCAAACCAAATACATGGCGCCGGTTTTGACACCCAATCATTCTCTTGAGATGCCTATATCAGGTAGAGAAAATTATGAGGAGGAGCAAGCTGTTTTGGGAAATAAATGCTGGGGGACTGATCTCAACAGGATGAAAGAGCTGGAGCTGGAGTATTCGGTAGGGCCATGGGAGACTTAGAGTTTTAGTCTCTCGTACAACATACAATGGTATGTCAAGCGGAAATTTATTCTATTCTGTCACGTGGTTATATCTGTGAGAAGAAAATAAACAAAAATAAGATATAGACAAATGCTCGGTACTGAAGTCTAGTGTTATAGCTTCACTACTAGTGTCTATATATATATATATATATATATATATATATATATATATATATATATATATATATATATATATATATATATATATATATATATAGAAATAAAGAAAGGAAGCTGTCGTCAACAGAGTCAACCAACATGAATGTTGTTGTCTCTGGGCAATCGTGTCAGCATTATTTCCTGTAACCATGGCATTTTCACATATTTATATATGTAATTCAATAATCTTATATTTACCAGGTATTGATTTTTCTTGAGAGAAAAAATTGAAAATTAATATTATACGTATTAATGTTGTTAACTTGTAGTGCCATTCTGGCAAATAGCACTCAAAGAGTTGCTATAGAAACTGGATTTAAGACCTCACAAATAAAATAAAAAACTATTTTGGTACGAAAAAACACAAAACGTAAAAAACGAAATAAAAATAAAATCCAAAAAATAGTTAAATATGAAACAAAGAGACTGGGGAGAATATTTGGAACTAAAACGAACAAGTAGAGCAGTAACAGCAACCAAAGGAGGGCAGAAAGTTCCAGGAGATCAAGATCTATTTAGGTGCACAAAAATACTGAGAGATTGGAAATTTATAACAAAACTACCGATATACGGTTAATATCAGCGAATTTTTTTTATCAAGATCAGCGAAAGTACGTGTTGAGGGCGAATAGATTCTAATTGATGCCAGAATTGTAAGAAGAGCAACAACAAAACTAAAAGGTAACGGTGTATTGGATAAGGGATATTCGTCATTTTACTCTATTACACTGGTTTTAAGGATTCGTGCATGATTGGTTTTATACCCTTCGGTGCCGGTGTCAGCCATCCTTCAACCGATACTCTAGTAGGAATGTGCAACATTCAGTAATTTTTATGCATTTTTTAATTTGTTATGTTTGCAAAAAAAACCGTTGAAAAAGCAACGGCGTTCAAACCACTAAGGCACTTTTGGAGATTTTACCCCACTTGTAGAAGAGATTGAGTGAATTGTTTGGCTCTGTAATGTTCCTTAATGATTTGTAGTGTTTTATGTGTTTCACTATCGTTGGATCTGGATTTACTGCGATGGAAACTAGGGTGTATGCCTTAATGTTCTATTCATATGATTAATGACAGGAGATTTATGGGATGAAATTAGATTGTAATCTTGCAATTACCTTTAAATAGTTAAATAACTCTTTTTGTTGGAACTGTGGTACTTCAATATTTATTATTGTATTTCTGGGCAGAGTTTTGGTATTATTACCATTTCAGTCGAGCCCACTTACGGTCGATTGTTTATTCGACTGAATTTAGTGATTTGTTTTATTTTTTTGAGAGCCAACGAGAGTCTATTGTAAAATGATTAATAACAAAATTTCAACCTTATTATTATTTTTTTTTTAATTTTCTTAATTTAATAAACTAAAGCTTTATTAAGACTATAGTAGGAACTTAATTGATTTTGTGGACTCTAACTTATTATTTGGTAAAAATAATAGTCGGATTTTAATGACTGAACTCAAATTAACTGTTAACTTATAAATTGTATATGGTATATGAAGCGTTCCAAGGATTTTATTTCATTTTAGGGTTTCTGTTTCGGATTTTTGTTTCTGCTTTCTGTTCCCTGTTTATTTTTTTATTTTGCTTTCCTTATTGTCAGTATAAGTAGAGAGGGGGTAGGTTTATTATGATCTCCAGTGCCCTAGTGGGGCAGTCCCCATCGCACACATTATTTCCTTATTTTGGAACGTTGTTAAGTTGAACACGGTGTTGACGCTTGATTGTAGTAGACCCCTATACAATAGCGCAATTATTCGGACTGATTATCATAGTGTATATACAATATAGCACTTTCACTGTCAGTATTTCTTGCGAGTCTAAATATGATCATTTCAGCTTAGTTGTGCGCCTAGGTATTTCACTGTTTCCAAGTTTCGAAAGATGCGACCAGACAGAGGACCAGGCCGTAGGTCTGTGTATATAAACCAGCCCCGTTTAGTTCACTCAACATACTGTCTACTACAAGGTTACACAGCAAGGGTGATCAGACTCTCCCCTGCGAACTGTATCCGCTTGAACGTGATTTACCAGTTATATTTATGTTGATGAAGGTACCCAAGGTAGACCGGCTATCTGAAAACTCGTTTTCAAGCCTTGAAATCAGTCAATAGGATGCCGCGTCTGTGAATTTTCTTATCTGATAGGCAAATTGTAAGGATAGGAAATACTGTGCACCGTTACTCCCTAACTAAAGCTTTATTAAGACTATAGTAGGAATTTAATTGATTTTGTGGATTCTAACTTGTTATTTGGTAAAAATAATAGTCGGATTTTAATGACTGAACTCAAATTAACTGTTAACTTATTAATTGTATATGGTACATGAAGCGTTTCAAGGATTTTATTTCATTTTAGGGTTTCTGCTTCGGATTTTTGTTTCTGCTTTGTGTTCCCTGTTTATTTTTTTATTTTGCTTTCCTTATTGTCAGTATAAGTAGAGAGGGGGTAGGTTTATTATGATCTCCAGTGCCCTAGTGGGGCAGTCCCCATCGCACACATTATTTCCTTATTTTGGAACGTTGTTAAGTTGAACACGGTGTTGATGCTTGATTGTAGTAGACCACTATACAATAGCGCAATTATTCGGGCTGATTATCATAGTGTATATACAATATAGCACTTTCACTGTCAGTATTTGTTGCGAGTCTAAATATGATCATTTCAGCTTAGTTGTGCGCCTAGATATTTCACTGTTTCCAAATTTCGAAAGATGCGACCAGACAGAGGACCAGGCCGTAGGTCTGTGTATATAAACCAGCCCCGTTTAGTTCACTCAACATACTGTCTACTACAAGGTTACACAGCAAGGGTGATCAGACTCTCCCCTGTGAACTGCATCCGCTTGAAGGTGATTTACCAGTTATATTTATGTTGATGAAGGTACCCAAGGTAGACCGGCTATCTGAAAACTCGTTTCCAAGCCTTGAAATCAGTCAATAGGATGCCGCGTCTGTGAATTTTCTTATCTGATAGGCAAATTGTAAGGATAGGAAATACTGTGCACCGTTACTCCCTAACTAAAGCTTTATTAAGACTATAGTAGGAATTTAATTGATTTTGTGGATTCTAACTTGTTATTTGGTAAAAATAATAGTCGGATTTTAATGACTGAACTCAAATTAACTGTTAACTT
Source organism: Diaprepes abbreviatus (assembly GCA_034092305.1). Lineage (NCBI taxonomy): Eukaryota > Metazoa > Arthropoda > Insecta > Coleoptera > Curculionidae > Diaprepes > Diaprepes abbreviatus. The sequence goes on along the minus strand of JASJET010000066.1, from coordinate 502,488 downwards.
ATTAATTGTATATGGTACATGAAGCGTTTCAAGGATTTTATTTCATTTTAGGGTTTCTGCTTCGGATTTTTGTTTCTGCTTTGTGTTCCCTGTTTATTTTTTTATTTTGCTTTCCTTATTGTCAGATTTTGAGGACGAGACTCCATTTCAGTCTATAGTGTTACAGCGTCTCTCTGAAAATAGAGTATCGTACCCATAGCTAGACCAAAGGGTACACGACATTCGGATCTCAGGTTTTTCAACTTACTATATAGTTTATTAAATACTTTAGTATTATATTATTTAATTTAGCTTATGCTATTTAATATCACGATTTAATTTTCATTTTGTTTAATTTGAAGCTGTCTTGTACCCAATTGCAATTCCTCCTGTAATGCGCCAATAAATACACTCTCTAATTTATAACCTGCACACTATGTACAATGAGCGTAATAACCCATGCGCTAGATAAAAAGTTAACGGGTACATAATAAGCTATGCAAACATGTCAATTACAGATATATTAAGTTTTCAAAGCTTCCAATAATATTAGTATTACTTTTCTGTGTTTGCTATGGATCCTTATACTCCAAACGCAAGACTGGGTGAGCCTTCATGGATTTCTGAACATCTGATGGCGTCTTGGTTTAGGTTGGCGGATAAGTAAACCAGTGGTGCCTTGGGTAATGGGTAAATTCCAACATTTTAATTTTTAACACATTAGGGACCTCCCCATCTTCTTCTTGAACTGTCGAGCATCTTTGTTGAGTCCTTCGCGGACCATGGGAGCAACTAGCCTGGGCTGAGCTGATGGACGTAGTTAGAAGAAGAAAGGAGGCAACAGTATGCAGAATCACCCACTGATGTTGAGATTCATTATTTCTTTAAGCTGAAATATTATTGAATCCTGCTCGTTCGCCTCCTCCAGAGTGTGTATTACAATTATTATCCGAAAATTCAATACATTTGGCAGGAGATCATACTGCTATAGTTATTCTGTAATATTTATGTCGGATTATTAGTTTTCGGTACTTTCTGTTTCGAAAAGCTTTGAAGACCTAAAACTTGATCTTTCAAAAATTGTGAAATAGGTTGCATCTCTGCTAGCAAAAATTTTTTGCCAATTCCTAGAAAGCAAATAATAGTACTAAAAATATACAAAAATTACAATAAAATTATGCCACTATTTATTACCAGTGTTTGCAACAGGGATACAAAAATCTTTTTATATTTATGTTTATTTGTAATGCCCCAAATATTAACAAAAATTTAGTTATTCTTTAAAATTTTCCGTAAAAACCATCCCTTAGAATAAAAATATATTTTAACATAATCATGTAGTCCCGCAAACAACCAGTTGTTCATTATTTCTACTCAAGCACTTTTTATCACCTAGTTTAACTATTATTCTAAAATATTGTTCTAAAGAACAAGATATAGACCACTATAACTGCCATATACTCTTAAAGATTATGTTAAATTAGCGGTAATTCTGCATAAAACATTTCATGAAACTGAAAAAGGCTACATTTTGCATTACTCCTTTCTATAAAAACGTACTGTATCTGAGAGTAGTTGATTTAAAATATCTAAAACTACAAAAACCTATATTAATTATTTTATTTAAAACCTAAATCGGTAAACTGATTCAAAACAAAGAAAACTTAGGGAACTAAGTCTTAATACATACATGTTTTTTTTTTTCAAGCAAATTAATATTGGCATTATTATTTTGTCACGCAATATAAAAATGTTTGAATTTTTTGGATACGCGATTATCGCTTTCTCTAAAAATATTTGAAAACTGTATAGCCACTTTAAAAAAAAAAAACGTAAAAAGTAAAAAACTATATGACAACGTATATTAGGTATTTCCACCAATAACCAATAAACAAATAAAGGAATTTTACAATTAAAAAAATACAGGGATTATACATTATACTATATTACCAATACTAAGCTTTATTTTAAACCTTGAAAGACCTACCTGCTCTATAATTTTAACCATATAATCTCCAGTATGAATATAATACAAGCTGCCAAATTTCCAAAAAGAAATAACTTTAAAGCACCTCTTATATGATCCACTGACAAATGAATTGTAGTTGACTCATCGTGTTTTATATATAGTTTTTTTGATGTCAATGCTATATCATTGTGATATTTTTGCGGCAAACCAGCCGCTTGGATTTGTGCAACTAGGTTATTTATTGGATCAAAAAGAGGAAATCCTTTTCGACCAGCTAAACTAAAGGAAAACATGTTAATCTGAAAAATATTTATTGTTTAGTTAAGTTTTAGAGACATAAGTAAAACAATTAATATAAATAAACATTTAAAAAAAAAAAAATCAATATCTGCAATGTTGACCTAAATATGTCGCCGAAATGCAATATATATATATATATATATATATATATATATATATATATATATATATATATTGCATTTCGGCGACATATTTAGGTCAACATTGCAGATACACCATTCAAATTGCACAAGTATACGCACCAACAATCTCATACCCAGATGAAAGTATAGAGGAACTCTACAATGAAATAACGGAGGTGCTAAATAAGAACAAAAGTCAATTTAAGTATATAATAGGAGACTTCAATGCTAGAGTGGGGAAAAGGGCCAATTTAGAACAATGTATAGGAAATTTCGGATTTGGGGATAGAAACGAAAGAGGTGAAAGACTGGTTCAATACGCACATTTCCAGAACCTATCAATAGGCAGCACCTACTTCAAGAAAAATCCAAATAGAAAATGGACGTGGATAAGTCCTGACGGAAAAACTAAAAATGAAATTGATTTCATCCTAACCAACAACATAACAACCCTACAAGATGTAAGCGTTCTTAATAAGTTTCGAACAGGTAGTGATCACAGACTAATCAGAGCTCGAGTAGTTCTCAATACAAGATTAGAAAAAATAAAATTAATACGAAAACCAACATCTGGAATAAATATCGCTAACTTACGAAACAACTCAGAACAATATCAAGACCTAATTAATGAAAAACTACAAGACGCAACAGATGGCTCACACTTGATGGAAACGATCCTAAACTGCGCCAAGGAAATTGGAGGACCACAACCACGTAACCACAATAGAAAACTCTCCGATGAAACGAGAGCTCTTCTGAAACAACGAAGACAAATGAAAATCAGCTCGAACATAAACCGAATAGAATACAGGGAACTGTGCAAAACGATAAGAAAGAAGATTGCAGAAGATATAAAATCCTATAACGAGAGGCTTGTGGAAGATGCAATCGAAAATCATAAGAGCTATAAGAAGACAAAAAGCGCATTAACCATCGGTAAGAAACAAGTAATAGCACTGGTGAACGGAAATGAAAGAATAACAAACAGGGATGAAATAATAAAAATCATAACCAAATTCTATGAGGACTTATACAAAATACCGGCACATCAGGAAGTAGAGGAAGAGACAACTACAGCACAAGAAGATGTTCCAGAAGTTCTTGTGGAGGAAGTAGAAGCAGCTCTTAGGAGCATGAAGAACGGCAAGGCAGCTGGGAATGACGGTGTCACATCTGAACTCATAAAATACGCCGGAAACTCAACTTGGAAAATCTTAGCCAACATATACACAAACTGCCTAAAATCAAGACGCATTCCGAGACAGTGGAATAGCGCTAATATAATCCTAATCCACAAGAAAGGTAGCAAAGAGGACCTTAAAAATTACAGACCAATTAGCTTGCTACCAGTAATATACAAAATATTCACAAAAATAATTAACAACAGAATACAGAACACACTTGATGCTGCTCAACCTCGAGAACAAGAAGGCTTTAGAAGTGGCTTCAGCACAATGGATCATATTCAAACACTACGAGAAATTATGAGTCGAACAAAAGAATATGATCTGCCACTGACATTAGCTTTCGTAGACTTTGAAAAGGCATTCGACTCAATATACCCAAGAGCAGTTATAGAAGCTCTAGTCGACCAGGGAGTGGATAAGCCTTACGTAGAAATGCTAGCCAACATATATAGAGAGGCCACAGCTAGAGTAAATGTATACAAAGATACCCCAGAATTTCCAACTCAGGAAGGAGTCCGACAAGGTGACGCAATATCCCCCAAGCTATTTACAGCAACTCTAGAAAGTATCTTCAGCAAAATAGACTGGGAAAATAAAGGTCTATGTATAGACGGTGAATATCTAAACCACTTAAGATTCGCTGATGACATCGTTCTGATTGCTAAAAATCCTGAAGAACTGCAGGAACAAATTAATGATCTGAACATTGCCAGTAACAGAGTTGGCTTAAAGATGAACCTAGCAAAAAAAAAAGTAATGTGCAACGATCTAATAAGAGACATTGAAATAAGGATAAACGAAACCACGCTGGAAGTAGTGGATGAATATGTATACCTGGGTCAACTTATACACAAGTCGGGTTCACTACTTCCAGAAATTAACAGAAGAATCAAACTGGCGTGGTCAGCATTCGGACGAAACTCCATCATCTTCAAATCCAGAATGCCACTTTACCTTAAGAAAAGAGCGTTTGATCAATGCATATTACCGATCATGACATATGGTTGCGAAACTTGGACATTGAAGAGCGAAATAATTACGAAACTCCAAGTAGCTCAAAGATCCATGGAAAGATGTATGCTAGGGATAACAAAAAGGGATCGCAAACGAATAGATTGGATACGACGAATGACCCAGGTGACAGATGTCGTCCAAAGAATAAAATCCCTTAAATGGCAATGGGCAGGTCATGTAGCAAGAAGAACTGACAACAGATGGACCACAAGAACAACTATTTGGTATCCCAGAAACGCGAAGAGGCCACAGAGACGCCCTAACATTAGATGGGACTATGACATCAGGAAAGTGGCAGGAACAACTTGGTCCCGATTAACCATCGATAGAAAGAGTTGGGCACAAATGAGTAATGATTATAAGAACACGTAATAGTAATAACAACAAAACAAGAAAAATAATAATAATAAATAACTATAAAGGAACATCATAATAACAACTTAATAAGGGAGGCTGCACCATAATTTAGAAATGGTAGATAATAGCTGAAAATGATGATGATGATGATGATATATATATATATATATATATATATATATATATATATATATATATATATTATATATATATATATATATATTTGTTGGAGATCAAATGGGGTAGTTGGAGTTGTAAGCTGTTAGATATTTTTTATGATGTCTTTTTCTACTTTCAAAAAATAATTTAAGGGTCCACATAGACCGTATACATAAACGGTTTGATTGTTTGAATTTTACTGATATAATTCGGTATATACACTATACCCCAAAATTAACGCATAATATTATATATGTAATTTTCAATCATTATCAATAGGTTTTTGATATAAATTTAAATTTTTAAGGTCGATATTAAAATATCTCAAATAAGAAATGATGATTTTAATACAAATTTTATTGCAAAATACACCTCCAAGGCCGAACCGATAACCGAAGTTGTCACAACGGTAAGGCAGGTGTTATGAACTAACTCGAATAGTAAAAAATTTTTATAAAAAAATTGAACCGACTTCTAAAAGTGCGCTAAAAAGTGAAAAATAACTACAAATTTTTATATGAAATTGAAATTTTTGAAGTCGGCGCCAAACTAATACCTGACAAAATGTGATTCGCATAAACAGATTAAAAAATATTTTATTTGTAATTGCTTTCTTACCATAATTTGTATATATTAGTAGTTATTTATTTTATTTATCAATAATTTGGCGCTGACTTCAAAATTTCAATTTCATATAAAAATTTGTAGTTATTTTTCACTTTTTAGCGCACTTTTAGAAGTCGGTTCAATTTTTTTATAAAAATTTTATTTTTCGATTTTTAGTTTTGAATCATTATGATATTCATAAATTATTTGAATTAAGTGCTAATAGATGTTAGTATACCTCACAATGACTCCAAGGTGCCAAAAAAGTACCCATTTTATCCAAAATTGTAAATCACCCTAAAATGAACCTTTAAAAATTTTTTGATTCTTAGAGTCTCCAAATACCAATGAAATTGTGTCAAACAAATATTTAGTCTGTCATAGTAAAACCACTATCTTGATTTCAAATTAATTTTAGATTGGTGATATAGGCCCCAAAACCTTCCAATATCGATATTTGAAGAATTTGAGACGTAAATTCTTAGCCCGATATATTTTATATTGCATATTGAGTTTGTATACGCCACAAGAATCACACAATATCAATTTTAGATAAAACCGGAAAATGTAAAATTTTTAGTCCCTCATATTGTATCCTATCAACCTAATAGTTCTTATTCGTAATACACTACTCCCCAACACCCTAATACCAAATCTGAAAAAATGCGAATAAGGTAAAATTTTCAACCCACCATATTGGATCCGCCATATTGAATTTCACGAAAACAATTTTAACGTCTTAATATAATCTAAATCCAAAACCCTTCAAAGCTCCCTAGTACCAATTTTGGATGAAATCCAAAAAATTTGAAATTTCTAAACGGTCATATTGCATCTGACATATTAGATTTTCTTAGATAATTTTATATTCGCTATTTACATTCTCAAAAACGATTCAGTTCTACATTTGAACAAAATCGAAAAATGTAAAATTTTTAGTCAGCTATATTACATTCGCCATATTGAATCCTGAAAAAATACTATTAAATTCATAATTTACACCCTCAAGAACCCACTATATCAGTTTTCGAGAAAGTCGAAAAATGTAAATGTTTTAGAACACCATGTTGAATCCGCCAGATTGAGTTTTTCAAAAAACATTTTAATTTCGTAATGAACACTAAAAAAATCCCCCATTACTGACTTTAGACAAAATGAGAGATGTTGAATCTTTAATCCGCCATCTTAGATCCGCCATATTTAATTTTTTTTTAAATAATATCAGATTCGTAATGTGCTATCCCAAAAACTTCTCCATATCAATTTTGAAAAAAATTGGGCAAAATAATTTTTTATTCACCCTATTGGAAACGCCATATTGAATTTTTTAAAAATATTTTGAATTAGTCATGTACGACCCCGAAAACTCCCTGTATCAATTTTGGAGAAATCGGACAAAATTGATATTTTTGTCCGCCATATTGAATTAGCCATATTGAATTTTTTAAAAATATTGTGAATTGGTTATGTGTAACCTCAAAAACTTCCCCGCACCAATTTTGAAGAAACTCAGACATAATTAAATTTTTTTGGCCGCCATATTGGATCCGCCATATTGAATTTTTTAAAATAATTTCAGATTCGTTATGTGAGACTCGAAAACTCCATCATACCAATTTTGGAGAAAATAGGACAAAATTGATTTTTTCGTCCGCCATATTGGATTCGCCATATTGAATTTTCTTAAAATAATTTTAGATTCGTTTATGTGAGATCCAGAAAACTCCCCTTTACCAATTTTGGAGAAAATCGGACAAATTAAATTTTTTGTCCGCCATATTGGATCCGCCATATTGAATTTTTTTTAAATAATTTCAGATTCGGTATGTGAGACCCCGAAACTCCCCCATACCAATTTTTGAGAAAATCAGACAAAATTGATTTTTCGTCCGCCATATTGGATCCGCCATATTAAATTTTTTAAAAATAATTTCAGATTCGTCATGTGCGACCTCGAAAACTCCCCCATACCAATTTTGGAGAAAATCGGACAAAATTAAATTTTTTTGTCCGCCATATTGGATCCGCCATTTTGAATTTTTTAAAAATAATTTCAGATTCGTTGGGTACAACCCCTAAAATTCCTCCGTACCAATTTTGGAGAAAGTCGGACAAAATTAATTTTTTTGGCCGCCATATTGTAAGCGCCATCTTGGATTTTACTGCATCAATTTCATCTAAAAAAATATGGGACCACCGCAGCAACTTCCTGAACATAACTTAAAAAATTTCGTTCAAATCGGTGCAGCCGTTCCGGAGTAATCGGTTGTACATACATAAAAAAAAATACATAGTCGACGAATTGAGAACCTTCTTCTTTTAGAAGTCGGTTAAAAATTTATGTAACTCAACACGTGAGCATGCTCTGCATTTAGTTACTCTTTTGGAATTCTGGATTGGAGCAGGACAGATATCGAAAACCTACAAAGAAAAATAGGAACACTGTAAACAAAAACACACTAACACCATCTTCGGAGAGCTACCGAACGTACAATCCTTCTAATATACCAAGGAGGAAGAGGATTGGTGGATATTGGTAAGCAGTTGGATTAACAAATAATTAATTTACGTTCATATTTCCACAGGTTAGCGGGCTCTTCCACACAACATCGAGCAATATGGCGAGGCAGACGATTCAACGCCACTACAGCTGAGGGAACAGGATATTGCTTCTCACCATCAAACAGACCAAGAGAAGTTACAAGCTTGGTTACAGAAAGCACTTCGTGAACGACATCCAAATGAGGTCAATAAGGACAATGTCGACACTCAACGTCAAACTAGTGGTTCATTTCAGGACAGATGTCTCCGGAAACGGAGGGCTTATTAGCTATCCAAGACCAGGTTATTCCAACGGAAAACTATCGGAAGTTTATCATCAAATACACCTCAATTAGAAAACGATCAATGTATATTATGGCTGTCAAACATCAGAAACAATCTAGCACCTAAGTGGAGGATGTCAAGCGTTTTCCCCAACGGAGTATAAGGAAAGACATGACTCAGCCGCTAAGATACTCCATCAGGAGTTAGCAGATAAATTAAATCTATTGCCGGTAGGGAAAGTGCCTTTCTACAAATACAACTCGGAGCCTATTCTTGAGAACAACGAGTTCTAGCTATATTCGGATTCGACGTTTTTGGCGTATCAGACGATTGCTAAATTCTAAGCAAACTACACCAATTGACATTGCTATATCTAACAACAATAACCTACGGCCAAAATACAATGAGAAGATCGCCAAATACAGCGATCTGGAGGCGCAAATTCACAAATAATCAACAACTCATCAGGTTTAACAGCCTGCTCACTAGTTTATCTTCTGGATATAAGTCTTACGGATAGATTGATCCCTGAAGGTATCTCCAGTAGGCCAAAGCTTCGCATTCGAAGATGATGTGTGAGGCTGTCTCGTCCTCTTCATCACATAGTCTACATAATATGTAGATGTTGTCTCAAACTGCAGTGGCCAGTTGTAAGTCCTGTCACCAGACTCATTTGTTGCCTGTTTAGACACAGAATTTCACGCTTAGTTTGCCGGATGGTCTGCTTAGCAATAGCTTGCTGTGCATGTGATCCGCAAAGTGGTTTCAGTGGGTTTGGTGTTGTTAATTTATCCACCAGGACAGACACCCACGAATAGCAGCCTTAGTAATTCCAAATGCTGACTCTGGTACAATAAATGGAGTGTCAGACCCCTGTTTTTGCAAGGCTGTCCATTTTCATTGCCCGAGACACCCTTGTGCCCTGGTAACCACGCAAAGGTGACCCGGTTATGTTTTGCCAAAGCGATAAGGTTTTGAAGACAGTCCCAGAACTGATGTAGGTTATTAGATAACACGCTAGAGCCTTCAGCGTTGCCTGACTGCCAGAGAAGATGACAATGGTCCTGCCTCAGTAAACTCTTGTTAAGTCTCTCCGAAAACAGGCATCAGTAGTGTGAATTTCTGCCTGAAATACTGTGGCATGCTGCCCCATTGCAACACTCATTAAGTTTCAGTGTATCCCCGTTTTGGACCCGTCCGTGTATCACACGAGGCACAATGTTCGGTCAGACCGCGCCTTTCCGTCAATAGTGTACGGTCTTTCAAAGTTGTAGGTTTTTGGCATGCTATCACTACTCATTTCTAGCAATGAGTTCGTTATCCGGCCATTGATGCTGGTGTATCCGAGCTATAAACTCCATTCTCGCCTCAGCCCTGATTATTATATCAAGGAGAGAGAGGTTTAATAGGATTTCCATGGCTGCTGTTGGGGTACTTCTGGCATTCGTGATATATCGGCAGGCCAATCTTTGGAGTTTGGAGAGTTCCAGAGTGGCTCGTATTTGCATGGTTTTTGTCCATCACACAACCGAGCCATAGGTTATCATGGGTCTTACTACCGCAGTATACAGCTAGTTTACAATGTGTGGCTTTAATTCCCACTTCGTCTTTCTGCTGCCATGATGGACATTTTACCTTTAGAGATGATTTTCTTCAGTTGTGATTTCCAGGTTAAGCTTAGCATCCAGGGTTCACCTAGATATTTAACCTCCTGGCTCATTTACACGTGTGTACTGAAAAGAGTTGATAATTTTAATTAGCCCAATTTTCTTCTTTTAGTAAAGGGTATGAGCGTAGCTTTTCCAGGGTTTACCCTAAGGTGCTCCATAGTACACCACTCCTCCACTATAGTAAAAGCCCCTTGTATAAGCTCCGATAGTATATTGCTATGTTTCCTCACAATGAGTATGACTATATCGTCACCAAACCCCCGGGGTATTGTAGCGTTGGTCATTAAGATTTACCAGGACGTCGTCGACTACCAAATCCCACTGGGAATCCTTGACTATCGACACCTTCACGGTTACTTCCAACATTTTAGATTGTGCCCGTCTGCTTTGAAGCACGTTTTGTATCCACTTGCAAAGAGTATCTTCAATGTCATGTCTTCTGGCAGACGTTACCATGGAGGTATAGGAGGTGTTATTAAATGCTCATTCAGTATCAAGGAATGCTGTCAGTGCTATTTCCTTGCTATCTGTGGTAGACTCTATTTTTCTTATCAGGTGATGTAGAGCTGAATCACATGAATTTCCTGATTGGTGGGCATGTTGGTTGGGGTGTAGTGACATCTTAAGAGAGGAAGGTTTCCCATATATGTCTTTCAATCAGTTGGTCTGTTAGCTTTAGTAGAAAAGATGACAGATTAATTGGACTGGATCTGCCAATTATATGAATATTACTCAAATGACTCATAACGATAGTGAAGTGAAAGTGCTCCAAGAAGTGAAGAAGATATACTTCAAATTATATATGCCACCACAAGTCTACACACGAATTACCTATACTAGGAGAATTGGCTTTTTGTTCATATTATCATAACAAAATATCGAATAAAAGATCTTTAAGGTATTTAACAAATGTCTCAAATATGATTTTTGTAGTAGCAATGGTAATATATTATTATCAGCGCTCTTAAAGAGTTAATATATTTTTATAGAAATAATGTAATGAGAGACTTTGAATAAATATATGTTGTAAATTAAGACATAGGTATATTAGGTTTTATAGAAGCAATTAAGTGCAAGTAAGCTTAACAATGTGCGCGGTCACCAATCTGTCATGAAAAAATAAAAATGTTTTACGTTCACCAATTTGTCATGAAAAAATAAAATGATGAGCGTTCACATGGTGGGTAATGAATAGTTAAAAAATGTTAAATGCACGTCCGCCAAACCAACGTAAAAAGTATATATAGTTGTAAAACTTTATTAATATAAAAAATTAGTAACTAATAGTAATTATAGTTCTAATGATGAATTAAGTAAAAGAATTAAAGAAATATATAATTGACGTTCTGTGAAAGCATCATCAAATAGGTTTTGTAGAACATCTATGATTACTTTTCGACAATGAGTTTTCAGGTGATACGAAGGTTATTTTAAAACTTGGGATATTTGAGAATTTGTACAACAGTTTAAACGTTTCGGACGTTGGGAGGAAATAATAGTTTTGAAGAAATATTATTTTTTGTGTTTTATTTTTCGAGATATTTTAAGTAATTTTTATATATGCGCATGCAGATTTATTCGTAGACAGTCAAACAGACCGCATAGATGGTAGCCAGGTAGACTGATAGATAGAGAGACAAACAAACAGAAGTAGTGAACATAACCCGATTCGCTCGATCCCCCCACTCCTCGACCTTGACCTTGACCTTGCTTCACCCCTCTTTGGCCCCGCCCACATGTCCTTGTCATTGACCTTGAAAGTGCACGTGTGCTTTGGCCTTGGCCTTGTGTTCAAGGTTGTGTGTGTGACCTTGACCTTGGTCGAGACGACCTTGACTTTGTTGAAGGTCATCTTGGGTGTGTGACCTTGAAGTAGTTATTTGTGCATTGTAATAGTGTGGGATGATCTTGAAATGATTTTGACCTTGCAAATTGTTCTATAAATTGTGTGAGTCTACTTGCATTCATTCAGTGTGAAATGTCAGATACGGAACTATCTAAAGAAAAAATTATAGAGCAAGTCGGCAGAGTAATTTGTTTATATCAGAGTAATTTAAAAAGTTTGTGTGATTTTGAAGAGAAGGATCTAGCATTTTTTCCTCTCGAATATTTAAAAACTTGCGTTGATACGCTGAGTTTACGGCAAATTTGGGATAAGCTGCCAGCGTCATATCGGTGTAACAAGGAACTACAGTTAAGCTTACCCTGTTACATTCACTATGAACAAATATATCGTCATCATATAGATGGGCCACCACCAGCAATAAAAAAGTGTCGTGAATGTAAAAATGAGTGAATAATATGAATAGTGCTTTGCAAGAGACAGTAAAAAAATTGGGCGATGAGTTCACTGAAACGGCTAATAATTATTTCAATGATGCAATGAAAAGTCGAGCAGAATGGGCGTCGCGCTATTGTGATTTGGCTTATGAATATGAAAAGGCTGCGAATGCATGTCGTAAATATTGCAGCAAAACAATAAATTTACAAGACTTTGTTCGTGAGATAAAAAAGTTGGGGTTTAGTGACTGTTTGGAAAAACTGATTAGGTTCATTGCAGATCCGGTTGTGTTAGATGAAATTAGAGTGTAGGACTTAAGTTTAACGTAGTAGTAGTTAATATGGAAAGTTTAGTGCGAGAAATGTACGAGGAATTTCTAATTTCTGCAGCCTGTTCGGAATTTTACGCATATGAAATGCAAGATTCGGAGGCTCAGGACTTTAGTGTATTTTTTAAGTATATGGACCATGCCGAAGTGTGTCTTTTAGCTAGTATAGTTTGTAAGAATTTTCTTAGATATAAAAACAAACAATTATTATTGAACAAATTAAGGAAATTAGGTTTAGGTGATAATGTTAAACGCATAGAAGAATGGCAGAAAAAAATCAATGAATAAAGTACATAAAATGTAGTTATTTGTTTCATTATATTTTGTCCTTGAAGTTATCCTTATACCAATTTAAATGTGTGACGTCATTTGACCTTCAATACTCCTCCCACTATTTCTATCGTTAAGCTACCCCCACCATTGTTACAATTCGACCTTGAAACCCCGCTATAAAGGTTCGTGGGAGAAGAAGTGACTTCAAACAGTCGCAGATATCAGTGGCATAAACATCAAATATTGTGTTCGTGTAGTGTTCTGAAGGTGCTTTTATATTCACGGTAATTTTTGGATTTATATACCATTTTTTTCAATAATGAGTATTGCAAAAGAAACTCTAGATGAAATTAATGAAATGTTTAGCAAAGATTTCGAGGTTTTAGAGAAAAAAAAGGTTACCGAAATGATTGTAGGCAAAGTGTATAAAATTGTAAAGATGGTTTCAATGACTACACGATTTGGTAAAACTCTTTTAGTGGCTTTACACGATGACGGTGATAATAGCACATTTGAGACTTTTTTACCAAAACGTGTGGCCGAAACACTATCTGACGATATTGTAGATATTATGAGTAAAACTAAAGATAAATACACTCTAACTTATTTGGGGCAGGGCACTAGAGTTTTTGGAAACAATACTCGAACATTATTACGTTTTGGCTCATTGGAGTAAATTGTATGTAAATTGTTTGAAAAAAAGGATGTAATTAAATTTAAAATATAGTTGCACATGTCAGAATACTTACGCGTGTTCATTATTTCTGTTAAAGATGTCTGCTGATGCGACGACGACGACGACGACGACCGCCAACGAATGTGTAGATAGATACATATTTTGGTTGGGGAGAGAATTAAGAAATAGGGCTCACGATATGTTAGATAGCGTAAATGATTGGTCGCATATTGATGTAACCAAAGATCAATATAAGAACGAGATCAGGGATACAATCAATTTTATGGCTGGGGCACACTTGTGCGACAAATTTTTATATGGTTCCATAGACATGGATACATTTTGTGCTGAAATGGTTGAAGAAGAATTAAAAGAATACCTCGTCAATATTCCACATTTACCAGGTGAGCTTGCTGCAAAATATGAATTGGTTTCTGCAACAGCAACAGCCCAAGACGTTGACGATCGAAATAGTGTCGGATGGGATAGAATTTTGAGCAACGAAAACGAAGACATGGAAAACTAATTTTTTATAATTTTTGTATTTGTGCAATTAAATAACTGTAAATAAATATCTGTTACAATCACAGTTTTATTTTATTTCTTTTATAAACATACCAACCCAGTAGATCATAGTCAGTGTTTCTTTTTCTCAGCTGAAATATTTAATATAAGTAGGGCAAATAAAAATAAAATAGTTTAGTAAAGATTGAAAATGAGTCGAGGAAACAACACATTTGATAAATTTGGTCGTCAGAAATATAATGAAAAATATCATATATTATCTGGGCCACAAGGGATTGGTTTTAAACTTACAGCGGATGGGCAGTATGATATGGGTGGAAAAATCATAACCAACTTAGGCGAACCTAAAGATGATGACGATGCTGTGACAAAACACTTTGTTAATAGAAAGTTTTACAATTTTGCAGTTGTAATATGTGACATATTTAACAAGGATGTCCTCCCCATGATATACAAAAATAATAGTGAGCTTAAAACAAAAATTGAAGTTATGCAGAAAATACTCTATCATCAGCCTTTAAATGACTCATTAAGCGCACTGTCGTACGACTCGACTTCAAAAAAAATCTAAAAAAAGCAGGTTAAAGAATAGGAGAACGCACTCCGAGTGGCATAGCCTTGAAGATAACGTCGTAGTCGTCGGTGAATTGGACCTTCCCTCCAAGAATATTGAAATGTTTTATTGTCATTGTTTTTAATAATGATGATTGAAATAAAAAACTTTATTTTACAATATATTGTTTATTTATTTTACATTTTAAATAAAAAATATAGTCATACAATATGTTATTTAAACAATATTAGCTTTATCTATCCAAGAGTTGAAGTGGTTGGGAAATCCTAGCCATTTGACAAATAATTGTTCGATGTGATTTTTCTTGCGTTGTCTAAGGACCTTTTCTACTAGATAAACGTCAGGACTGCTTGTTTTTTGTAGTTCTGATTCGTAAAAACACCCTCTTATAGGCTGACCTTCTAACGATTCCAACAAGTAAGTAGGTGGATTTGTAACGTTAACTTTTACAACTTTAAACAATTCGGTTGACCAAGAGGGCGTATATCCTTTCTCGAATAAGCTTTTGTACTTGCTAATACGCACAATGTCACCCATGGAAAACTTCAATTTTTTAGGTACAATTTTTAAATAATCATATGCTTTAATATGTGTTTTTTCTTGCACGTCTGCAGGCTTCATTCCAATGGTGCGATGTTTCGAATGGTTATAGGTTTTTGTTACTGCCGATAATATATGTATCCATTTGTAAGATCCTCTTGTCGAGAATTGTTTATATAAATTATTTTTTAAAGTCCTTATGACTCGCTCAACAATTGCAGCTTTTTTTGTGCTGTAAGTGGAATAATGATTTATATTATATTTTTTCATCAGGGCTTGAAAGTTTGTATTATAGAACTCCTTTCCTTGATCACTTTGCAGATTTGTTGGTGTATATGATGCCTCTTCAATGATGCTTTTCATCGCATTAGTAACTTCTATACCAGTCTTGTTTTTTATGGCTTTGGTATAGACAAATTTCGAGTAACAATTTATACAGACCAAAATATAACGATAACCATCGTTTTCATCAGCATACTGTTGCATTTCAGCCAAATCAATTTGCCACAAATCTCTGTATCCTTTTATTATCGTGCGCCGTCTTACAAAATTTTTTCTAGCCGTTCTATGTAGTTCATTAACAATCTTGATTTTTTCTAAACTGGGCTCCATATTATTAGTAATACTAAAGGTTTCAGATCGAAGGAAGAACTGAATAATATCATTAAATATTGAGCTTAATATATTATATCTTCTTCTCGTAATTCCTCTATGATTGACATAATTTCATTTTCGTGTCCCGTGTGACCGGCCATTTTGGAACTCCACAACAAACGTAAACGATCCACCAACTCTTTAGCTTTGTTCCAGTAGACATATTGAAATTTTTTCGAAGATAATTTCTTTTTTGTGGGTAACTGTAGTTTTTCCGAGAGATTTTTTCTTGTAATAGTACCACCTAATTTTGTGCCCATTATCAGAGGTTTAATAATTCGTAAATATTTGTTCCATCTGGTCTCCCGTAAACCATCACTTTTTTTAAAATTGTTGTAGACAGCACTCGTTGATTCCAAAATTTCCTTGTACGTTGAAAGTACATTATCACTTAATTGTTGTTGTTCCTTGCCTACACTTGGGGGTGTTTTAAGAAATAACAAATCATAAAGTGCCGGTGATCCACCATATTCTGCAATATTTTTCCCTTTTTTGTATAAGACAATATTTCCATTTCGAAAACGCACCTCTAAATTACCAATAAAATTTTTGTTATGATCTGTTTTTGAACCAAAACGTACACCATATACAGTATCGTATAGAGATGGTTTCGAACGTAATCCTTTCAGGTGTGCGTTTAAAGTATCGGAAGTTGTGGTGTCAGCGGATGCGAGAGATGTATTAGTTGATGTCGAGGGTGTATCAAATACCGATTGGCTAATATCTTCTTTTGAAATGCGATGCTGCTGCTGCTGCTGCTGAATAGGTGTGGAGGTTTGAAAGGAATGTGTAGGTTGGGGAAAACCTGATATTTGAGTCGACTGCACTGATGTACTGAGACTATGTGGCTTTGTAGCTGGATAATGTTGTTGCTGTTGTTGTTGTTGATGTTGTTGTTGCTGCTGCTGACGTTGCTTAACCACATCAGATATAGTTGTCAACGGCTTAGAAATGGGTTCGTAAAACTTTTCCAATTCCACAACATTAAACTCTTTAGCCGCTTTAATTTGTTTAAATTTTTTTCTGACGGCATTGGTAGCTTCCACTAGTTTACGTTTTAAGTCGATCGCGTTATTCATGATGTTAACAAAGGACGTTTCAACAATCAAATGAGCGTTTTCTCTTATTATTACAGTAATATATAGCTATCAAATCCTTTACGGTATCTTCCCGATTTCACATCACTGTCTTTATCAATTACTAAAAATCCATACTTATTATCCCAACATTTTGAGCACATTTCTTGAAATTGAGTAAAAGTTAGATCCGGTGAAACGTGGTCGGAAAATATGTGTTTCATATTCAACTCATCTTGTTTAAACATAATAATAAAATTGGCGTTGTCTCGCACAAGCTGTTTAGGCACTCGCGAATATGTTTGCGCTAGGTAAAAGGAGTCGATATTTTTATGACGTCCCATGCTAAAGTACGATCTTATAACATCTTGTTTTTCACATATAACATCATCAAAGATAAATATAGAGTTTGGTTTTGCATCGGACGGTTCCACAATATTACTGGAATCACTAAAGGCATAGTAGCCTAAACCTTTGATGGGCGCTAAAATTTTCCTTAAATACTCATATTTCGGTTGATACAGAGATTTCGAGTAAATATAGACATTTTCGAAACGTAGCCCAAGGGGGTGTGTAAGCAGCGAAATCATGACATTAGTTTTTCCACAATTGGATGGACCAATTAACAGGCCGCGAATAGAGGAAGGAAGTAGAGGACCGTGTCTCTTCATTATCTTCTTTTCAAATCCAAGTCCGACTTTTTCATCGAGATTGTCAATAGGAAGTTTTTGTTTAAGATCGATAACGCGCATCTTAGGAAAATTTGATATTTTATAGACAATTTTTCACAAAAACTGTCATTCAGATGCCGAGCGTCAAACGAAGTGGACGGTCTCACGTTTCCAACAAAACTGGATACGGTATTGTGAATTCGTTAATAAATAAATTACCATTCGAGGTACACATTCCTGGTTATCAATATTGCGGACCCGGAACAAAAGTAATAAAACGTGTAACAAGAGGTGATCCAGGCATTAATCCTTTGGATGCCACATGCAAAAAACACGATTTAGCCTATTTACATAATAAAGACAACATAAGTGCGAGACATCGAGCGGATTACGAGCTCGAACAAAGTGCTTGGAATAGAGTAAAATCGAAAGATTCCAGTTTAGGTGAAAAAACAGCAGCTTGGTTAGTTACAAACATTATGAAAGGAAAACAACGTTTTGGTATGGGTGTACCATCATCATTATCAACAAAAAAAACATCTAGTAAAGGCACGCGTCATACAAAAAGGAAAGGTGTTAATAAAAATCGACATGTTCGGAAAGCCAGTTTCGGAACAGCTATTCGACAAGCAGTTCGAAGGGAATTATTAAAAGCCGGAAGTAAAAATGTGTTGGAAAAAAATGTCATGAATGCATCTAAAATAGCTCTGTCGGCAGCACGTAGATCGGTAAAAGCGGCAGGTGGCAAAAGGAAGGTTCGTACACCGAGAATAATACCGATTCCTAAAACTGGTGGAATATTACCATTAATACCAATTTTTGCCGGGTTATCAGCTTTGGGTTCATTAGCCGGTGGGGCAGCGGGAATTGTGCGCGCCATAAAAGCAGTAAAAAAAAGCAGCGAAGATAAAACCGGTGCCGGCCTGTATTTAAAATCGAAAGGAAATGGTTTGTTTCTAAAGCCATATCGTAAAGGTATGGGATTATTTTTAAATCGTAGATCAAAAAACTAATTGAATCCCTACCTCGAAGACCACTATCTAACATCGATATAGAAAAATATGCCAAAAAGAAAAGAATAGGACACTTTCGAGGCGTTTATATGAGGGATTTATTACCTAGACAAGGTCCTCGACGTTACGAAGCAGCAATAGTGAATTTGGATAGTACGCGTGGTGCAGGGACTCATTGGGTAGCTTATAGAAAAAATAATTCTAAAGTAACATATTATGACAGCTTCGGCGATTTACCCCCACCGATCGAATTGGTACGATATCTACAAACGGGATCGGAACCATCAAAAATTATTTACTATACATACGATCGTCAGCAGGATTTTGGAACAGTCTGGTGTGGACATTTGTGCTTAAAGTTTCTTGTCGAATCATCAGCGTAAAAGATGTCATCATCATCATCGTCACCATTAACACCGCAAATGGATCGCAATAACTATACTAAAATGTTGCAATCACTGAAAGCATTTCATCTAGCCGGTGGATTAAGGAAAATGACCGTGAAACAGTTAGAAAACATGCCCAAGGAAGTAATGATTGCATTAGCCCCAAATGAAATTCCATTCGTTTGGGAAAAGTTGCCGGAGCACCTTAAAAGCGATATCGATATATTAAAATATCAGTGCGGTTGCAAACATTATTTCAGCAGCAGCAGCAGCAATTTAAACGAGGTTATGACTGATGAGGATCTTACGGCTAGAAAAATATTTTGTTGTTATTGCAAAATCAGCGATGTGCGCATAAAAGCAGAAAATAGCATAAAAACATCACTATCTAATGCAGTGAGAAAAGGTGTGAAGATGAATCTTTTTAAATGTTGCCGCTAAGAATAAAACCGAGATGTGTGATGTTTTAATGGTTAGTCATGTCTTATACGTTCACACTAACAGGACACTCGAGCGTCTTAAGCGCCGATTTTTATCCACCAGTCGAATTAAATAGAGAAAACAAATATGGTCTGGCATTGCTGGGATTTTACACATACAATTCAATTTTTAATGTGGACGAAAGCAACAATAAGTTTGCCTACATGAAGGAGGGTTACACCACCGAGCCGATACAATTGCAGATTCCACCTGGGGCCTATGAAATAGATGAGATAGGTAAAGCTATGTTGGAGGCTTTGAGGATTTCAACTGAAGAAAAGAACGATGGAATCTTTTACTTGGTCGCTAATAATAATACGCTGAAATGTAAACTGAAATCCCAATATACTATAGATTTCCGGGGAGAGGCGAGTATCGGTAAAATGTTAGGATTTAATCATACAGTGTTAAAAAGAGACAAAAAGCACGAATCAACCGAGATGGTGGAAATAATGAAAGTACGCATCATACGCGTAGATTGTAATATAATTTCCGGAGCATATATGAATTCGGTGGAAGGTCATACCTTGTTCGAATTCGATATCGACGTGGAGCCCGGTTACAAAATCAGTAAAGAACCACAAAATAATATTTATATGCCGTTAATGCCGGCAGGACGTCAGTTTATCGACAACATTACTCTTCGCATCTTGGACGATAGCGGTGATCTAATCAATTTTCAAGGCGAGAAAATAATCGTGAAATTGGAACTGAAGAAACTTTCATAGAAATGGGTTTTTGCTTCAATCGTCAATTGTGTGTGCTGTCGACTAAGATGGGGGAACCGCCGAAACATAATAAAAGTAAAAGAAGAGTTAACGTCAAGGTTAGTCGTCGTCCAGACGTTAGATCACAAACATCTCAACAGTTATCTGCCGAAGACTATAAATTTTTAAAATCAATCGGTCTTAAAGTGCGAAAATGATTTCCACCACCAGCGATAAAATAGAGGTTTTCTCCGAGCCCATCTTGGACAATTCCATTATTAGTCTAGAAGAGCATACGTATAAACCATACGGATCTCCATCATTCAACAATTCGGATGAAGTCCGTATCCCCATTAATTTTCAAGATATTATACTGGATATCGCCGAAAGTTACATATATATCGAAGGAAAATTTAAACCCATAGACGCAACGAAAAGATGTTTTTTATCAAATAATGCCCTCGCATTTTTGTTCGATGAAATTCGCTACGAGATGGGAGGTGAGCAGGTCGCCGTGGTTCGTAAACCTGGAGTTACGACGACATTAAAAACCATGGTTTCATTCGGAAGTTTGCAACAAAGATCTCTCATGACGTGCGGATGGGGTCTCGACGAAGCAAACCAAGATATCGTAGACACGGCAAGTAACGTATTCTCCGGGAAATTACCCTTAAAATATCTTATGGGATTCGCCGAAGATTACGCAAAAGGTGTTTTCAACGTAAAACAAGAGCTTATTATGATTATAGCTCGCACTTTTACCAATTGTTACGTCGGCGAAGTAGAGGCAGAAATTAGTATCGACAAAATCGAATGGAAAATTCGTCACATCATTCCAGACGACAAGCAAAAATTGAAAATACTGTCTCGCATTAATAAAGGAGGAAACAATGCCAGTATTCAAATGGCATATCGTAAATGGGATCTGTACGAATTACCAGCTTTAAGGCAAACATCTTCCGACGTGTGGGCCTTGAGAACGAGTACAAGTCTGGAAAGACCGCGCTATATAATCGTCGGGTTTCAAGACAGCAATAATTGCGACAAGAAAGAAAAAAACGCAACCCAGTTTACCCACGCCGACGTATGCGACATTAGACTGTATCTGAATTCAACCGTTTATCCATACGAAAGATGGAATTTAGATTTCGCCAAGAAACTGTACGCAGCAGCCTATTACAATTACGAAAACTTCCAAAGCAGCTACTACGGGCGCGAAATAAACGATCCGATGATAACGTTCGCGGAATATATGAAAAACCCCGTTTTTATTATCAATTGGAGTCATCAACCAGAGGCGATTAACTCATCGACAGTGGATGTAAAATTGGAGTTCCAAACGAGAAAGAATAAATTCCCCAAAGACACTAAAGTGTACGCATTAGTTATTCACGACTCATTTTTTAGTTATAATGTATTAAACGGTTCGGTGACCAATAAATCTATATTTTAATGAATCTATTATATGTAACACAAAATAATGTTCTTGAATCAATAAATTTGTAATGAGTGAAGTAGTAGTTTTATATTTATTTGAAACCCAACCAAAAAAAAAAGCTGGCGGAAAAGCCCGCTCTTTAAGAAAAGAGTACGGGAATTTAGAAAATGGTGGTTTATTAAGTGGAAAAAAGAGCTTAAATAACACAAGAAAAAATTTTTAAGGCAAAATATGAAAACAACGATTTAGAAAATTTGTAGGAAAGTAACGGTTAGGAATAGGGAAAAACGTTATAAGAAAAAATTATAGAGGAAATCGAGTACTATAAGCAAGCATTTTTCTCGATAGTAAAAACGTAAAAAAAATTTTTTTCAAAAAAAATTGAAAAATGGTGAATGCGCGCCAAAGTTGAAGTTTTGGAGCAAAATGATATTAGGAAATTAGAAAGAGAATTTTTTTCTACATATGGTAGTACTTTTCAAAATTCGGAAAGATGAAATTTTAAGAAAAGGGTTATAATAAGTTAGTAATTTGGATTTTTTAAAGCGCTGTAGCTCGGGAACCGTTCAAGATAGAAAAAAAATAAAAGCACTTGGATAGCCCAAAATTTTGAGGAGAATGCGATGGTGTAAAAAAAATTATAATTTTTTTTTTTTTGAAAATGCTGAATACGCGCTAAAGTTGAAGATTTAGAGAAAAACGGTATCGGGAAATTAAAGAGAGAATTTTTTTCTACATATTGTAGTATTTTTGAAAATTCGAAAAAATGAAATTTGAAAAAAAGGGTTATAGAAAGTTAGTAATTTGAATTCTTTAAAGCGCTGTAGCTCGGGAACCGTTCAAGATAGAGAAAAAATAAGAGCACTTTAATTACCTAGAATTTTGAGTAGAATACAATGGTGAAAAAAAAATTTGGAAAATCTTAAAAATGACAAAAAATTTAGACGAAAAAATTGAAATTCTCGAGTTAGGAGGCTAGGGCCGCCGAACGGGAGTATGTGGAAGTTGTAGGGGAGGGTTTTTTTTTTTTTTTTTTTTATTTTCTAAGTCCACAAAAACGGTCCTTTTCAGGACCACATTATATTTTGATCGTAGTTTAGTAATCGTCACTTATGGGGCGAGATATTCGTTTAACGACGATTTGTCTCGTAGCTTAAGTGCCAAGTTATATGCTTGAGAACCTATGAAATGTTAACAGTTCAAACAAGGTTTCTATTATTTTTTTTGTAATGTATTCTTCACAAAATATTAAGAATAAGTCTTATTGTCTAAACAAATCTAATTCCTTATTTAAAGTTTTTGAAAAAATCAATAATTCTATAAGCTCTCACCAATACATAACATTTAGAATCCGTTGGTGGGGTGGGGGTAGTTCTATATATATGAGACTGGGCCAGTTACACAGTCATATATTCATCAACCCTCATACGATGAACATGGAGGAAGAAAGACCCGCCAGCCGAGGCTCATCCATCTTTAGTGATGACACCGTAGCCGACAACGTTGGAGACATGCAAGTCTTCGACGACGACGACGAGGTGGATTTTGAAATTGACGTCCTACGTTGGGACGACTTGGATGAGCCGATTCCGCTAGTATATGACCATGATCCGGGTCTAGTGGAATTAGACGATGCGGGCGATTGGGTCTTACAAAGACTCGAAACTCCGTCGCCGCAGCCAGAGCCGGACTCGACGGAAGATGTGGTGCTGGAAATTCCAGCATCACCAACACCCGACGACCCACAAGGCCCCTGCGATTCGTCAAGCTGGTGGTCGACCAGCGAGGATGGGGCACCATAAGCCCACACTCTCCCTGGCCCTTTTTAAGGGCACACAACAACGGTCCTTTTCAGGACCACAAAATACTTTGATCGTAGTTTTAGTACATATTAGTACTTTGTTACTAATATTGTATGTATAGAATATACAATATTAGATACAAAGTATTAAAACTTTAAGTGCTGGTGGAACCCAGCTAAATCGTTCGTTCGTATTTGAGACCACAAACAACTTTTGGTCTCAATACGTAATACGACATTTGTTTTCACCCCCCACCATTAATTTGTCTCTATATATACGACCACCAATACTTATTACAATCATTTTAGTTCAACATGTCAGCGACTCAACAACAACAACCCATCCAATGCCCTGTGGTAGATTCTACCACAGAGAATTGTTTGGAGTGGGAGCCGAACGATCCTAGATGGGATGAACTTTGGCGGCTCATCATCGAATATACAGAGGATAGCACCACCACCCCCGCTGATGATGACGGGCCGTGCGACTCCACAACTCAATAAAAGAGTCGCATGTTTTACAACCAAACGGTCCTTTTCAGGACCACAAAATAATTTGATCGTAGTTTTAGTTGGTTATAATACTTTGTAACCAATATTTTATGTTTTTTTCATAAAAACATACAATATTGAGATACAAAGTATTAGAAGTTCTGGCGACAGAACCTTAACTTCATAAACCGAACCATGTTTTAGCATACTAGTAAATATTATCAGAAAATATTTACAACTATTGCTATTGCGTAATTTTAGTGGATTATTCACTCTTTTTTTTTATTACCTAATATTATGTGGGACAGGGTCTATATGAAATAACACACAAAAATAAATTTTCAAGTCATTTTTATTCTCATTATAAAATATAAAAATTTGATCAAACACTTTTTTTTATTAACTACAATATATATATATATATATATATATATATATATATATATATATATATATATATATATATATATATATATATATATATATATATATTTACAAACTTAATACTATAAATTAAAAGCTAATATCTACAACTACCTAACACCTACTACATAATTTATTAAAGTCCTCTAATTGTCTTTTTAACCGCGCAGATTTCACCTTTTTTATCTCTAATTGTTTTTCAAGTTCTATAATGTCACTGTCACACTCGTCCACTTCTTTCACTAAGCGTTTTTTCATTTCGTAAATGTCTGTCAATTTGGTCTTCTGAGAGTTGGTGAAGTCTTCGACCCACTCCGGTTGTGATGGCTCGGAAGAAGACGCGGTTTTATTTGGTGAAGACGATGACGACGACGACGACGACGAAGCAGCGGAAACTTCATCGCCTTCAAAACAACGCTTAAACCGCTTCTTCATGAGTTTCCGGCACCCCAATATCGGCGACAGTGGCGCTGGCGCTGGGGAAGACTTCACCTCCGACACTATTTCATTCTCTACGCTGGCCGGTGTTGGTGGCGTTGGTGGTGTTGGTCCATCGGGGCCTTCTATGACTTCCACTTCTACTGACAATGGCTCTTTTGGTGCTGTTTTTAGGAAGTCGGGTAATGGAACAGGGGTGGAGGGACGCTTAAAGTTAAACTTTTTCTTCTTCCCTTGTCCCACACCTTTAATCGCCGAATAAAATGTTTTTTTATCGGCGATTTCCGACTTCCGCATAGTCAAGAGCTTTTTCAGTTTCGAAGCTTTCGGAGAAGATTCCCTAGGCCGCGATGCTTTTCGCACAACCACATCACTAATCACATTTATCTTTGGCTCTTTCTCCTCCGTCCAGCATTCCAGGAATTGCGCTGCCGACTGAACTAACTCTTCGTCGCGACCATCGTTGAGGGCTCGGTCTTCGGCATCTTCATGCTCCACGCCATTCCAGTTCTCGAACACCCCCGGACTTAACACTTCTAAACCACTCATGTTATCCAGCATGCCTTGCTGTGAACCGCAGCTCACGTCAAGAGCATCTAAAAGAGACCGTACACTAGACATTTTCGATATTCAAACTCACACAATTAACTTTTTCTTAGCACTGTACTGTTTGCTGTTCTGACGAACTGTGAAGAGCTCGAGCCAGCAAGTCTGCTTTTATGCCCATTTCCCCCACTACACCGCCTTTATTCCTTTTGTTCGATGCATTAAGTATAATATTTAAACTTGTCAGATGCAAGGCCAAGGCCAAGGCCGACGTAACCGGCAATACCAGGGTCGTTTTCAGGGCTGTAATTTTCATGGATTTTTTTTTTGTCCCTGTCAAGGTTATTTTAAAGAAGCATATAAATATAGTACTAAACTTGTTAGATGCGAGGCCAAGGCCAAGGTCAAAGTACCCGTCAATGTCAGGGTCGTTTTCGAGGTTGTAATTTTTAAGGATTTTTTTTGGTCCTGTCAAGGTTATTTTAAAAAGTAATACATAATTAGAGTACCGCGATTGAAAAGTACAACATATTCAAACATCATGTTGCCAACCGATGAACAACCTAGTGAAGCAGCCAAAACATACAGTCATATACCAAAAGCTTTTTATTTAACTTGTCATCATTGTAAAAGACTAGGTATCTGCTGGCGAAATGATCTTACGTACGACTTCAACTACATTGACCTTTTCAGGGTTAAATTTGTACAATGCGGCTTTTGTGGACTAGTTTACTACCAGTTCAAGGACATTAATGAACGTGCCATCCAGAGAAGAAATTGGGTCATAGAAGAAGCTTACCTGTACAGAAGAAATTAACATGTATTTTATTTCTTAATTTTTAATTTTTTTGTTTGTTATTTTTTTTTATTTTTTTTAATAATAAAAAGTAAACTCAATCTTTTGTTATATTTTAATTTTTTTTTTCAATAAAACAATAGTAAAATGAATCTGTATGTGTATTTATTAAACATCACCTAAAATACGTTTTGCAATCCATATTTTTCTGCAGAGTCCGTTTATTAATGAAATAGAACCATATATTAGGGTGAAATCTAATGGTTTCAAATCAGTCTCACATAACAATGTCAGAAGTAAACACTATTGATAAGTTCGGTCGCAAAAGAAAATTTAAGGATTTTAACTTTATGCGAGGTCCTTCAGGAATAGGTTTTAAACTTACACCTAATGGAGATTACGACATGGGAAGCAAAAGATTGTGCTATTTAGCAGAACCTCTTGAAGGAGACGATGCGACCACACGAAATTATGTTGATAATAACCTTGCTCAGTGTGTGCAAGATACGCAGAAAGCTTTACATGACTCAACAATTGTTATTAAAGATATATTCAGAAACCAACTTGAAGGTTACGTACGCAAGAAATTAATTGAAACCGGTCAAGAACTTAGAGGATACATTGATGATACTGTTATTGCAATATATGAACTTAGGCAAGACGAACTGCGTGATGAACTTAACTCTAGAATGTTGAAAATTGAAAAGACTATGGAGGATCTTGTCAGCAAACCTGTTTCACATTAAACATTTACTCGTAGACCTGTGCGTTTAATTTACTATTAGACAAATTTTTCAACAATAACTTTTACAGTTTGTTATTTGTCGACACTTCATTATATATTTATAATTTTAAAATAAAGGTTCAATAAAAAAGCAATCAAGTAATGAATACATGTTTTTTATTTAAAAAAAAAAAAAAAAAAAAAAAAAAAAATTACAATACTATCGTTACATATTAATGTTGTATGTTTAATAGAAATAATAAAAACAATACAAATAATGAAATATGGATTTTCCAGATTACGTGCTGTCCTGACTTAGAAATGATTCCAACACGGTGACTAAATTTGCTAAGTTTTCTTCCGGGTCTGTTTTGTAAAAATCTATGTCTGCATGCCCCCAAGGTAGAGTTTTGGTTGAACTGGGAATTACATAACGTTTATCATCGCTATGTGACAATGCTACTTTATTTATTATGTTGGTA
Organism: Diaprepes abbreviatus; assembly: GCA_034092305.1. Taxonomy (NCBI): domain Eukaryota; kingdom Metazoa; phylum Arthropoda; class Insecta; order Coleoptera; family Curculionidae; genus Diaprepes; species Diaprepes abbreviatus. The sequence goes on along the minus strand of JASJET010000066.1, from coordinate 474,975 downwards.
TAAATGTTATGTAATTCACTTCTAAATGTCTTCATCTTTCTTAATATCAAACCACCCCGTTCAACAATTCTTTGGTAGTCTTCCTGATGAAGGTCTTTCTCGATAACACATTTTTTGATACCTTTGGCTTTTTTTAATTCATTATTAATGGACTTTACATAATAAGCCTTCGCGCCGGTACCATAAAAACTTATTATCGGATCACCAGGAAACTCATCTTTCATTCTACCAACTACAGAATTACTTTTAATTATGTTGAAATTATTAATTTCGGGGTAATTTGATGTATCGAATTTTTCGGGGTTTTCTGATATAGTTTGATAAAAGTTTTCCGTATACACTTTTAATATAAGCGAGTCAGTATCGGTGTAAAGTAACGAAGCATCATCGCCAAACTTGGATTTAATAAAATTATAATAAAAATCGTATATTACAGTCTTTGATATATCTAATATGGAAAAACCCATATAAATTGGTTTATTGTACAATATTTTAACTTTATTCATATGTATAGCAACAAAGTTCTCGGTAAATATCGAGCTACTATTGAAATTGGGGCGGGATATTAGTGCTCTGGCTCCATTTCTGCCTACACTGTTCTCCCAATGTGTTACTAATTTTATATCCTTTCGATTTTCCACATTTTCCATAGTTTTACCAAATATCGCGTTATTTTTTAATTTAAAAGTGTCCTTCGCAAATTTTGTGGTGGCCTTGTTACGTAAATTGGTATTAAAATCAATATACGATTTTAGCCATTTTGATTGCTCAAACTGTAATACTCGATGGGTTTGCATTACCACTAAGTCGTTGGCGATGGCTTGTTTTAAAGTTCTATAGTGTACAATGTATTTTTTTTTATCTTGTAAATTAGGAATTAATTTCGGTAATTTAGCGTTTTCTGTTGGCGGTATGATATTTTCTACTAGAAATGGAAGATCAGAATGTGCATCATGCAACTCAGTCGGATAATGCACATCCACTTCCAAAACGTAGCCATGTAAACTATCATCACCAACAGCCATAATATTTAAATCCAGAATTTCGCGCTCGCTTAACCATCGAAAACCACCATATGGTAATGCTTGTGACATACTATGACCATATAGATTTGTAGCATCAAGGTATGTTATAAATGAAGAAGGTTTTGTTGGGTCATAGTCTGGTAAAAAAATATTATTAGCGATGTGCTTCCTTTCTGTACACTGGCTTATGCCGCCGCGTATACCTTTCTTAAAAAAAATGTATCATGTCTATATCAGTTAAGAGCTCTAACTCTACCTTAGTCATACGTAGCATACAATCAAATGATAAACTTGGAAGGGTATAGTAATGTGCTGGATCAAGTTTATCGAATTTTAAACAATTATTCCGAAATTGCTCAAAAACATCACACAATAGCAACACATCTGATTTTAAATACACGTCCGAATAGTCCCCCAAAGTTTTACACCCAAACAAGCGCCATACTTCTTTTGCTCTTCTATAGCTTTCATCGCTAATATGTTCTTCCCGTAAATTATCATAAAATTCATCTTTACTTGGAAGACATGTATTTTCCATTTTTTCTATAGAGTCAATAAAGCTATAGGGAAAAACACCCTTTTGACGCATCAAATTAAATTGGTTCATATTTGAAAAATGTTTCCGCGTTTCAATAAAATCGTCGTCGTTTAAACCGCTGCCTAAATTTTCCAAAGACGTTGACAGAAATTTAAAACTATCAATAAATCGCAACTTTAAATATTTCCTCTTGACTTTTCCACATTTACTATCAAAATAATCGTGCACATAAATGCTTTTGGTAAATGATATGTACTTTTCCTTACTTTGAGCCAAAACACCAATTTTATCCCCATATTTACATAACTCTTTTATAAATAAATGGCTGTCGTAGCCGCTTAAGTTATGAAATATGATAGGGATAAAAGAGGGTAATTTATAATTTAAATTACAAACGGAATGTGCAGCACCAAATCTTTTTGCACCAGTTATGTGACAGTGGTCTCGTACTTTAATCTCACCCTCTTCAAAAGGGCCTTCACATATACCACATATTTTAGCATCATTAAACTCCCTTTTTTCTTCAGGCGTTAACGGTTTCATAGGCTTAATGTCTTTTAAATATGTGTTGTATAGAGCCCTTAAATCACACTCGATACGATCCACAAAGACTTGAGCTGCATTATTCCCCCGAAATAGCTCAAATTTCGAAAGTGAGTCGTCAAAAGAGCATTTAATTAAATAAGCAAAAGAATATGGTTCATGTTTAAAACTTTTTACAGTGTAAGAATTTTGTGGGTTTGGTTGTACCATTTCAACGGGTTTTAAAACAGATTCGAAATCTGCATAAACCACGAATGGAACGCGCATTTGCTTTTCTATACCCTCGAATTTTAAAATATTTTCCGGCACACTCTTTCCAAATTTATCGATTTTTAAATCCACTGAGGGTGTTTGCGTGAAAATGTGGTTACAATCGTAGCTTTGATGTAAAGTTAAAGCTGACGGTGTACTAAAATAAATGAGGCAACCATCACAGAAATATATTTTATGTTGTTGACAACTAATTTGACTTGAAACTAAACGTGATAAATCCCGAATCCAACAATAATGACTCTTTGAACAAGTCGTATCACAAAAATGTTCACCGCCATCTTTACTACTACAGTCTTTTGTAATTAACAATAAATTTACATGCCTATCCAACTTTTTTGACGCATACCTCAGTGGACCAATAACTTCATGTATTACTTCATTATTTTCATATTTAGATTCCAGACCGTATACGTTAATTGATATGTTGTTCATTTCCTCAAATTTTTTAATGTCACGTAATTTTACTGGAAAATCCATACCTGTTACATTTAGCACTCTAGAAAAATGGGGGTAGGATGTCTTCTGTGAAGGCTCTGCTGTTGGAGGAAACAATGCTGATGTTACAGCCCACGCAAAGCAAAATTCGTCCTGGTTAATCACATTGACGACAGCTCCTTTCTTTTCAATAGAACACGGCAACTTGATGTATGATGAGCCACCCATAGGCATATACTTGTTGATACCAACTTCCAAGTATAAAATTCGCACAAGAGCCCATCCTATAACAAGAAAAATAATATATAAAAATCAGTTTAATATATCGGGTTTTGATTTTTCCATACCTGAATCTTTCTCCTGGAACTCTGTCGCCTGCGTTTTTATTAATTCGGTGAAAGAATGGTAAACGGCATCCAAATCACTTTCTACACTAATTATTTGATTAGCAGTGTTGAAGGATTTTTCACTGAATATTTCTTGTGATGGAAGCATGTACTCGCCAACAGCTGTCATGTTAACTTTTAAAGCATGAAATATTAACACATGTACTACCTATACAAGTCAGAGCCAACTGATGAATGAAACTGCCCCATACCTTATATAAAACCATTCAAGATCACCCCCAACCACGTAACATATCTTCAAGGTCACACACCCAAGGTGACCTTCAACAAAGTCAAGGTCGTCTCGACCAAGGTCAAGGTCAAGGTCACACACACAACCTTGAACACAAGGCCAAGGCCAAAGCACACGTGCATTTTCAAGGTCAATGACAAGGACATGTGGGCGGGGCCAAAGAGGGGTGAAGCAAGGCCAAGGTCAAGGTCGAGGAGTGGGGGGATCGAGCGAATCGGGTTATGTTCACTACTAACAGACACTATTCACAGTTAGGCCTTCTCTTATAATTTTTACTGGGCAATTATAAGCATCCTTTTTCCCTCTAATGCTAACAACGAATTAACGCTACCTATGCTGAATATCGGCAGCCAATTATACGCCAAGATCTGGATGTCTGATGCTGCCATGACCTCATTGAGAAAGCTCCACGCCACTTGCTAGACTCCAGCTAAATTTTAATTTCTTAGCAAAGTGCTTGTAAAAGGAACTAGGTGTAAGTTGGTTAGATATTTAATATGATTTTTTTTAGTGAACAACTTCATTGTTTTGTGTGCTGTGCTACAGCAAACTCTTTCCTTTAATATTCCTACGGGGTGGGGGAGCACTTATCTGCATAAATATTAATAGATTAAAAACCGATACCTGCTTGTGTCGAAGGAACCAAAAGAGATTAAATGAAGCACCATATTATGAGTCTTTATTTCAATATCACATTCTCGATAATGTTTTTTCCGCAGATGTAATAAAATACAAGCTAATACATTATTTTTGTGATAAATCATTTGAAGATTGATATATTTAAATAATAATTTTTCGTTAGTAAATATATTATCATTGCGATATTGACGTTTTGTTCGTCAGTAAAAAAAATTTCATGACGTTTCACTAACTTGTCAACTGGCATCTACAAGTACTGCTTCCTTGACGGCTGCTCGGCTTGGAATGAGCGTGCTGGTCCTCTGCCGGCCTTTTTATTATTTGGCGCTTGCGCAGGATGTACCTTTTTGTACCTGGTTCGTTTTCTCGCTTCCCTGGGTCTGTGCCTCCTCTCGGCTCGCTGGTTTAGTTTTGAGTAGGGTTTTCCATGTATTTGAGATATTTTATGCATCATCTCTTGTTAAAGTTTCTAGTGCTTTCTATTTCGAGAGCTTCTCTGATAATGCACGTTCTATAGTGCTTGATGCTTGCGATCTGTTTAGTTTCTTGGAAATTTATAGTGTGTCCTGTCTCCTGATGGTGTTGGAATAAAGCTGATGTCATTTTCTTATTTTTTATGTTATTTGTATATTCTTGGACTCTGGTAGAGATTCCTCTGTTTGTTTGGCCGATGTATTCTGTTCACAGTCTCTACATAGGATGCTGTACTCTCCCTGGTTTTCCAAAGGTATTTTGTCTTTGGGATTGTCCAATAATTTGTGTATTATTGTTTGTGGCTTATAAATTGTGCACATGTCATGCTTCCTCAGAATCATTCCAATTACATCTGTTACACCTTTTATGTATGTCAGTGTGGTTTTTGGTTTGGATTTGTCATCTTTTTTTTTCTGCTATTGCTTTTGGGTTCTGTTTTATGGCCTTTTTGATATTGTGTTCTTTGTAGTTGTTCTGTTTTAGAGCTGTGGTGCTATTAATGAGTTTTTCTTGGCGGATCGTGGGTTTAGTTCGTCGTAAGAATCTGGAGATCAGTGTGTGGGCTACCGATTGTAACTGTGATGGATGGTGATGTAATTCGGCGTTCAGGTATCTGTATGTGTGGGTCTTCTCTAGATCGTATATTTGATGCTATATATATATATATATATATATATATATATATATATATATATATATATATATATATGTATATATATATATATATATATATATATATATATATATATATATATATATATATATATATATTCAGGGTATGTAGAGTCCCTATTTCCTGGAATTTATCAAACACCGAGTATATGACCTAGAATCTAAAGGATATAATGACAGATGACAGGTGACCAATTACAGACATACCCTATATATGACATACGATTTTATTTTGGGATATCCCATAACATACATCCTTATTTGACCTAAAATCTCAGAGATCCAATGACAGATGACCAATAACAAATGACAGACACACACTCTATATAACATATATCTTTATTTACTTTAAGCTAAAGGCGCGTCTGTGCATGCGCAACAATTTGGTTACTTATACGACACACCCTGTATATGACATAATATCCTTTAGACCTAAAAACTCTATATGATTGGTTATAAGACACCCCGCATATGATATAATGCCTTCGTGACCTAGAATTTTAGGGACAAAATAACAGATGACAAGAATCGTAACGTCATCACATCATCATACGCTGCTCGAGGTTTGGTCGATCACCAACGCCACCTGCACTGAACATTGGCAGCTACCATCTGAATTCCTGATGACGCCATGACATCATGACACAGTTTCACACCATTTTCTTTTGGATCTTTCGACTACTAACGCCACCTGTGCTGAATATCAACAAGCAAGCATACTCCAACATCTGCCTGATGACGTTCTGGGATCATTGACATACAGCTCCACGTCATTTGCTAGACCCGAACCCAAAGGCGAATTATGTAATAAAAATTAAAACCATATTCGTCAATTTTTGGGCCATAAAAAATAAATTGTCTCCTGTGTGGATTGAACTCACGAACCCTGGTTTACGAGGCCAGTGCCTTGCATACTTATTATATTTGAACATGTATTGTCGATATTATAAGCAAGTCTTCTTATATTTTTTGATTCTGAATGTGTAACGTTCCAAAAATTCATTTTGCAAGAATGTACTGGAGACAAATTCTTGTTCTTCTACGACCCTGATTTGGTCTTCTTGTATTACTCCTCTTCGCTGCCAAACGTATCAAAACTCTAGAAATGAACGACTGATTGAAACGGTTTAGCGAACTTTGGTTGATTATATTCTTCTTTTCGAAGATTAAAAATTCTAACGCAATTAGCTTCCTCAAAACGCACTCAAGTCAAACTGATATAAAAAAAACCTAACTTTTATCATGTTCAATAATTATTTTTTAAAAAAGGGGTAAAAAGTTTGGGCTCCTTTGAGTTCCACTGATAGAGAACGGCAGCAGATTTTTTAAATTATGCGTTAATTTTTGTGGACAGTGTATGAAAACTATCTTGAGAGTGTGACCAAATACTTTATTTTATTTCGTAATTATTACAAATACAAATCGAAATAAAAATATTGCATTAAACTAAGATTATTGTCAACAAATAAGTACAGTGGGCATATTATATTTTAAATATGTGTGATCGATTTTTTTCGCGAAATTGTAAATATCAGAATACAAAGAAATCTCCGTCTTTTTAACTTTTTTTTTGGAATTAGCGGCATTAGACTTGCGAAAAATGTTTTTGAGCAAATTTTTGCTTGCATATTATTACTGTTTCAGTATTGAAAATCATTTAAAGTAGCTTGTCCAAAACGTCAAAAAACTCATAAAAGTTAAAAGAAAGTAAACCATAAACCGTATCTACTAATATGATAGAAAACGTTTGAACAAGTGCTTAAGATAAAAAAAATTAGAGTAATAATTTTATAAGTATGATTAGAAGGTAAAAATATTTATTTTTTGAATAAAATTTAATTGATTTTGAGATATTTAAATAAAAACCGTAACACTTTCTTCCGTATATCTTATAACGGCTCAAATTTCAGTTTAAATTCCATTTAGCTAATTCTGTTAATTTTGCCTTTTTTTGCAAATACTCACGTTATGGGCAACACAATATCATTTTCCATAAGCATTTCTCATAAATCATTTAAATAAAAACATTCCATTCATTGCAATTTTTGGTTTTACTATATTACGAACTCTCATAGTTCTACTTACTTATTAATTTCTTTCCCAACTCGATTGTTCTTTTTTATCTTTCTGAAATTTGTCTATACTCTTAGACTACAAAATACGGTGTGGTCAATTTAATTTCCAGTTTGACCATGATACTGATATTTTTCTACACTATATTTGGGGCTGGAAAGTCGTTTAAATTATACCGGTAATTGTGTTGAGTTTTAAATCTCATTAAGACCTAAATTGACTGAATTAGACTATTATCAAGTTTTATATTGGGTTTTAAAGCCGACTGTTACTTCTTTTTTTATAAATACTGATTAATTTTCCTTGAATTTTTTTAGCTTTTGATAGCTGTACCTTGTAAATGCCTTAATTATTTCTATTATATTAATAAGACTTAATTTTGAGTGTAACCTTGCTATTGATTGTAAATATAATATGTTTTGTTACGTATTTGTTTTTTAGACGTATAGCGATAGCCCCAATTCATAGAAAAATTAATTTATCTCATATATTTTAAAATATTCTTGAATTGTATTCAGTCTCATTGTAATATGTCTGTTGCCTCGATGACTTTCAGTTTGACTCCAGTTTTTTTTTGTTCGGTTACACTGTTTAGGTACTTGAGACTGGCCAAATTAAGTTAAATTCTAAATTTTCTCAGCAGAAGTTTATTTATTTTATCTAATTAAAAATTAATGCCAAAATGTGTGTCCTGAATCTTCACTTTGTATTGTGATAATGACTGTAATTATATTTTTAGTTTATTTATTCCATTGTTCTTGCATTGGCGTTTAATTAAAATTGTGTTTATTTTGCCAGGTTAGGCTGTTTTATTTAATAGTAATGAAGGTTAATAAACTAAGCATGTAGCGTCATCATTCAGTGGTTTCAAATCCTAAATATTGTCCATTTTATTTTATTATTATTTTTAATTATGTGTTGGTTAACTTAATTGAGTAATTAATTATTTTTTATGGTAAATTTTTTGTTTTATCTTACATTAATCTTATTATTGGTAATCACTTGGAGTCAGGCTAGTCTTTTATTGTACGTTCATAGATGTGTTTCTTTACTATTATCTAATCTTGATTTACCAGTTAAAGCACTTAATTACTTAAGATAATTTATTATTATTTTTTTATTAATCTCTAATCAATTATTTTGTTACTTTACCTTAAAGATCACCTTCGATAATTTTTTGAATATGAAGAAAGTTGACAATTTTAAAAAAATTTTTCGATATTTTAGCGAGGGTTGATTAATAAATTCATTAGCTTAATAATTTAAATTTTACAGTAATCTTAGAAACTCCTTTTTTTGGTAAGGTTTTTACTTAGAGGTCCTCCCTATTAGTAATTTTATTACGAAGATCCTACCTACTGGTTATTTAACTATGAGTTATTCTACCAACGGTTCATTATTACTAGTATTCGTTTGGTTTATGTATTGGTTTATTTTGTGCATCTACTCTTTTGAAATTAGTACCTACGCAGCCAAGCAGAAAGACCACCAAGCCAGCAGTCTCACCATCAGCCAGACAAACTTGTATTAATCTATTTTCTCGTTTTAATATTGACTTACAAATTTTGAAACTTAAGTAAATTCCATTCCATCTCTTTTGGTAAAGCGTTGCATAATTTAACAACGTTCTATGATCATGGAAAATACAGGATTTGTGTTGTTTTAGCACCGGTAGGTAATAGTGTGCGTTATTTGTAACTTTTATTTGATTTCTTTTGTTAAGTTGTGTAATTATTTGGTATCGAACTTTGATTATAGCATATCTACTTTTAAGCTGATCAAACATTATTAAATATTTAGTTAAAAACTTTTATTTTTACTATTTACATTCCAATTTTATTCTATATGTTCACTTGCGATTGTATTTTTCTTGTGTATATTTGCTTTTCAATTGGGGTGAAGTCGAAAGGTAGTTCCTAACGACATTGTGGAAGGTTTATGCATTCGATCTAGCTACAGATGCAGTAGCGCCCTGAATGACCGACCCTTACTCTTCAGCATAGAGGTTAGATCCGCATTTTTGTTCACTGGTGCCGCTACTAGCCCTCAACTATACTCTGGTAATTTTGCTTTAGTGTTATTAATTTCTCTTCTCACCCAATTGTAAGGTTTTGCCTTTAAATACCAGTGTAGCAATTTGACGCCCAACGTGGTGGGCCAACGGTGGTCTAAAGAGCAAGAAGCATTAATTTTTTTTCTGTCTCTTACATATTTTACTTTCGTACATTTGTAAATTTATTTAATTAAATTATATTATTAGTGATACTGCCTTTTATATTTTTGATAATTTTTGCTCCTCTTGTAGTATTAAGTAATTGAGTCCATTTATTTATATTTTCGGTTTACTAATTTTTATCGATCGTAAAGATGGATTACTGGGTGAGGGTTAATTACCTTAAAAATAAATGCTTGCTTATGAGTTAAAGTTCACGGCATACTTACAGATGAATCCACTACAGTAGATAAGATGCACGCGTTATTACGTCGTTTAATTCAGATGGAGAGGAACTTACCTTTACCTACCCAACTTACAATTTTGATTGTAATGAAGAAATACAATACGTCCAGGATACCTTGAAGAAAACAATAGCTTCCATCCGAACAGTTATAGGAGAAAAAGCACTAACAAAATTTGAAAGATCTCTAACTCTCCTTTTCTACACCCTAAGTCGAATTTACCACATCCCCGTAGATTAATTGACTGCCCAAGATGTTGAGATTGGGGCAAAGTTAATCATGGATATGTTATTAGCTTTGGATTATTTGAAAACAATGTGTAAAGATCCTGATTTGAATGCATTGTTGGATCATACTGACACTTCCGAATCAAAGATATTTTTTACTGAAGATGAAGTTCGTCTTACTTTTTCTATACCTAGTATAGTGAACGCATCAATAAAAGCCCAGCGTATTGAGAAATGGTGACTTAAGTTGGCCGGCGAACAGGATACTTTATCTGTTCTTGGTTTCCTGGAGAGAGTTGCAAAGCTGAAATTTGCCCGTAACGTCACCGATAAAGAGCTGTTTTAGTAGATATTTTTGCCGGAAAAGCATTAAATTGGTGCTGTGCTAACCATACCAGAGTACACGATTGGAATAGTCTATCACAACTATTGTGCGCACATTTTGAGCCTTCAGACTATCGCTCTCGATTGTTCAAAAAGATTTTGAATCGCACTCAAACCACCTCTGAAAGTATAATAGACTAAATGTTCACAATGCGGCCCTTATTTCGTTGTTATAGCGCCATGATCGACGACAATAAATTGGAAATAATATTCAGAAACTTAGCTCCATGCTATATCACCTAATTTTTTTCCATTAATTCCCTGAAAGAGTTGGAAGAGGCTTGTCTAAAATTAGAAACCAAGAAGTACATAGCGGAACTTCACGTCTCACCATCTAGGAAACGCCAAGCCTAATGCTACAGTGAGACCTTGCCCAAAGTGTTCTAATTCGGGAAACATATCCCGGGAAAATTTATAAAAAGTCGTGAGATATTTCCTAGCCATTCTGAAACGACTGATGACTCAAGTTTTCCCAATGGATATATATATATATATATATATATATATATATATATATATATATATATATATATATATAAATATAAATATATATATATATATATATATAAATATAAATATATATATATATATATATATATATATATATATATATATATATATATATATATATATATATATATATATATATATAATTATTTCATTTCATTCCTCAGTCCAATATAAAATGTAAAAGAGTTTTAACACCCTAATATGCGATAAGTGTGCTGGCTTGCAGTACTTAATGTAATATATGCGTGATATGTCTACTTGAATGCACAGGAAATTGTATTAAACATATAGATCTTTTGACTTAATAATCAAACACATAAAATTATATATCTAAATTTTTACTGTAAGTACTTGACTTTTTAAGATTTCAACGGGGTTTTCATCAACTTTTCTATGCACTTTCACGATGTTTTTGATGTTTCGTATAATCTAACTTCTAGAGCATGTCTTTTAATATATAAATACGAACGATATGTGGGAAACAAATTTACAAAATAATGTTCTTCACAAATTAGAAATACACTAAAACATCTCTTTTCAAAGTTGAAAATGTAATTCCATAAGTGATTACAGGGAAGTGAAATAGAATATAAGTTTATAGTCAAGAAAATGTTATTTGCAGATGTGTTTTTTTCCAAGTGAGGGCCGAGTTGATAAAAACGCCAAAAAATTTTATAGTATTTAGAAATTATAAAAATATATTTTATTAATTCAAAATGCACTAAACCATGTCTTGGGGAGCCTTAAAATGCAATACCATGATTTATGAGTGATTACAGGGAAGTGACATATGGTATGATATCAACGAAAGCGTAATTTACAAAAGTGGTTTATCAGGTAAGGGCCGGGTCAATAACAACTCCAATAAATTTTAGAATATTTAGAACTGACTTCGACTGTCCAATTAGTTTGTCATAGGCTGAATAATTCTTTGCTGATGTTTTATCAAATATTGCATGCCTCAGATAACAGACCATTTTGTAGTTTTGAAGATACTAATCTCTTTTGTTCACAATTCATTTGCGGTCAGACCTAACAAAACGACATACTTCTAAACGGATATAGCAAAATCAAAAACTGTAACTAAATTGTCTTGATTGCATTTAGATGTATCTAACTGATGTATTTAAATACTTGTTTAGGTTTGATTTATCTAATGTTATTTAAGAAAGTAAAACTTTCTATATATATTGTCATTCCCCAACTGCTGGTCAAATTACGTAAATTATAAATGCTAGTTACATTCCCGTGAGAACGGTTTATGTCGCAATATTACGTAACCTTGCATAAGCAATTCTCAGATTCTTAAAGCGTCTGTTCCCATGCAAGATCAGCATATTTGAACTTATAAATATAACCAATATGCATAATGTTAGTTAGTCTTATACAGCTTGTATCCCATTCTTGTAATAAAGTTGTTTTTTAAAAAAATTACATCAACCCCGAGTTGAAAGGTGGCGTAGTCGGTAGGATTCACTAGGCGGCTCATCGAACGAAAATCGAAGAAAAGTTTTTGTCTCAACAATTAACTAGTGAATCGATCAAGAAAAACAACCCCAGAATTGCAGAGTGTGTGCAAGATTGTGTGGCTCACCGACCAGGGAGAAGACGAAGTTCTATGTCCTATTGGTGCGAGAAGAGAGGAACAAGCATCGTCCTATTTCTCATAAATAGACTCCAGGGAGGAGACAAGCATCGCTCATCCTATTGGAACATAGGCTAGGAAGACAAATAAAAATCAAATGAAACCAGTAATCATCACCCTCATCGGAATTACACTGTAAGTGCAATCCATTCATTCCTTCATAAAACCCCATTGAAATATTGATAAATAAACAAACTGTTTGATTGTTATATCGAACACATTACTAATTAATAATTTAATCAATCAAATAATTAAAATACTGTTGATTGTTATATCAAACTGTTACGATACCAGTTTAATTTTTATATTAAACGCCGAAATAATTAATCATAAACTTTAGAAATCTTTTAATTTTAGTAATATTAGTAATAGTAATAACTGTATAATGGCAAACCCAGACTACCAACTAATAAGATTCCAAGCAGACAACATCCCTCTGTTTGACGGTAATTCTAAACAAATAAACAGGTTTATCAGTGCTTGTGATAACTTTTACAAAAATCATAAAAATGAAACAAATGCTAATGCACCTATAAATGTTTGTATTTTCGATACAATATTAAGCTCTAATTGGCTCGCACGTGGAATTAACCTCGTGGCCTTTAGTTGAAGACCCGATTATTACTACTTTTGCGGATCAAAGATCAATAGATTGCGTAGTTCAGGACATAATTACCCTTAAATCAGAAAAAAATTAAACATTTCACGATTTTGGCTTAAGATTACAAGACGCAAGAAGTCTTCTTTTTTCAAAAATAAATTCGTCGAATGACACTCGAGAAACAAAATTATTAAAAATCGCGGAATATGGTAATCTAGTTTTAAAAACATTTATAAACGGCTTAAACTACCACATGCAACTAGTAGTAAGGTTAAAAAATCCACAAACTTTAGAACAAGCCATGAATTTCACTTCTGAAGAAGAAAATTTTCTATATTACAAAAATCGTAATAATTCTTTAAATAAAACAACTACAAATCCCAATACAACAAATAAACCTAGACCGCATTATCCTGTTAATGTGCAACCCATAAACCCTTATTATTATCAAAAATCACCCCAACCTTCTAATAGTAGACCGTATCAATTTCTAGGATTTGGCCAGTGGCGTTACAACCCTCCAAATCAAAATAATTCTGGACAACAACCAAATTTTTATTCACATCCAAATATTAACCCTCAAAATATTCCAAAACCCTCGACTTCGGGAATTTCACGTTTTACTTCCCATCGAAAACCTGAACCAATGGACACATCCTCAGGGAACTCCAACATAAATAAGAAACCACAAACTTTATAAAACAAAACAAAATGGAGTGTCGAAGAACTATTTAATCAAGCAGTTGAAACCGCGAATAATGACGAAAATATCCCCCTAAATAACGACAAAATAAATCACTCGCAATACAATGAGAATACTTCTATAGGAAACTATTATTATGACGAGGAAAACCCATACGAAAACCAAAATTACCTTGACGATGAAAATTCACACGAAAATCAAAATTATCATGATTTCGAAAATCAAAATAATTATTGTGACGGAAATTTTCCAGACAGTTTTCCCCTCAACAACCCACCTTAATATATCTACATAACCATACCAACGTCGATCTACCAACTATCTATATTCCTGAATTAAATGCAAAATTTCTCATAGATACAGGTAGCGGCAGAAGCTTTATCAAACCCGACCTTGCTTACTCCGAATTCCATATTTCCAGAAACATTCACTGTAAAAACAGCCCATGCAACTTCAATACATAATGAAGTAGTAGATATTCCAATATTCCCTTCTTTCAGAATCGCAGAAAATCACAAATTCTATCTTTTCGACTTTTCCCCAAAATTTGACGGACTTTTAGGTTTTGACTTCTTAAATTATATTGGCGCAACTATTAATTGTTGGAAACGTCAACTAATAGTAGGAAATGTCATTTTCCCATTCATAAACGAAAATACCAAAATACTAAAACCTCAAGAAGAAAAAAACGATTTTACTGCAATAAATTCTACGACGAATAGATAGAAAGAGCATACGATCAGTAAACCGCAAAACATTGATAGTTCAAATAACAAAGATTTCGAAAACGATAAATACCCGAAATCCCTCGAACAAATCAATCAACCTACAACACCTCTTATAAGAAAAATAATAGAATCCCCACCTACCAAAACCATGATCGAAAAATTCCAAAAAATTATAACACAAAAAAACATCAATTCTGAAAACACCGAAAACCCTGAGTAGTGGGAATAGGGGGCTCCTAGTTGACCCCCCCACCACTTTTTTGATTGGTCAGCCAAGAATGACCTTGTTTCTGATTGGCTGCCCAAGTTCGCCCCCTATTCCGATTGGTTTCATAAACTCCGCCTCTTTTTGCTCCACCTCCTACCTCCTTCCTAACCACCACAGTAGTTGGAGGGGAGCTGGTAGCAGTTGGAGGGGAGCTGGTATTTTAAAGGACTGAATCTGAGCGAGCTACATTCATTTACAACTAGTCTTAAGCTTATATAGAAGATTCACCACTAATAAAGAACAGTGTTAAATTAAAAATAAGTGGTAGTTATGAACAGTGATTTGCAAAATGAAATAATCAAATTAGGTAAACAGTTTACTAAACTTCAAAATTCCGAATTAAAGAATGCAATGCTAAGGAAAACACACCCCGAGTGGGCACAGGTATATTATGAGACTGCCTTCCAATACCAATTAGCTGCAGAAGCCTGTTTAAATTATAGAAAAACCCAAAATTTGCCGAAGTTCTTTCATGAAATAAAGAAAATAGGATTCAGTTACTTTTTAAGGATATTGAAGGATTATATAAAAGATCCTGATATATTAAAAGAAATCGTGGAAGAGGAAGAGAGAGATAAAGAGATATTGAGAAACAGGGAGGTTTTAGTGTAGGATTTATTATGGAATTATTAATAAGAGAAATGTATGAAGAGTTTTTGATGTCCGCAGCCTGTTCCGAGTTTTATGCATATGAAGGTCAAGAAAGTGAAGCGCAGAATATTATAGTGTTTTTAAATTATATGGAACATGCGGAATTATGTTTACTAGCAGCTAAATGTTGTAGCGAATATTTAAAAAATAAAAATATAGATATTTTAATATGTAAACTTCAAGAACTAGGATTAAATAATAATATTTCATGTATTAAAACAATGTTAGAAAATAAAACACATAATTTGTAATCAAGTCTTTTATTACATAAAAAAATTGTTGTAAAGGTAATAAACATTTGATAATGCACATACACATGGTATTTTTTGATGATAAAAGCAGCAAGGATCCATTTTCTTTAGGGTGGGTTGTTCATCAATCTCGATAACTGGTTTCATGGAATACTTCTTTACGAAATCTGCCTTTTCTTCCCCTTTTACATAAACATAGTCCACCTTAGCGCTTAAATCTCTTATGATATCTCCACATTTGTGTAATGGTGTAAATCCTTCACACCATTCAATGCAATGGTAATTTTTTATTAACCACAGAGCTTGTTTGTGTAAATAGGATGGTAAATGACCCATCGGAAATGGAGCTTTGAAAATAAAATGACTTGTCTTTTGCCCATCGTACGCTGCTAATTCCTTTACAATAAATTTATTATTTTCAATTTTGAATCCTTGAAGATCTAGAATAAGTTTCATATTTTCAAATATTTGAATTTCTTGATCATTTCTACTTTTAATTGATATTCACTTATTTGTTTTTTTAATTTCTGCAACTGAAGTTGAAAATCTAATACTCGAACTGAAATCTCGTAAGACATTATATAAATGAAGAATTCTGGTTTGGCTACGTTAATAAATATCAAAATTGACGCGTGCGCTCTTAAGCGTAAGTAGCGGTTTGTTTAAAAAGAGTATTTTATCTTAAGGAAATTGTATTACAACTGTTTCACAATTTTTGTTAATGGATTGTAACTGAAAACTTTATCATGAATTATGACACAATATGCCGCTGTTTTAGGGGGAATTTTTTCCTTGGTTTCAAATTCAATTCTCATGGTTACTGGACCTGTTTGTAGTAAATCTCTTTGATGTGAACAATTAATGTAAACTATAGGAGCATTTTCTTTAAATTCTTTCGGATTAAAAATTGGTTCCACTGGAGAGTTATAATACCCTTGACGAAAGTCTGTAAACATTTCATACAGAGTAGCAAATTTATTATTTTCAAAGTCAAGTTGAAGATCATTGTAAGGATATCTTTCTGAATTTAAAAAGACATTCATATTTCTTAAATTACAATGATCAAATTTACTCATATCCATTTTTAGATTACCACGTCTATTTTTCTGAAAAGCAATTAGAACATGACGTGGCGTTTCGACTTTTGTAGATGTTTTTACGGGCCAGTTGTGCCTCGTAGTTTCCAATAACTCTGGATATTCAACTAATTCCCAGCTTCGGAAGGTTATTAGTATATCACTATTTTTGTCAATAATTTTGGTAAGTGCTAATTCTTGCGGAATCGCTACAGTAAGATGAGGAACTCTCCAACACAACTTGGTAATTTTAACTTTGGGTTTTTCATCTTCATTACTGGATAATAATGCATTTGTATCATCATTACTTCTTATTAGAATAAGTTCTTGTTGTGAATTAAGAATAATCTTATTATAATCTTCAAAAAATCCTGAATACATCTTTAATGGTATACATAATGAAACATTACCTTTGTCATCAGTCATAATTTTTTCTTTAGATTTTGTTTTCGGATACCAACCGGCATTTTCCAATTTAGCACTTTCATTTTGATTAAATGAAATATATCCCTTAAGAGTTGAAGTTATACCAATATCCCGAACGGAGTCAATAGTAACACCATTTAAAATATAGCGTAATTCTTTAAATAAAAATGCCGGAGCATTATTAATTAAAACAGTATTAGCTAAAGGGGAATCATCTTCTTTAGTTACTTGCAATTCCACATAAATTTCACTTTTGCAAGGTAAAGGATATTTTCCTGTTTGTTGCAAAGCAATTCTGATTTCATCATTTGGTCCGAGTTTTGTAGGATTAAAAGGATCGAAAGAAAGAATTTCCCAGCTTAATATTGATTCATCAACCAATACATTTTCTCTTACATTTAAATAATCCATTTTTATTTAAGTTTAAAACCCAAACTGTGAAGAAATTTTCTATTAGAAGGTGTTAACCTTTGGAAGTTTGATTTCCTACTAAAGGAAGTTGGTTTCTTTCTTGTCTTATTAATGTTTTTATTATTAAATTTTCTAGTAAAGTTTGCAGATTTATTGTTATATAATATTACCATCTTTAATCTACTTTTTTAAGATGTAGTCTGATGGTTATGGTTTCTTCTCTAAAATTAACCAAATCACCTTCCTGATCTATTATTTTAATGGCTATTTTATCAATTACTTTAACGGTGACTGGGAAATATATGACGTTTTGAGGTGACTCAATTATTTTGAACCCTGGAGCAACGCTCGGGAAAAATTGGTGTATTATATGAACAGGTTTCCCGTTTAAATATGATCCCTCTGCAATACTGCAGTCTATATTTATTGAATTTACTTTAATTATTTCCGCGGGAAAATCTGATATATGTTCAATGTTGGCTTCCAATCGCCCATTTTTAAACCCTAATAATTTACCAATAGTTCCTTCACGAAAAGTTATGGGGGCTGAACATTTAAGATGTGTACGTAAAGTATTATTATTTGCATAAAGACTAAAACTAATTTTATCCTCATCCAAGTGTTTTTTTAAAAAATCTGTTATGTCTTCTAATTCGTAGCTACCTGGGGGTATGGCTATTTCTAAATTTTCATCATGAATTAATACATTATTCCCAACATCAATATTGGGAATTGCATTAAATGTTTCGAAATTTACAAGACCGATAACATATTCAACATCTTCATCTAAATATATTGGAGGATGTAACTCTGATGTTAAAATAGCGGAATTGCCGCTAAGAACAAAACTATATGACATTTTACTTTAAAAATATGTTTAATAATAAACTAAAATTAGGTGTTACATATGGTTATAAAGAAATTTTAGACACAATTGACCACAATTTGTTTTGTTAAAGTTTTGATAACTGTTATAATTATAATTAACAATATTATTATTTTGGTCGCTATAAAAATATTTAATTAATTCAGAAGGGGGTCGCAAATTACCATAACTATCAAAATATATTATGTTTTTTCCTTTTTTTGTATATGCTATCCAGTGAGTACCAACACCACTGTGATTATCTAGATTGACAATTGCACTTTCAATTAACTTTATCTTTTTTGGTAATTTATCCCTCATAAAAATACCACGAAAGTTGGGAATTTGTAAATATTTAGCGTATTTAAGTAAATCGTAATTTGTAAGTGCTTTTCGAGGTATATGTTTTAGCAGTTTTTTGAATAAGGTTTCAAGTATAATCCACATCCTGTTTTATAGGGTTTTAAATAAAGTCCACTTCCTTTTTTTCCTACCGCAATGGACTCCATCATTTGATTGTGTCGTTTAGATTCTTCTAATTTCGCTTTGGCTGCTTTTGCATCATTTACTGCTTTAGCAATACCTGCAGCCCCTCCTCCAAGAGCACCAAGAGCAGACAAACCAGCAAATAAAGGTATAAGTGGAAGAAATCCGCCAGTCTTTGGGATTGGAATTACCCTTTTCTTTGGAGGTAACACTTTACCAGTTTTTTTAATAGCTTTTAAAGCAGTTTGAATACTTTCATTTAGGTCTTTAAAACGTTTCCCCTTAATTCCTTTTCTAGCTTTTGAAATTACCTGTGATAATGATAGTCCTCGTCCTTTTCGAGTTTTTCGCTTGAACTTTCTTCTCGTTCGAAGTCCCATACCTAATTTTCTTTTAATTTTCATAGCACTAGTAATTCCTAGTGCAGCAGTTTTTTCCCCAAAACTAGAATCTTTAGCTTTGAACCTTGATAAAGCTTTGTCAGCTAATACTTTATCAGCTAAATGCCTTCTTTTTATATCATTTGATTGTGAGTAAGCAATATCGTGTTCTTTACAAGCCTCATCCAATAAATTTATACCTTTATCACCTCTTGACAATCGTTTTTCCAATTTTGTTCCAGGTCCACAAAAATTATAACCAGGAATATGCAATTCAAAGGGTAATTTATTTATTAATGAGTTTACTAAACCACTTCCTTTCCTTTTGCTGTTTGTCTTGTAAATGATTCGTTTATTATGTGATGGAAACATTATATATAGTTGCAATCCTAGTGATAACTAACCAGTTACATCACAATACTGAATATTAATAGTTTGTTTTATATATAAAATGAGAGTTGAGAAACAACCATACTCTATAACAATTAAGGATCATGAAAGTTCAGTGAATGGTTTTAGAAAACATGGAAAACTGTTTGAGGGAAATAGTAAAAGAGGGTTAATTATTGGCCCGTCAGGCTGTGGCAAAACCAATGTTATTATTAGTTTGATTGAAGATCCGAATGGTTTGCGATTTGAAAATCTGTATGTTTATTCAAAATCCTTATATCAACCAAAGTATAAATATTTGAGAACACTTTTTAAACCTTTGAAAAAAATTGGATACTATGAATCTGAAAATGAAGAAACAATTGTTTCACCAAAACAAGTTAAACCAAACTCTATAATAATATTTGATGATATAGTGTGTTGTAATCAGAATGTTGTAAAGGACTATTTTTGTTTCGGAAGACACAAAAATACTGATTGTTTTTATTTATGTCAAACATATTCTTCTATTCCGAAACAATTAATTCGTGACAATGCAAATTTAATTGTTATATTTCAACAAGATCGAACAAACTTAAAACATATTTATGATGATCATGTTAATGTTGATATGTCATTAAACCAATTTAATGAGTTGTGCTTAATATGTTGGAAAGATAAATTTGGATTTTTAGTAATAGACAAAGACTCTAATGTGAAATCTGGCCGATATCGAAAAGGATTTGATTCATATATTTACTTATAAAAATAAACGTTTGATGGTAAATTATACCAATCATGGATGAACGTTTAGCAAGAGAGCTAGTTAAATCAAGAAAAGCTGTTAAACAAAAATATCAGAGTTTAAAAAATGCGGAATTTGAGGCGCAAACTAAATTGGAGGAAACATATAAACCGATAACTCAACCCTTACAAGAATTAATTTCAACGATTGGTAAAATTGAACCTGTTGAAATAAAGGAAGAGCTACACACACCAATTAAAAAAATTTATGAAACACCACAGAAAAGATCAATTCAAACACTAACACCAAAGAGAAAATTACAATATGGAACATCAACACCAGAAAAAAGAAAGACGGGAAAAACTCCACTCCTTCCTACAGAAATACCATCGATTATTGACTGGGACGCGAGTTTAGCTTCAGCAAGTCAAATGCCATCTATACAACAAACAAGTATTATTGCAGAAACAAACCCTTCTTCAGGTTCACACTCCACAATAGGAAATCTTTCAGATATACTGGAACAAACACGGCAAACAGTTAGAACATTTGTTGATACAGATTTATATAAAGAATATTTATTAGGATTTGATGAATTACCTCGCCAATATATTGATAGCGGTGTAAAAGATGTTGAACATGAGTTTGATCACCAATATGGAATAGTTCATGATTTGGAAACCGAGAAATTCTTTTTGGGTTTAACTCAAAAACCTGTCGAAATTATTGGTAAAAACATCAAAATTGAAGGAATAACCTATACAGGTACACCAGGTTTATATGAGTTATTATTTAAAAAAGAACCAATAGGGTATAAAAAACAAGATTTGGAAAATTATATGGATATTTTAAAAAGAACCAATGCATACCGTAGAAATAATGATCCAAATGAGCAGGTGCAGGGGAATGGATCACATAAATATATTTCTATAATAGGACCTTATTTGCAAAGCAAAGGAATTACAAAAACTAAAACTCTAAATCCCGAATCTCAACAAGCAGTCCAGGGATTTTTTGAAAGACGCAAAGCTCCATATAGAGAAAGTCGAGTGTCTTCAAAAAAAACCGGATTTGGTATAACTTTAAAAGTTAATAAACCTAATACAGATTACATATATTGGGATAATGTAAACGAACTTGTTGAGAGACTTCGACTATTGGTAGCATCCATGCTTGCGGGACACACTGGTCATAACAATGAAATTATTTCCATTATTGAAGAACTAAGAGAAGCGAATATTATTATATAAAAGGACATAATAGATACTTTTAAACATTTCTAAAATGACCATCGATAAATTTGGTCGTCATATTTCAAAAAAATCTGCTCTAAACACATTATTATCACTAGAAAATAAAATATTATCAAATGTTGAAGAGAAAATAATAAAAATTTTTAAAAGCGATGTCAAATATATTGAAAACAAATTAATTCAAAATTTAGATCCCGGGTTGAAAAGCGATGTTAATAATTTAAATAAGAGAATAAATGAATATGATAACAATATACAAAATATTGCAAAAAAGATTAAGTTATTTGAGGATAAAGTTATTCCTGAATATAATGACAAGATAATTAATTTGAAAAATACTGTTGATGGAAATGATGATGTAGTAGAAAAATTTTCTCAGAAAGTTTCTAAATATGCAAATGACTTTGACGTAGTGAAGTTAAAATATGATAAAGTTGATGATTTTGAAAATGAAATAAAAAATGAAATTACATCAATTAAATCAATAATTAAGGATACTTCAGCAATTGACAATGTCAAGAACAGTATTTCCAAGGAAATTACATCAAAGTTTCAAAATTTTACTAATTTGCTTAATGATAGAGTAGCAGAAGAAGTAAGGAATTTTAAGAAAATACATGACGTTATGGATAAAAATACACAAAATCTTGAAAAATCAATGAACACTCATTTCCTAATTCACAAAAAAGATACCGACAAAGTTAATGAATTTAAAGAACAAATTAAAGAATTTGAAATTAAAATCAATGCATATAAATCAAATTTACAATATTTAGAAGACAAATTGAAGGAGGATTTTCAAAACGAAAATGAAAAAATTGAAACAAAATTCAAAGATCAAATTACAAAAGATAATGAAAAAATCGAGGATATACTAAAGCAGTTAAACAATCTGAAAACCAAATCTGAAACGTCTTTTGACGAGGGAAATTTTACAAAGGCAATCGATGAGAAATTACAAAAAGAATTAGAATCCTTACTAGAAGTAGTGCAAGCTATAATAGAAGTTTCTAAAAAGGATGTATTAATTAAAATTAAAAATAATAGTTCAAAAATCGAGGAGACTTCTTTACTCATAAAAGAACTTGAAACATCTTATACAGATATACTACACAAAGCTGAAAAGACAGTGTCAGACATAAAAAATATAGAAAAAAAAATTGTGAAAATGACATTAGATATTACAAATGCAGAATTTCAATTAGGAAAAGATATAAAAAATCTAGAAGATAAATTAACAAAAGAAATAAAATCTTTAAACGAATTAGTTCAAAGAGCTGCTGAAGTTTCTAGAAAAGAATTTAATGATACAATGAATTATGCAAGAGAAGAAATGAATTCAACATTAGGTGGTTTCAAAAAAGATTATACGTTATCAAATGTTCTTTTGGAAACTAAATTTAATGTAAAAATGTCTGATCTTAATAACAACATCACCCAAATAAATTCATCAATAAAAGAAATTAGAAATGAAAATAACAAATCATTTGAAACAATGGAAAATAAATTTAATGTAAAAATTTCTGATCTTACTAACAACATCACCCAAATAAATTCGTCAATAAAAGAAATTATAAATGAAAATAAAAAATCATTTGAAGCAATGGAAAATAAAATTAAAGAACTTACTAAAAAAAACTGAGATGATTTTTTTTTTATATTTTACAACATCAGCGATAAAGGGCTTTTATAAACGGTTTAGAAGGAGGTAAAGTTATTTGTGGGATTTATTTTCGAGAGTAAGGTATAAATTAATAATGAGTAAAATTAAGCAAGACGTTGTAAATGAATTACATAAACCGGCGAGAAGGCGATATAGAAGGAGACGAACAATTGTAAAAGGGCTTAATGATCTATTTCAAGCTGATCTGATAGAAATGCAGCCATATGCGAAATTTAATAGGGGTTTAAGATATATTTTAATGGTAATAAATGTGTTTTCTAAATTTGTATGGGCAGAACCTGTAAAATCCAAAACTGGTAAAGATGTAGCAGCTGCAATGAAAAAAATTCTATTAACTTTAAAAACTCCCCCAACAAATCTGAATACTGATCAGGGTAAAGAATTCTTTAATCAAGACTTTCAGAAACTTATGGAGCAGTTCAAAATTAATCATTACAACACATTTTCTAATATGAAAGCTAGTATTGTAGAGAGAGTAAATAGAACGATAAAAAACAAAATGTGGAAAAAGTTTAGTTTACTAGGTAATTATAAATGGATCAGCTTTCTTAAAGAAATAATTACAGAATACAATAATACTAAGCATTCAACAATCGGAAAAAAACCAAACGAAGTTAACAAAAAGAATGAAATGGAAATCTTGAAATCAGCTTATACTCATAGGAAAACTGTGGATCCCAGATCACCAAAATTTCGTGTCAGTGATAGAGTACGAATAAGCAAGATTCGCGAACAATTTTCTAAAGGTTACACGCCCAACTGGTCAAACGAAATTTTTCAAATAAAAAAAATCCAGCTTACTAATCCAACAACGTATTTGATTCAAGATGGAAATGGGATAGATATTCAAGGAGGTTTCTATGAAGAAGAACTTCAAAAAGTAAGACACCCAAATGTATATCTGGTGGAAAAAGTGTTAAGAAAGAAAGGAAACAAAGTATTTGTAAAATGGTTAGGATTAGATAAATCTTATAACTCTTGGATCTTCAAGAGAGATGTGATGTAATAGTAATTAATGCTGTAATAATAATTGATGTTTGTAATAAAAAAAATGATTTTTTATATATATTTGTTTTATTTAAAAATAAGCTTATTACATAAACATTTTTTTAAATACAATATTCCTATAATCAGAGTCTAATATGGGATTTAAAATTTCTTCAGTCAATTTAATCCTTCTTCTAAAATGTTTTTGATTTATAAACTCTTCAGAAGTCATACGAGCTTTTCTGTAGGCGAAGTTCCAAGCAACCATCAGATGAATTTGGTTTCTTGATTCATCAATAGATACTGTCTTCTTCATAATAGTGCTTAGACTTTAATTTTTGTTCTAGTTCTTCGGGATGATTCAACAGCAGTTCCAGCATGGAACACACATTTTCACTATTTAGATTTTGTTTTGGAGAAAGGACATTATATATTTTGTCAAAAGAATCTCCGTCGTAAAAATTGTTATTTCTAAAAACGTTGAAATAACGTCGAAAGTTTTGTTTTTGTAAAACATTTAGTCTATATTCTATAAGTGGAATTTGTTCCCATAGTCTGCACACAGTTTCATTTCCATAGTAAATAAAATCACAGCTTTTCACAATCTTCACTATTGGTAATTCACCAATCTTTTCAAAATGAATAGATAAATTTTGCAAATATATCGGTTCATTGAAAACATTTGGTGAAAACATATAATTTGTTATAACTCCTTGATATTGCAATAAGTTCTTCCAATCATCTTCATTTAATATCACAGACTGACCATTTTTACCACCAAGTTCAATGCATGGTAGAAAATCACTTTCCACCCACAAACCAATCGCAGCATATTTAGAGTTAGAATTATTTAAATTATATTTTGTAGAATTTATAATTGTTTTTTTTATTTTCTTTTTTAATGGTGAATTTTCAAATATATTTTTACTCTGATTACTGAACATTTTAAATGATGTATTTCAAAAACTAACTGGCTATCTGCTTGCTCTCAAAAAACTAACTATCAATCCGTTTGCTCCTAAATTTTATACATTTTCCCTCTCCTCTCAAGTGGAGTGGTAAACTTATTTTCCCTCTCCATTTAAGAGGAGGGGATAAACTTTAAATGTCTTTATACTAACGAGAATCAATAAAAAACAAAATTTATATTATTTTTTTAACATTTATTAAATATTTTTATAGATATTTTTTCATGAAATACAATAAAATTAAACATGTACAAATAAATATTGCTGCTGTAAATATAATAACAAATATATAACAACAGACACAATGACAAGATTCTTCTTTTTTATTATTGAAAGGAATCCAATCTGAATATTGTAATGGTTTGTTTGTCATGGAATATTTAATTTTAATGTATGTATTTTCACACAAAGCAGAATCAGTTACATTATAGGTAAAAAAGTGTGAATTTCCAACAAGATATGTCATTTTCATCTGTTTGTAGCAGTCGGTTTCATTTTTGAGGGCATTTATACATATATCAGCCCTAACTGTATTAGGAATGTAATTTACATATATCACATTTCCAACAAGGGAAACTAAAACTATTAAAGATGCAGCAGTCATTGTTGTAATATTACTAACAAATAATGGTATTTCTATACAATATATATGTTTTTGGATTCAGTTCCCCCTCCAACTTTTAAAGCTTCAAAAACGACTTACATAATTTATCATCATATAAAATGATGTCTTTATAAAGATGAAAAATTACTAGGAGTAGTTAATTCTAATCGCGGTTTTTTATTTTTAGATCCATTTTCGTTTCCAGAACTTAAAAAAGTTAGAGTATCATACATCATTTTCATATCTTTATCAAAAAAATCTGTTTCCAAAATATCCTTATGTCCCCATGCAAGAGTTTTTGTGGAATTTGGTATACAATATCTTTTATCATCATGAGTTGTTAATGCCAATTTATTTAACAAATTAGTGTATATATTATGCATATCTGACTTGAATACATACATGGTGCAGAATATTTTGTCACCTTTCTCAACAACATCTTTATAATCTGATAATGTTAATTGATTTTTTATACATGATCTACTAACGCCTTTTGCTTTTTTATCTACACTATTTTTGGATTTTATACAATATGCTTTAGCACCAGTTCCATAAAAACTTTCAATGGGAATCCCTTTGTACTCATCTTTAAATTTACCAACAACTGATGTTGTAATAGGCATGCAATGAATATTTTGTTCAGAAAAATTAGAAGTATCAAATTTATCCAGATTTAGCTTCATATCTTCATAAAAGTTTTGGGTCTGAACTTCAAGAATTAAGGAATCAGTATCCGTATATAATAAATTTAAATTATTACCATATTTTACTTTTAAATACCCATAATAAAAATTATACATTACAGTTTTTGCAATATCCAGAATACTCATCCCAACATAAATTGGTTTATTGTATTCAATGCAAACCTGTTGAAGTTGAAGAGCAACTAGATTTTCAGAGAAAATTTTAAAATCCTTTAATTGAGGTTTAGAAATAAGTTTTTCGGCACTAAATTTATTACCCTGTCTTTCCCATTGAGATACTAATTTAATATCTGCTCGCCTATCAACATTTTCCATGGTTTTACCGAAAATTGAATTATTTGCCAATTTATAACAATTTTTATCAAATTTATTTTTAGATAAATTTCGTAAATTTGTATTTAAATCTATATATTCCGCTAACCATGGTGATTGTGTAAACTTAACTGCTCTGTGTATTTTTATGATTTTGAGTCCAAATTGTAGACATTGTTTCAGATATCGGTAGTGAATGATATAGTTATATTTATTATGTAAGTTTGGAATTAATTTTGAGTGGTTTGAAATTGGTGGTGTATATTGTTCAGGACAAAATGGGAAATCATTATGACTATCATGTAAATAATTTGGATATTCTAAATCAACTTCAAATATGTATCCTATAGATGATGTATCTGAAAGTTCGGATATATTTAAAGTTTCTATTTCGAGCTTAGGTACCCAAGCAAAATTTTTTTCAGGCAAATATTGTTTCATAGCATAACCATACAAATTTGTGGCGTCTAAGTAAGCGATATATGTTGTAGGTCTTTCAGGATTAAAATTTTCTAAGAATGGATTATTTGCTTCAGATTTGCGTTTGGAACAAGTGCTAACCCCACCACGAACACCTTTTTTGAAAAAATGAAGCATATCTGGTTCCGTTAATAATTCTAATTCTACATTAGTTAATTTCATCATTGCATCCCAGCACATAGAAGGGCTAGTGACATAATTAACAGGATCTAACTTATAGGTTTTAATACATGTGGATCTATAATTTTCAAAAACATCAGCCAAAAGTAAAACATCTGATTTTAAGTAAATATCGGAATAAGCCCCTATTGTAGAACACTTAAATAGATTCCACACTTCTACAGCACGACTGTAGTCTTGAGGAGAGATATTTTCATCGGTTAAGTTATTATAAAATTTATCAATCAATGGTAGAGATTTCTCATTTAATTTTTCGTTGGAATCTATGTAAGAGTATGGAAATACCCCTTTTTGTCTAATGTATCGAAATTCATCAGCATTTGAGAAAAACTTTTTAATTTCAAAACATTGTGAATCTTGTAGAGTTTGTGATAGTGACTCTAAAGACTCCGGGAGAAATTGAAAAGAATCTATAAAGCGTAGTCGCAAAGCAACTGGTTTCCGCTTTTCTGACACATCAACGAAAATTTCCTTACTAAAAGAAATATACTTTTCTTTATTTTGAGCTATAACACTAATATTTTCTTTATTATAGCAAAGCGATTTAATAAATAGGTGAGAATCATAGTTTTTTAAATTATGCAATACTATTGGTATATATTTTGGAGGTTTAAAATGCAAATTACA
The DNA here is from genome assembly GCA_034092305.1 of Diaprepes abbreviatus. Lineage (NCBI taxonomy): Eukaryota > Metazoa > Arthropoda > Insecta > Coleoptera > Curculionidae > Diaprepes > Diaprepes abbreviatus. The sequence continues at coordinate 446,682 of JASJET010000066.1, read as the reverse complement.
TATTGAGTGGGCGGCTCCTCGATATTTACCTGTAATATGACAATGATCCCTACACTTTATGAAATTTCCTTTTGAAAAAGGTTTTTCACATACATAACAAATGCTAGAATTTTCATATTCAATCTGTTCCACAGATGATAAATCTTTCAATGGTACTTGATATTTTAAATATTTTTTATAAATTTCTTTTACATCATTTTCAATGTATTCAATAAATTTTATAGCACAATCTGTACCTCTATAAAGTTTAAGACACACAACATTCTCATCAAATGATGATTTAATATAATAAGCAAATGAATAGGGTATATGTTCAGCAGTTTTAATAGTATATGAGGTTGTCGAATCAGGTGTAGATTGTTGGCACTCAATGTTTTTCAAATAACATTCAAAATCGGCATAAATAACAAAAGGAGCTTTATACTGTTTCTGAATATTTTGAAACTTTAATATATTTGCAGGAATATAATTGCCAAATTTATCCAAAATCAAATTATCTGAAGGAAGCTCAATTCGAACAAAACTACAATCACGTTCTAAATGTGTGTTAAGTTTTTCATATGTTCCAAAATATTGAAGGCATCCATCACATAAGTATTTTTTTATTTTCTTTTTTGATAATTGTTTGGATACCAAGCAACCTAAATCCTTTATCCAACAATAGTGGTTATTTCCATCATCAGAACTTATTAAAAGCAAATTAATATGTAATTTTTTCTTTTCATTATTATAATGTAAAGGACCGACAATCTCATATACCTTTTTATTATCCCTTAAAAATTTTTCAACTCCATATACATTTATGGACAAATTATTTTTTTCCTCAAACTTTTTTATATCTAATAATTTTACTGGAAATTCAATACCTGTAAAATCGAAAGCGTCTCTGAAGTCTGGATATGATGAGGTCTTTCGAGGATTACCGGTTGGCTGGTATGCTGCTGAAACCACTGCCCAGGCGAAACAGCAATTGTCCTCATTCATCACATTCACTATTGATTTAGAAAAGTGATGCATCTTAATGTAGGAGGAGGCATTCAATGGGTTGTACTTATTGATGTTGACTTCCAAATGCAGAATTCTTTGTAGAGCCCACCCTGTAATAGGAATTAAAAAATTAGTTCTGAATAATATTTGTTAGAGATGTACAAGTGATATTAAGAAAACTTAGCTCTTGAGATTAAGAAAACTTAGCTCTTGAGATTAAATAATAATTACCTGAGTCTCTTTCCGGCAATTCATCTGCTTTGGTTTCAATAATCTTGAATAAATCATCGTAAAGCTGTTGTAGATCAGTTGTATGGGTTACAATGAAGAACGGTGTATTAAATGACTTAATTGAAGTAGAGGTTAAAGTTGGAGAATAATATATTCCAAATAATTCCAAATTTACTTTAGCACATGTAAATTCCTGTTGACGCTGGCGTATTAATGTTTGCACTTTATTACCAACATCTTGCTGAAACTTTTTGATGTCGATGTGATAATTCTGCGAATATATTCTGTAGGAAGCTATTCGACATTTAAATGCACTCCTGATAATGTCAATTCCATTTCCATATTTTATGCAGCTCCTGTTTTTATGAATATTTGTCCTCAAGTGTGTGCTCCAGGAATTAGATTTGACATTTACTTCACAATCTTGGCAAAATCGCATTGGAGGTCTTGAAAGTAGTTCATCAACTGAAACAATTATTATTTTTTAATTCCTCTGTAAACCTTTATTAATAATAAAAAGAAAAATTAAAAGGAAAATTATAGCTAAATATGTTATAAAAAAATACTTACGATTAATTATATAATCTTCCAAGTTAAAGGTGTTTTCGTTATTGACAAAATTTTCTCGAAGGTGGCGTACAATATGTGATTTTCTTTTAAATTCTCTTAAGCAGTGTGTGCAAAGGAGAGTCATTTTAAAATGGAATCGGTTAGGGCCGTGTCGCTTTTAAATAAATACAATTTTGATCTATCAAGACCCAATGACATAGAATAATTAGCAATTTTTTCAGCTCGCGCAATTTAGAAAACTTTTGGATTTACTTTTGAATTAACTTTTGGATTCACTTTTTAATTTGAAGAAAAACATGGATTTTTTTTAAAAAATATATTTCCCAAATTTAAAAGAAGATCGCCTTGTCGTTGAATACAATTTTTAACGTCTTTTAAAGTCGAATTAGATAAATTATTACATATATTATCTAAGTTTAAATAGGAATAAACCATTGACTTAAATCTAGATGTGGCACACCTTGTTTCATTCCTATTTAAGCTCGGCTTAGTTTTCTTATGTAGAAACTTATCTAATTCTCCAATAGCGACTTTATTTGTTGGATTGATTTTCGGAGCTGTTGTTACAGCGACTGGTAAAGAATTTTTTGAAATTTGTGCCCCTAAAGTTTGGGAACTAGAAATATCACCGTCCAATTTTGACTTTTTTAAATCTGAACAATCATTTGTTTCTGATAAAGAACGTTTTTTGGGTAAATTTTTTTCAATCAAATTTTCAGAACTTTGTTCTAAATTTAGGCCAGAAGGATTTTTCAAAAATTGATTTTGATTACAGGAAGAAATTAAGGGACATTGAGGCTGCTCATCTTCAAAATTTTCAGTATAAGTATATACCTCAATGTCCCCCACAATTTCGCCACAACTCAAATCAAAAACATCTACCGAATTTACTGTATTTCTGGTATAGCCAAATTTGGATGGTTGTTCAAACCCCTGAATAAAATTTTGATCCAACCCTTCAATTAAATTTTGATCCAACACTTTAATAAAATTATGCTGAGCTTTGGCTGAGACGTTTATAACAGTCTCAACGCTGTCGTTGGAATCCTCTGATGAATCTGACGATGCATCTGAAATTGGCGAATAGTGAGGGCGATAAACCTCTTCCATATTATTTTTCGAAAAACCCCCAATGCCAATCCTCTTATCATTATTTAAAGCTCCCTCGTTACCAACCCCATTATTATTATTGTTTAAAACCCCCTTATTATTTTGTTCCTCACAGCTCCCAAAAGTCTCCTGATCACCCTTAATTAAATTTTGCCCTGAGCTATTTTCACAAATTTCACCCCCTTCTAATATATCTAAAAGTTGTTCCAAATTATATCCCTCATTTATTTCAGAATTGTTAATTAAATTTTTCCTTAATATATCATTATTTAAATCATCGAAATTAATTGTTTCAAGAGGTTCTTGAGGAATATCAGGGATAATAGATTCATCCAAAACTTTTAAGAGCTGTGTCAAAATATCGCTTTCACCAATTTCGGAAGAATCGCCAGATTCAGATGAATTGTTAAATGTATTAATATCAATTTCCCTAAATTTAATATCTAGCTCCTCGTCGCTTAGCCCACAAAATGAACAATCAATCAAATCATGCACAAGGCAAGCGTCGTTTAAATCGAAGGCTGTTAAGTCGATGTTTTCAATTTTTACATTTAAAAATGACATTTTAAATTATAAATTAAAAAATAAAAAAATTATGAATCAATAAAAAAATCAAAAAATCAATAAAAAATCAATAAAAAAAATCCACAAAAATGAAAAAATCAATCAAAGATTGGCTTTTAAAAGATGAAATAAAAATTAATTAAAAATCCAAAGTATTAAGTCAAAAATATTAAATCAAAAATATGAAATCAACAATACAAACCAAATGAAAATTAATAATATGTCACTACGTCACACGAAATAAATCCGACTATCAAGATATATTAAAATCGATTCGATAATTTTACAAGCGTACGCTAATAGCGAGATGTAAACTGAAGAGACGCTTCGTACCCAGCCGCCTTTTAAAGCAGCCAAGAGCCTGGTACCGGCTGGTACGGCGTGGCACTGCATGGTACGACGGGAACCGTGAGACCGTGAACTCGAGAGAGGTCGTTCAACGGTCGTAAGTTGTTTTGTTCTTAAGAAAATGACGAGTAAAGAGGAGAAGAAGAAAAAAAAAAAAAGTTGTTTTTTGGAATAATATAAAAAACATTTTTTTTTTTTTTTTTTTTTTTTAATTTTTTTTTTTTTTAAATTTTTTTTTTTTTTTTTTTTTTTTTTTTAATTTTTTTTTTTTTTTTTTTTTTTTTTTTTCGTTTTTTATATTATTCCAAAAAACAACTTTTTTTTTTTTTTCTTCTTCTCCTCTTTACTCGTCATTTTCTTAAGAACAAAACAACTTACGACCGTTGAACGACCTCTCTCGAGTTCACGCTATCTTTGCCTTCTTCTTCTTCTCATTCTTCGGACTGGTTTTGCCGCTGGAGGTAGGAAAAGTGGTATTTCAGTATTGTATATAAGGATTTACAGCGTCTTGACTTAGCATTCATTAAGTTTAAAGTCTCAAAATGAGTACGTTCATAATTATAACACTACAAGACTTTCTGGGATTCTTGGAAAATCAAATTAATCTGATGGATCGTCAGAGTCCAAATTCCGAGAACACGGTGATGTGGCCGCCACCATCAGAGGTTGACTATTTAGATGAAGAATTTATCAATATGTTTGAGCCAGACCTGGATCCCGAGCCTATCGCCTTTGAGTGGGATCCAGACCGAGCAATGGATCTTCAACCTTTGATGATGGAGCAACAACAGCCTATGGAAGAAGATCGGCCACAACCTATGGCAGAGCAGCAGGAGCAGCAACAACAGCAGCAGGAGCAGCAGCGGGAGCAGCAGCGGGAGCAGCCACAACAACAGCAGCAACAACAGCAGCAGCAGCAGGAGCAGCCACAACCACAGCAACAACAGCAGCAGCGAAGGCAGAGTTACCCTCGAAAGTGTAAGAGGCCACAGCAGCAACAGCAACATCAACAGCAACATCAACAGCATCAGGAGCAGCCACAACAACAGCAGCAGCAGCGAAGGCAGAGTTACCCTCGAAAATGCAAGAGGCCACAGCAGCAACAGCAACATCAACAGCAACATCAACAGCAACATCAACAGCATCAGGAGCAGACACAACAACAGCAACAACAACAGCAGCAGCAGCGAAGGCAGAGTTACCCTCGAAAATGCAAGAGGCCAATAAATTATAAATTATAAATTGGCCTCTTGCAGAGCAGCAACCTCTTGCAGAGCAGCAACCTCTTGCAGAGCAGCAACCTCTGGCAGACAACAACAACAACCGATGGCAAAGCAGCAGCCTATGGCAGACAACAGCAACCTCTGGCATGCAGCAGCAACCTATGGCATGCAGCAGCAACCTCTGGCAGACAGCAGCAATTGGCAACTCAAAATGGTATAAATTATAAATATGTATTTATGTATATATGTATATTTGTATTTTGGATATAGGAATAATAAAAAACAAAGTCGTTGAAGAAAATATTTTATTTTTTTCTATTTCTTATACAGAATCACACCTAATAACCAAGTTTCTTTAACTTGAAAGAATTATTATGAATAGGATGAATATAATTTTTTTACAAGCATAGTAATGAAAACTAGGTTTTTTTTTAACATGGAAGAATAAATCATAGTCTGTTGTCAGGGAATTAAACCTAATTGTTCTTTATCTTATATATAAAATCTTATTTAAATGTCTTAGTTGACATTTTAAACTTAATATTAAAAAATACTAGGGTGAATGAATAAATTCAAGTGCAGTATCAAATTCATTTATTTAAAATTCAATTTATCGATAGGATTGATTGTGCATATTATGTAGAAAAAATTATTCTACACTGAAAGAACAAAATCATTAGTTCTTCAAATCTTAATATAAACAAATTTCTATTTATTTAGATGGCACCCTTATATTTATTTAACTTAAACTTAATATATATCTTATAACTTATATCTTACAACTTATATTTTATATGAAATCTTATTTAAATTAGTTGACATTTGAAACTTAATATTCAAAAACTACTAGGGTGCATGAATAAATTCAAGTGGAGTATCAAATTCATTTATTTAAATTTGATTTATCGGTAGGGTTGTTGTGCATATTATTTGAAAAGAATTATTCTACACTGAAAGAACAAAATTATAATTTCTTTCAATGGGAATAAATACAAATTCTTATTTATTCACATCATTCCCTTATATTTATTTACATAGTTTCTTATATTTATTTAACTTAGCAGAACAAAATCTAAATTCTTATAAAATATTTTAAACTTAAACTTAATATTAAAAACGCCATAGTGCATGAATAAGTGCAAGTGAAATAAATTTATTTAAAATTTGATTTTTCGATTAGATGGTTTTGCATATTCTTTAGTTCTGGTTTGTTACATATTATACATGCTTGTGAAGGAGTTGTTATGAATAAATCGTTTTCACACGTGTTGCATTGCAGATCTTTTTCGCAACATATAAAGGATCGTTTATAGTGGCTATTAACAAAATTATTTTTCCCATTTGGGCAATTTAAAGCATGTATATAGTAACATTCACAACATAAATTATATGCACCGCCAGAAGATGAAATAATTACGACATAAGATTGAAAAACGCACACTTCTCGCGTAAGGTGATTTGGTGTCAATGTATCACTTGCATTTATTTTTGCCACTTTCACGAGCCCCTCTTCTCCACACCCGTTTGGAACGCCATTATCCTCTATCCCATCATCTTCTTCATCTTCATCGTCGTCTTCGAAATTATTTCGATCAATAGTGATCAGAGAATCCTGTCTTGCGTGAAACTTTCCTCTTCCAGCCAAGTTAAAATGAGTTGTTTCATCTTTGTACATTGACTGGATCGTTTCATCACAAGCAGAATCTAAATATACATGTGTCTGATCCATTTCGAAGACTGTCCGATGAAACTCGATTCACTTGTTCACACTATTTTTTAATTTTACAACACTTTTTAATTGATAATGGCGGGCCGTCTATGTGGTGTTGATATAGTGGATAGTGTTTAAAACACGGCAAATTTAGCTGCAATTCTTCGTCACTTCTATAATTTTCCGGCAACCTGTTCCAAATTTGTTGTAAACTAAGTGAATCGACGAATGTTTTCAAGTAGTTGATGGGAAAGAAGGCCAAGTCTTGATCTTCAAAATCGGTAAGATTTTTTCCGTGTTTTTGGTAGGAAATTATTACTTGGCCTACACGTTCAATGAGTTGCTGTTGTTGTTGTTGTTGGTCGCTATTTGACATCGCGCACGAATGACTGAAGTTCGCTCAGATTCGATCGTTTAAAATACCAGCTCCCCTCCAACTGCTACCAGCTCCCCTCCAACTGCTACCAGCTCCCCTCCAACTACTGTGGTGGTTAGGAAGGAGGTAGGAGGTGGAGCAAAAAGAGGCGGAGTTTATGAAACCAATCGGAATAGGGGGCGAACTTGGGCAGCCAATCAGAAACAAGGTCATTCTTGGCTGACCAATCAAAAAAGTGGTGGGGGGGTCAACTAGGAGCCCCCTATTCCCACTACTACCCTGATAAAGTAAACACATGAAAAAATATCTCCAGTCCAATATCTGTTAAAGGAAAAATAATTGAAAGTGTTAAACCAAATCCTGCCGAAACTAAAATCTACAAAATCAAAACTACAAACGGAAATAAAATAAACTTTAAAACACGAAAAAAGACCGAAATCAAAAAACGCATGCTACTCCATCGCAAGAAAAGAAAAAAACAAAATACGAACGCGACAAACGCAGTCGAATCTTATTATACGTATTAAAGCTAGAATTAATCCCATATATTAGAGTTAGAATTAAAGTTTAATTAGACTAGGCAACTTTAGCCAAAAATCAATAAAAACTTTCTAAAACAGTATAAGAAAAATATTGATCAAGCTGTAGGACAGAATACTAAAAAAAAATAACAATTTAAAAATCCGAAATAAATTTTTAGACGAAAGTCATAGTCAATTCAATCCCGAAAATTTAGACCCAGACGACGCAAGTAGAAATATTAATCAAACTCGTGAACAACCAATCGACCCAATAAAAAATCAAAAACCCAAAATTAAAATCCTTCAAAACATTCAAATAAGACCCCCAAATAATTCTCAAGAAACTAACACAGTACTAATGCAACAGAAAATTACTCTAATATGACCCTATTAGATGAAATAATCAATAATAAACCTCATCAATTTATAATCAAAAAATCATATAATATAATAGTTTCTGATAACGGATCGGAATTCAAAAATGAAACGGTCAACGGATTACTAAAAGCACATAATATAAAAATACATTTCACTACACCCTATCATCACGAATCGAATTCTCCAATAGAAAGACTCCATTCTACCTTAATTGAACATATTAGAATTTTAAAGGAATCAGACCCCAACGCGGATATTATTAATCTTATGCCTTACGCAATTATTGCCTATAACAACACGATACATTCAAGTACGAATTTTGCACCTTACGAACTTGTTTTAGGACACACAGACTCCAGAGATCCTATGAATTTAATACCATCCCATGTATTCACCGAATATTTAGCCAATCATAAAAATAATACCCAAATTTTATACGACAAAATCACCCAAGAGACTAAAGAAATGAAACAAAAAATTATCGATAAAGTTAACGAAAATAAAAAATCGAAAGATTTAATTATAGGTTCCCAAGTTTATAAAAAATCCACTGATAGGTCAAGTAAAATAAAAAATAAATTTTCCGGACCCTTCACTTTAACGAAAATACTAGAAAACAATAAGATCGAAATCGAAAACCCGAAAACAAAAACGAAAGAAATTATCCACATAAAAGAAACTAAAATAATACCCATTGTTCCAGATGGAGCTGGACCAAAACAAACGCAGTAAAATTCCACAACCTGAATGATCACCCAGGAATACTACCCTATAGATTAGGAACGGTACAAATCAAGTCTAACCATTGGACTTTTATTCAAAAAATTAATCTTGCCCCTTTAATCACAAAATTTGAAACTCTAAAAAATCATGCGAAAATTGTTACCACTAATATGCGAAACAATACAAATTACCACGAGACATACTTTAATTCACTTATCTCCTTAAAGACATTCGAACGAAGAATAGTAAATTTAATCGAACAAATAATTCCGTTTAAATATACACACAGAAATAAGAGAGGCTTATTTAACCCATTAGGAACATTTCTAAAAAGTATTACCGGAAATCTAGATCAAAATGACGTGGAACAAATTAACGCAAAAATCAAAAATCTACAAGAAAACCAAAATAAATTAAAAACGAGTATTAGTAACCAAATTACAATTTTAGACTCTACAATCGGTAAATTCGAAACAATGATAGCAAATATTACGCATAACGAATATATGTTAAAATCGCACATTTTACAAACAGAAACAATAATAAAAAAGGTTGAACTTCAACAAGCTAAGTGTGAACAAAATTATTTAATATATAACGTAATAAATCAAATTACATTACTATATTAATCCATTTACGATATTTTCGAAAAAATCGAAGTTTCAATAACTTTTGCGAAAATTAACGTTCTTCATAATTCAATTATTAAACCGGAAGAACTACTAAAAGAAATACAAAAATTAAATAACTATCTAAGCACAGATAAACTACCCTTAGACGGTACTTCTGAAAATTTATTAAATTTTGAAAAAATCTTAACAATCAAAAGTTTTCTAGAGGACTTCAATATAATCTTTATAATAGAACTTCCACTTGTCGAAGAAAAAATATATCAATATTTCAAACTGTTCCCAGTACCAATCCCCAATAATAAATCATTTTTTGTAAACATCCCCTATAAACCATACCTGGCACTTAGTACTTAGTACGCTTACATGGACCAAAGTTGTTCCGAAATCCAGCCAGAAAGTTACCTCTGCAAGGAAGTCCACACATCCCACATAGAAAACAACCCTTCCTGTGCTGTTCAACTAATTAAACACGAAAAGAACATTACGTCTTGCCACCCCTTTGAAGTTCAGCTACATGAAATTCAAGTAACAAAAATCATTGATGGGAAATGGTTAATTACAGTACCCACCAATTTAATTGGCACAGTAAATTGCCGAAAGACAGAAAATAACAAACCTCTATTTGGATCCTATCTACTAGAATCCACAGCCGAATGTAAAGTTCGAATAAAATCAATAATATTCGAAACCTATAAAACAAGTCAATTGGATTTCTCCAAAGTCAATCTACCAGTACTGAATTGGAGCCATATTAATCAGCAAAAATCAATAATATACGAACCACCCACGATGGACCTCAATTTCATAAACCTCAAGGCAACCAAAGATATCAAGACCAAATTGGAAGAAGAAAGAAGCAAACTAGAAGAAATCAATGTACCGATTTATACCGATAAGTCCAGTATTTGGACAATATTATTGTATATCATTATTGGAATTATTATATATATTATCTATTATAAAATTGTAAAAGAATCTAAGTATGCTTTAAAAAACGCGATATATAAGAGAGTATAAGTTTTCAACTTCAGCGCGGAGGAGTTACATTCCCGTGAGAACGGTTTATGTCGCAATATTACGCAACCTTGCATAAACAATTCTCAGATTCTTAAAGCGTCTGTTCCCATGCAAGATCACCATATTTGAACTTATAAATATAACCAATATGCATAATGTTGGTTAGTCTTATACAGCTTGTATCCCATTCTTGTAATAAAGTTGTTTTTTAAAAAAATTACATCAACCCCGAGTTGAAAAGTTGCTGTATTTTTTTACATGATTTTCCTTCGACGATATGGTACTAACAGATAGATTTTGCAAACGCAAAATTCAACCTTAAAAATATAACGTATATAATTTTTTCAGTATGGTGATTGTAAATTTGTTTGCGTTCAGTAAATTTTAGATATTTTATGCTGATAAGACTTTTATTCGCCAAAAAGCTTTTCTAGCTCTTAATTTCCAAATCAAAGTAGATATTAAAGTTCTTCAAGCACATTTGCACATTTTAGACCTATAGCAACAAAAAAACCGAAAAAAAGTATACCTACATAAAAAATAAAACCTAAAATGGAACCAATATATGAAAACTGTTATATGATTATTGCTAGGTTTGTTTAGTGCTAGGTGATAATTTTTGATTACGAAAACAAGATTTCATTATTTGGTAACGTTGAAAAATCGGAACTAACTTATTTGCTTTCACAATAGATCACGATGAGAAAAATGCAAAAATATTGAAAATACTTTAGGAATAATGGCAACAACATTTGTTTATACTAATTTACTAAGTTATTTTGAAAATTACATACCTCATGTTTTAAAATATTTACAGCAAAGGGAAAATTATATAATTTTAACATGTACTTTGGAATTACTACAGCACATCCTGGATCCTCGCTATATCGATGTAACATATCATAGAGTGTTTTATTTATTACATGTACATTATTTTTCAATCTTCTTCTTGTGTCTTCCGTCATTCCCAATTCATTAAATCCTTCTGCATGAATATTTGAAAATATTGTTAAATTTCTGTCGAGCACGTCCTTAAGTGTTATCAGGGACGAGTTCATGTATGGTTGAGTTAATATGCTACCTAGCTTAGTGTTATGCACAACTGTTAATATTAAAATAAAAATACAATAAAAAAACATTACTATTCTCCCTGAAATTCGTTCCGGTACAATATTTTTGGTTTGTACTGCACTCATTTCAATAATACTAAAAATAGACCTTGTCCATGGTTCCGTACTTGTCATTCTCCAGGTTATCGTGGTAATAGTCTAAAAATTATAAATGTAGGAATATATATATATATATATATATATATATATATATATATATATATATATATATATATATATATATATATATATATACAGGGTGATTCAAAAATCGATCACAAAACTTAAGGGGGTGATTCTACTTGACAAAATAAGGGTAGAGCTTCATATAATTTTTTTTCAAAATGTCATTCGTTTTCGAGTTACAAGCCGTCCAAGTTCAAGTTTTTATTTTTTGTTTTTTGAATTACTCGCTTACAGGAAAACCGATTTGACTAATATTTGAAAGATAGGCTAAGTCTTCTGCGCTTCATCATTTTAGTAACAATTCACATTGATTGTTTGCCGCTAGAGGGCACTTTACCTACATTGAAAATTGTTTTTTTGTCATAATTTTTTAGTGTTGACAGCTACAGTAGTTTTTGGCATAATTTCTGAAAGACTGATGCCAGGCCTTTAAAAAAGGTGATCTTTATTTACATCGCTAAACCCAACGTTTTAGACGTAAATCACCCTTAAAAATTAAGTGGTAAATTTACTTTTCTCATTTCATTACCACCAGCTACCAGGTAAATAGCTATCAAAGTATACTAGAGCTGTCAGTTTAACATCAAATAAATTCGCTTTTTAAACTATTTAATTTATAATCTTAAAATAACTAATAATGGCTACAGTAAATATTCATATTATGGATTATTGCGATATACATTTAATTGATAAAAATTAATGAAACAGTACTAAACAAACTAAAAAAGATTCTCAAAATGTCCCCCATTTTCTTCCATACATTTCCTAACACTCTTCAAAAAATGTCGCCTAACTCGATGAAAAATTTCTGGTGTTTCTTTAATAATTTGGCACTTTTCGATTATCCTGAAGCGAAGATCCTCGACGTTGATTACTGGAATATCGTACACCAATTGTTTCAAATGATCCCAAAAGAAAAATCCATAGGACTAAGGTCTGGTGACCTCGCTGCCCATGCCAATGGTCCACTTCGTCCTATCCATCGCTCAGGATACGTTGCATTCAAATACTGTCGGACACGTATACTAAAGTGGGGCGGAGCTCCGTCTGGGAGGATCCACATGTTGGCCCTTACTTCCAATGGCACATCTTCCAGATACAATGGGAGACGATTTTGGATAAAATCTAAGTATACGTCACCAGTTAATGGGCCATCAAAGAAATGAGGACCAATAAAGTAATCTCCTATTATCCCTGCCCACACATTTAGTGAAAATCTACGCTGATGTTTCGTTTCTACCACATTGTTTGGGTTCTCGTAAGCATATGTGTGGATGTTGTGTAGATTTGTTATGCCATCACGAGTGAAACCAGCTTCGTCAGTGAATAATATGACGCCAATTAATCGATTATCGTGTTCATACTTAGCTAGGATCTGATTGCACATTTCCAACCGTCTCGGCCGATCATCGTCATAAAGAGCCTGCACCTTTTTTGAATGAAACGGGTAGAGTTGTTCTTCTCTTAGTATCCTCCATGAACTAGCCTGACAGAGCCGCACTTCATTCCCAATTTTTCTAGTACTAATACCTGGATTATCTTCAATAATTTCAAGCACTCTTTCTTCTTGTTGCACGTTTCTAGCAGTTCTAGGTCTTCCCCTATTTCCATTATAACTTTTAAAGGAACCACATTCCGCAAGCCTCCTGTGCACACTGGAAAATGTTTGAGCATGAGGGATATTTCTTTCCGGATAACTCTCCATATAATATCTTCTTGCCAACTCTGCATTACCATTTGCTTTTCCATAACAAAAATGGATATCACAATATTCGATATTTGAATATTGGTGATTAGCCATTATTAGTTATTTTAAGATTATAAATTAAATAGTTTAAAAAGCGAATTTATTTGATGTTAAACTGACAGCTCTAGTATACTTTGATAGCTATTTACCTGGTAGCTGGTGGTAATGAAATGAGAAAAGTAAATTTACCACTTAATTTTTAAGGGTGATTTACGTCTAAACCGTTGGGTTTAGCGATGTAAATAAAGAGCACCTTTTTTAAAGGCCTGGCATCAGTCTTTCAGAAATTATGCCAAAAACTACTGTAGCTGTCAACACTAAAAAATTATGACAAAAAAACAATTTTCAATGTAGGTAAAGTGCCCTCTAGCGGCAAACAATCAATGTGAATTGTTACTAAAATGATGAAGCGCAGAAGACTTAGCCTATCTTTCAAATATTAGTCAAATCGGTTTTCCTGTAAGCGAGTAATTCAAAAAACAAAAAATAAAAACTTGAACTTGGACGGCTTGTAACTCGAAAACGAATGACATTTTGAAAAAAAATTATATGAAGCTCTACCCTTATTTTGTCAAGTAGAATCACCTCCTTAAGTTTCGTGATCGATTTTTGAATCACCCTGTATATGTATGTTTTTTCTTGGATTTTTCTATTTGTATATTTTTTTAAGTTTTTAATTTTCTTGCGTGTAAGCAAGGTTTTTGTAGTATCTTGTCAAGAAATGAACCATATGTTAACAATATGTAGTCTATGTTGTGTTCCTCGGTAAAAACTTATATAAGGTATGTTTTAAATTTAACTTATTAATTTTATGTTACAATATAGCAAAAAAATTTTTCTGTTATAGTTATAAAAAATCATTCTGAAGAAGGTCAAGTGTGACCGAAACGTCAATAGATATGCATAATAAATAAAACATATGCAGTTTTATTAATAAAACGGATTTTACACCCAAGAAAATCAAAAACATATATATATATATATATATATATATATATATATATATATATATATATTGCCACCAGGACACGCAGGACTCTTTCTCGGGATTTCAAAGATTTTTTCTCACATAACTTTTTTATTTTACCATATATAGCCAAAACAAGGATATATTTTTAAAAGTAGTGAAAAATACATTAAATCATATACTCTTACTTTATATTGATAAATCTGACCATTTTTGATTAATTTGAGTTGATCTACAACCACCAAGCACAGAAGATGCCAAATGAGATTTTGGCGAAACGTCTGCAAACTTCGACAGGAAACCAAACGAACGAACGGATGTATTCCCGGATTAATACTGAATCATATATTCTCATCCGTGAAACACTACGCAACAACATATATATATATATATATATATATATATATATATATATATATATATATATATATATATATATATATATATATATATATATATGTTCCGTTTGGTTAATTTATTTGTTTTTTTTTACATAATTATGTTATACATTGCTTGTATTTGCGGAATGTATAAAGTCTAATAAAAATTGCCTTCAACTCTTAAACTATATTATATTACAAGGACCTTGAAAATTTATTCTAAACAATAGTGAAGGCTTTGTACTAAATCTATTAATATTAATTCAGTATTCATGGCATACTGCCGATTTGCAAAAAAATCAAAAGTTTAGATTTATTAGCGAAATCAAATATTAACTACTATTAATTTTTGAAAAACTCGAAAAAATTTAAATCAAGCCGTTAAAATTATATAGGGTGTTATATTAAAAAAAAATGGTCGATAACTCGAAAGAGTAAAAGATTTCAGAAATCGCCATGTATGTTACGAACAGAGAGGACTAGGAAAATTTTGTTTGTTGCAAAAGCAGCACAAGTTTGCGCAACAAGAAAGTCTCTATAATAGAAATACTCTACAAAAATGTACTGGACACCCTGTGCTGTGAAGGGAAGGTTAAGCAGGATGAAAACTTTCTAAATAGGAACAATTATTAAGAACTGATTGTATCGTTGAAAATAACGTTCCGTTTTATAAAATATATCAAGATCAGTTGCTGTAATAGCAGAAATAGCCAGCCAAAAAATACAGCCTTTATAAAAAAATGACGCTGGGGGCGAATCCATCCTGGAAAACAGAAACTGCTACTGCAAACAGCAACATTTTGACTCTGACAAATGTGACATCTTTGAGACAGAGGGAAAAGATATGACTAATCTCTTCAATTGTCAAAATTGTGGAAGTGTGTATCTCCAATTCGCCACACCGAGATTTGACAGGAGCATCGTTTGTAAGAATGGTGGCTGTAGAAGCAACATTGTCACAGCGCATAGAAAAGAGGGAAAAAATGGCAAAGAAGACTTGAATATGGGAAAATAGCACCTTTTGAAACATGTCAATCAGACTGGGTGGATGATTTTTTCGCTAGTCAACATGGTGGCAAGCGCTTATAAGTTGTGCGGAAGATTGGTGAAATAATTGGTAGGTAATGGCATGAAAGTGTTAGAGTGTGAGAACTAGGAAAATGCCAGAAAATTTTAGGAACTCTGCATATGTAGATACAAAATTTAAATTAGTAATGTATTTTTAAATAATTAGTAATATATCAAATAACCCATTTTAATTCTTTGTTAGATATAACTCCGAAAATATTTACGATAACGAAAAATATTTCAGATAAAAATTGTGTGGGTTAATCATTACCTAGGTTGTGACTTTGGAAGTCCAAAGACAAGATTATTTGGATAAAAACTTCACATAAGAACCAATACATTTGACGTTTTGACCTTGAAATAAAATGAATTATATGCGCGCTTAATTAGGTGATCGTGAATAAGCCACCCTTAAATGATATAACAATAGCTAGTATTATTTAATTTATTCTGAAAATGTACAACATTACAAATAAGATAATTAAGTGTAACATTAGCAACAAAGGACAATCCTCCTGCCCTTTTTTGCTCTTATTCTTAGCTTGCTTTATATTTTCAGCATTATCCAGAAATAATGACGTGAATTTAGTAATGTCTTCTTTGTCCTTCATAATTCGAGATGTTCGATTAGCACGCATTCCGTTGCTACTCGTATTTCAAAACAAATATTCTAATACATTTTCATTTTCTTGAACATCTAATTGAACTCTTCTTGGGAAACAGTACTCAAAAAAATTGCTTTTGCAAGCATTTCTGATCCTTGCAGGAAATGCTACAGGTGTAAGTAATCCAATCCTAACTCACCAGTATAAGGTATATTTAAGTAAACATAAACTCATTGGTAATTATGAGCTGTAGCATTTTAGAGTAAAACAGATAATTGATGTGTCAAAGCTGCAAAGTTCACATCGTTCATATTTTATTCTTTTTCAAAAAATACGGTCCAATTGAATTGATATTTGTTATATCACATCTTACGTTAATTTATCAGTGACGTTGATAATGAAGTGATCTATGGTATTGTAGACTAACGTTCGAATCGTAATGGTAATTAAGTGGATTTGATTCGCTATTATCCCTGAACGTATATTACTGATTTTAGGATTTAGATGACACGCTAAAACAAGTAACACTCACACATCGTTGTGGTCATAATTCTCTTCTCAACAGGTTTTCTTGAGCATTTCAATAAATGTCACTAATCATAGTATGAGTTTGATAAAGACTGCTTGTTTGATGGAAATTACCTCGAGATTTATAAAGAACTAACAATAGGTTAACCACCCTAAAATAGTCGACCAAGGTTAATGTTTATTTAGATTCAATATATTTGATCTACTGCAATTTTCAACTGACAAAATTTATTTTTCCTAATATGATCTTTTCACCCTTACACTGAATCTTACAATATCATGTAGAGACGAAACCATGATCTAAGGTGATATTCAAAAATAACTCAAGCCGAAATGTGTACAGGAATAAGTGATTTTATTTTCCATTAAAAAAATAAAAGTACCGTTTTAGAGATAAAAAAATTGAATTCTAATATAGTAGAAATATTTTGCTCTTGTTTCCACAGAATATTTATATAATAGCAGACTTTGTTGTCCTGGAAGGTGTTTTTGGATACTCAACGCGAATCTGACTTTAGATGCTAAATGTTGGAAACTATCGATTCCTTTCACCACTCTCCAAAACATTCCCAAAAATAAATACACGAAACGAGCTTGAAAATTAGACTTAGGACGTTCTTCTGAGTTCTAGATGTTAATGTAAGATTAGGAATATTTGTAATCCTAACCAACTTTAAAACCCAACCCCTAAGATAAATACCGAACAGAGGGCTTGAAAATTAAATTAAACCAATAGCTTGGTCTTGCAATACTCTCAGTAAGGTTTTCCATTTTCTCGATTGTCAGAGTTAAAAGTAGCGATTCCTGATTAAAAAGACTATCTTAACCTCCAAAAAACCCTGATCTTTTATCCGAAGGTCAAGATCAAAATCTCAATTTTGTGTTGAAGATATGGACTGAGATGTAGATGATATTGATTTTGATGTAAAAAGTGTTGAAATAGCACTAAAAATATTAAAAATCGTCGATTGATAAAATGCAAGGGTGCCGAATTATGAGCCAAATGAGTAACTAATGCCAGTCTTGACTACATACTGGATCAATCACAATAGCTCGCTAGTAGTGCGCATTACCCGATTCGCTCACCCCCCACTCCATGTCCTTGACCTTGTCCCTGACTTTGAACCGTCCATTGACCATGATATCCGGCCTTGGGTTGACATGACAATGACCTTGAAAACTGTTCTGCACAAGGTTGTGCGTGTGACCTTGACCTTGACCTTGTTGTAGGTCTTCTTGGGTGTGTGCCCTTGAAGTAGTTATTTGTGAATTGTAATAGTGTGGGATGATCTTGAAATGGTTTTGACCTTGCAGATTCTTCTATAAAATTATGTGAGTCTATTTACACTCATTCAGTGTGAAATGTCAGATACGGAACTATCTAGAGAAAAAATTATAGAGCAAGTCGGCAGAGTAATTTGTTTATATCAGAGTAATTAAAAAAGTTTGTGTGATTTTGAAAAAAAGGATCTAGCATTTTTTCCTCTCGAATATTTAAAAACTTACGTTGATACACTGAGTTTACCGCAAATTTGGGATAAGCTGCCAGCGCCACATCGGTCTGACAAGGCGCTGCAGTTAAGCTTACCCTGTTACATTCACTATGAACAAATATATCGTCATTATATAGACGGGCCACCACCAGCAATAAAAAAGTGTGGTGAGTGTAAAAATAAGTGAATAATATGAATAGTGCTTTGCAAATTGGGCGATGAGTTCACTGAAACGGCAAGTAATTACTTCAATGATGCAATGAAAAGTATAGCAGAATGGGCTTCGCGTTATTGTGATTTGACTTTGGAATATGAAAAGGCTGCCAATGCATATCGTAAATATTTCAGCAAAATATTAAATTTAATAGACTTTGTTTGTGAAATAAAAAAGTTGGGGTTTAGTGACTGTTTGGAAAAACTGATTAGTTTCATTGCAGATCCGGTTGTGTTAAATGAAATTAGAGTGTAGGACTTCAGTTTAACGTAGTAGTGGTTAAAATGGAAAGTTTAGTGAGAGAAATGTACGAAGAATTTTTAATTTCTGCAGCCTCCTCGGAATTTTACGCATATGAAAAGCAAGATTCGGAGGCTCAGGATTTTAATGTACTTTTTTAAGTATATGGACCATGTTGAAGTGTGTATTTTAGCGAGTATAGTTTATAAGAATTTTTAAATAAATAAAAACGAATAAACATTATTAAACACATTAAGAAATTTAGGTTTAGACGATTATGTTACACGTATAGAAGAACGACGGGAAAATGTCTATCAATAAAGTACATAAAATGTAGTTATTTGTTTCATTATATTTTGACCTTGAAGTTACCATTATACCATTTTAAATGTGTGACGTCATTTAACCTTGAAGACTCCTCCCACTATTTCTGCCGTTGAGAGGTTGGTGGGAAAAGAAGTGACTTCAAACAGTCGCAGGTATCAGTGGCATAAACATCAAATATTGTGCTCGAGTAGTGTTCTGAAAGTGCTTTTATATTCACGGCAATTTTTGGATTTATAGACCATTTTTTAAATAATGAGTATTGCAAAAGAAACTTTAGATGAAATTAATGATATGTTCAGCAAAGATTTCGAGGTTTTAGAGAGAAAAAAAGGTTTTCGAAATGATTGTGGGGAAAGTGTATAAAATTGTAAAAATGGTTTCAATGACTACACGATTTGCTAAAACTCTACTAGTGGCTTTACATGATGATGGTGATAATTGCACATTCGAGACTTTTTTGCCAAAACTTGTAGCTGAAACACTGTTGGACGATATTGTAGATATTATGAGTAAAACTAAAGAGAAATATACTCTCATTTATTTGGGGCAGGGCACTAGAGTTTTTGGAAACAATACTCGAACATTATTACGTTTTGGCTCATTGGAGTAAATTGTATGTAAATTGTTTGAAAAAAAGATGTAATTAAATTTAAAATATAGTTTCACATGTCAGAATACTTACGCGTGTTCATTATTTCTGTTAAAGATGTCTGCTGATGCGACGACGACCGTCAATGAATGTGTAGGTAGATACATATTTTGGTTGAGAAGAGAATTAAGAAATATGGCTCACGATATGTTAGATAGCGCAAATGATTGGCCACATGTTGTGGCAACTAAAGATCTATATAAGAATAAGATCAGGGATGCAATCAATTTTATGGCTGGGGCACACTTGTGCGACAAATTTTTATATGGTTCCATAGACATAGATACATTTTGTGCTGAAATGGTTGAAGGAGAATTTAAAGAATACCTCATCAGTATTCCACATTTACCTCGTGAGCTTGCTGCAAAATATGAATTGGTTCCTGTAACAGCAACAGCCCAAGATGTTGACGATCGAAATAATGTCGTGTGGGATAGAATTTTGAACAACGAAAATAAAGACATTAGAAATTAATTTTTTATAATTTTTGTATTTGTGCAATTAAATAACTGTAGATAAATATTTGTTAGAATCACAGTTTTGTTTTATTTTTCTTTTATAAATATACCAACCCAGTAGATCATAGTCAGTGTTTCTTTTTTGCAGCTGAAATATTTAGTATAAGTAGAGCAAATAAAAATAAAATGTTTAGTTAAGATTAAAAATGAGTCGAGGAAACAACACAATTGATAAATTTGGTAGTTGCAAATATAATGAAAAATATCATATATTATCTGGGCCACTAGGGATTGGATTTAAACTTACAGCGGATGGCCTGTATGATATGGGTGAAAAACCATAACCAACTTAGGCGAACTTAAAAATTATGACGATGCTGTGACAAAAAGTTTGTTAATAGCAAGTTTCACGATTTTGCAGTTGTAATATGTGACATATTTAACAAGGATGTCCTCCCCCTGATATACAAAAATAATAGTGAGCTTAAAACAAAAACTGAAGTTATTCAGAAAATACTCTATCATCAGCCTTTAAATGACTCATTAAGCGCACTGTCCTACGGCTTGACTTCAAAAAGAATCTAAAAAAAATGGAAAGCAGATTAAAGAATAGGAGAACGCACTCCGAGTGGCATACTCTTGAAGATAACGTCGTAGTCGTCGGAGAATTAGATCTTCCCTCCAAGAATATTGAAATGTCATATATGTGTATGGCGTTTTATTGTCATTGTTATTGATGATGAAGATTGAAATAAAAAACTTTGTATTACTGTATATTGTTTATTTATTTTAAATGAAACTTATAGTTATACAATATCTTATTTAAACAATATTAGATTTATCTATCCAAGAGTTGAAATGGTTGGGAAATCCTAGCTATTTGACAAACAATTGACCGAAGTGATTTCTTTTACGTTGTCTAAGGATATTTTCTACTAGATAAATGCTAGGACTGCTTGTTTTTTGTAGTTCTGACTCGTAAAATCACCCTCTTATAGGCTGGCCTTTCAACGATTCCAACAAGTATGTAGGTGGATTTGTAACGTTAACTTTTACAATTTTAAACAGTTCAGTTAACCAAGAGGGCGTATATCCTTCCTCGAATAAGATTTTGTACTTGCTAATACGCACAATGTCACCCATGGAAAACTTAAATTTTTTAGATACAATTTTAAAATAATCGTAGGGGAAAGTAGGGACCCTTCGTACGGTTTTTACATTTAATTTTTTTTCATTTCAATTAAAAAATAGCTGATTACATATACTACTAGTGTATTTATCTGAGATTAATATATAAAATTGACAGGTCGTTACATCTCATATTTAATGCATAATTATGACTTAAACTTAATCTGAAATTCGTACGAATCTACCCCACACTTGGGGTACTTTCATACAGTATCGGGGGCACCTTCAGACGCAATGGGGCAGTTTCGTCCAAGCGAATAAAACTACAAATTATATCCATATTCTTTTATTAAGAAATAAAATTAAATATATAAAATTAACAAAAGTTAATGACTTCTCTTCAGTCAACAAAAATAAACTATTCTAGTCAACAAAAACTAAATGATCACTCTTCTAATGAATTATTAAATATCTTTTCTTATAATTAACAAAAATTTATGCCTTTATAAATTCTACTTAAATAACATGAAAATAACTAAAACTAAGAGATCAATCATATCTTTGGAGCGAATTCGCACTTTAAACAGTCTACCGTCAAGTAACGAGATGGAGACACTATTAAACATTAAATTTAGACAAATCTACTGAGAAAGTGAACAATTTGGAAGTTCTAGAAGTACAAACTAACGGTGGCTTAAAGTCAGATAGAATCAGTTCAACATCAGTGATATAAACAGTATGTATATCTTCGATATTTGGGAAAATAAATTTCCATGACAGTCCTGGTTTCTTTCTTAGATAAGAGACCTTAAATTCAATTTAGTGACTCATAACCTTAGCTATGTAATAAACGACAAATTTTTTCTTCGGGAACTTCACTTATATAAAAGAATTATCATTAATGTTGTCTGGTAACACATCAAGTGACAACTGTCTTGTGTGCATTTCAAAATCATCACAATCAGTTTCATTTTCATCCACCATAGAAGTTGGACTCTCTTGCAAGCTTATATCTGATTATTCATATTCTGATGCATCACTCTCTATGTTTTTAGCTTTCTTCTTCTTTGTTTTTAAATTGAAATCTTCTAAAGAACGTTTTAATTGTTTGGCCCTAGCTCTTCTTTCCTGTTCTAGTTTCTTCAATTGTTTTTCTTTGTGTTTGTCTTCAATTTGTTTTTTTTTTCAGGTGTATCAGTGTAATACGTGATTTGCCTGGCTGACTTCCCCTGTTTAATTTTTTATTCCTTACAGCAGTTGGATACGGTCGGATTGCCTTTGGAGTTAAAAGCGTTTTTTTTGTGGATTATCTAAAGCTTCTTGTTCACAGGTATTTATGTTTGGCGTTTGCAATTCACAGTCATCAATTAAACTCGGTGTGCTACATTTTTGGAATTCTTATGGACCCTCTAAGAAATCATGTATCGTAGAACATGAGGGCTGGCAGAGATCATCGACAATATCCTGCGTTGTAGGTGTTGCGAAATCATCAGTGATGTTCTGATTAGGTCGAGTATTTTCCAAATTGCCTAATGTATACACCCCAGTTGGAGCAAAATCTGTATCACTAAAAGCTAATTCATTCCAGGTGTGCTGAACCCACTTGTAATATTTTTTGCCGTGAATGATTCGAAATATGCAATTTTCACAAATTTAGGAATATTGTAAATGTTTAGTGCTTTGCCAGGATTCATAATATGCCAGTTATTGAAAGCAGTTTTAAACTTTGATTTCAAGGGCCCGAAGACTCCGATGTCGAGTGGTTGGAGACGATGAGATGTATGAGGTGGGAAAGATAGGTAAATAATGCCATTGTCTTTAGCCTAGTTGATTGCTTTCAGAGTAATATGACTCTCGCGATTGTCGCAAAATAATAATATGGGGTTTCTTTTGTGCAAAGTGTGTGCTTCTGTATATGTTTCAAAACAGAGACACATATATCACTAGTTATCCAACCGCTTTTATTCGCAGCCCCAAGACTGCCTTCGGGTGTACCATCGATAAAATTATCTTTATAATGCACGCCCGAAAACACGAAGAGTGGAGGGATTATATTTCCACTGGCCGATATAATACCACCAAAAGTGACAAGTTCGCCTCTTTCTGCTAATACAATCTGTCCGACTTGTTTTTGACTTCTTGGAGCCAAGACTTTTGGAGTAGCTAGAACTGTAGACACTCCTGATTCATCAAAATTATAAATTCTATCAGCAGATAAAGAGTGTCGACTGAAAACGGTCTTCAAGTTAGTGTAAACTCAGTAACCGACGTTTTATTAAAAACAAAAAGCTGGTCGCACTTGTGTTTTCGGGCTTTCTCAAGCTGAGGTCTGAGTTTCTATTACGAAATCCATACATCCAATCCTTCCCATCCAATTTAGTTTCTTCCCATTTTGCACGAGGTCTCAAATTCAAAGATTTAGCGTACTCATATGCCAGCTTTCTTACCTGAATTGTCCTGAGTCCATAGTACATCATACAACATTTGACAATATATTTATTTAACAACTTTTCTTCTTCAATAGAAAAAACATGGAAGCTTGTGTATTTTGAAAGACATGTACGGTTGCTAGATGCTTCATCGTGAGTCCTGTTCTTATACTTTTTTACGCGGCTTTTTAATGTAGATAGTTTTAAGTTATACTTATCCGCAGCTTTTCTGTATGATAATATTCCGTTTACTACATCCTGTATTGCTGACTGCATTGAAGTTTAATCCACTGCTTCGTTACGAGTATTCTTTGGTTTATAACTTCGTACCATGTTTCTGAAAATAAGAAAGGAATAGTAAGTTGGTAGGTATTATAAAAATATACGTACACATCGGCGACAAGGCAGTGAAAACAGCCCTTGCAATATTGACTTACAAGGCCATCGATAGAACACGAAATAAACCATCAGCAATCGTCTCGTCTATTTAACCAGGTGAGGCACATTCATACGCGTATGAAGGTGCCCCACCAATCTCTTTTAATATTACTAGATAAATTAGTCATTAAAAACATATCTAAGGGAGATTTATTGATTACTGAAAAAATACAGTGTAGAAAAAATGATCACATCTATTGAAATAATAGACGAAAACACTAGTTAACAAATTTACTTACCGAGCGCGAAAACACGATGCGGCTTGTCAATAGTGCGAATGGCGCGAAACTACAGTTACAAAATAGTGCCTACTCAACTCACACACACATGCAAAGGAACGTCTATTCGTTTGTGTTTTATAAGTATTGTATGTAGGTGCTCCGCGTACGAATGGTGCCGATCTTCCCCTATGCTTTAATTTGCGTTTCTTCTTGCACATCTGCCGGCTTCATTCCAATGGTACGATGTTTCGAATGATTATAGAATCTTGTTACTGCCGATAATATATATATATATATATATATATATATATATATATATATATATATATATATATACATATATATATATATATATATATATATATATATATATATACATATATATATATATATATATATATATATATATATATATATATTTATATATATATATATATATATATATATATATATATCCATTGGTAAGATCTTCCTGCCAAAAATTGTTTATATAAATTATTTTTAAGAGTTCTTATGACTCGCACAACAATTGCAGCTTTCTTTGTGCTGTAAGGGGGATAATGATTTATATTATATTTTTTCATCAGGGCTTGAAAGTTACTAGAACTCTTTTCCTTAATCACTTTGTAAATTTGTTGGTGTATATGATGCCTCTTGAATGATGCTTTTCATCGCACTAGTAACTTCTATACCTGTCTTATTTTTGATCACTTTGGTATAGACAAATTTAGAGTAGCAATTTATACAGACCAAAATATAACGATAACCATCGTTTTCATCAACATACTGTTGCATTTCAGCCAAATCAATTTGCCATAAATCTCTGTATCCTTTTATTATCGTACGCCTTCGTATAAAATTTTTTCTAGCCGTTCTTGTAGTTAATTAACAATTTTGTTTTTTTCTAGACTGGGCTCCATATTATTAGTAATATTAAGGGCTCCAGATCGAAGGAAGAACTGAAGAATGTCATTAATATTGAGCTTAATATATTATACCTTCTTCTCGTAATTTCTCTATGATTGACATAATTTCATTTTCATGTCCAGTGTGTCCAGCCACTTTGGAACTCCATAACAAATGTAAACGGTCTAGCAACTCTTTAGCTTTGTTCCAGTAGATATATTGAAATATTTTCGAAGATAATTTCTTTTTTGTGGGTAACTCTAGTTTTTCGGAGAGATTTTTTCTTGTAACACCGCCTACTTTTGTGTCCATCATCAGAGGTTTAATAATTCGTAAATATTTGTTTCATTTGCTCTCCAATAAACCATGACTTTTTTTATAATTTTTGTAGACAGCACTCGTGGATTTCAAAATTTCCTTGTACGTTGAAAGTACGTTATCATTTAATTCTGTTACCTTGCCTAAACTTGGGAGTGTTTTTAGAAATAACAAGTCATAGAGTGCCGGTGATCCATCGTATTCTGCAATATTTTTCCTCTTTTTGTATAAGGCAATAGTTCCATTTGGGAAACGCACCTCTAAATTACCAATAAAATTCTTGGTACGATCTGTTTTGGAACCAAAACGTACATCATATACATTATCATATAGAGATGGTTTTGAATGTAATCCTTTCAGGTATGCGTTTAAAGTATCGGAAGTTGCGGTGTCAGCGGATGCGAGAGATGTATTAGTTGATGTCGAGGGTGTATCCAAGACCGATTGGCTAATATCCTAATATCCTCTTTTGAAATGCGATGCTGCTGCTGCTGTGTAGGTGTAGAAGTTTGAAAGGAATAGGTAGGTAAGGAAAACCAGAAATTTCAGTCGACTGTACTGATGTACTGGGACTATGTGATTTTGTAGCTGGATAATGTTGCTGTTGTTGTTGTTGTTGTTGTTGACGTTGCTTGACCACATCAGATACAGTTGTCAACGGTCTAGAAATGAGTTCATAAAATTTTTTCAATTCCACCACATTTAATTCTTTAGCCGCTTTAATTTGTTTAAATTTTTTTCTAACGGCATTGGTAGCTTCCACTAGTTTACGTTTTAAGTCGATCGCGTTATTCATGATGTTAACAAAGGACGTTTCAACAATCAAATTAGTGTTTTCTCTTATTATTACAGTAATATATAGTTATCAAATTTTTTGTGGTATCTTCCCGATTTCACATCACTGTCTTTATCAATTACTAAAAATCCATACTCATTATTCCAACATTTTGAGCACATTTCTTGAAATTGAGTAAAAGTTAGATCCGGTGGAACGTGGTCGGAAAATATGGGTTTCATATTCAAATCATCTTGTTTAAACATAATAATAAAATTGGCATTGTTTCGCACAAGCTGTTTAGGCACTCGCGAATATGTTTGCGCTAGGTAAAAGGAGTCGATATTTTTATGACGTCCCATGGTAAAGTAAGATCTTATAACATCTTGTTTTTTACATATAACATCATCAAAGATAAATATAGAGTTTGGTTTTGCATCAGACGGTTCCACAATATTACTGGAATCACTAAAGGCATAGTAGCCTAAACCTTTGATGGGTGCTAAAATTTTCCTTAAATATTCATATTTCGGTTGATACAGAGATTTCGAGTAAATATAGACATTTTCGAAACGTAACCCAAGGGGGTGTGTAAGCAGCAAAATTATGACATTAGTTTTTCCACAATTAGAAGGACCAATTAACAGACCGCGAATAGAGGAAGGAAGTAGAGAACCGTGTCTCTTCATTATTTTCTTTTCAAATCCAAGTCCGACTTTTTCATCGAGATTATCAATAGGAAGTTTTTTTTTTAAGATCGATAACGCGCGTCGTAGGAAAATTTGATATTTTATAGGTAAATTTTCACAAAAACTGTCATTCAGATGCCGAGCGTCAAACAAAGTGGACGGTCTCACGTGTCCAATAAAACTGGACGAGGTATTGTGAATTCGCTAATAAATAAATTACCATTCGAGGTACACATTCCCGGTTATCAATATTGCGGACTCGGAACAAAAGTAATAAAACGTGTAACAAGATTTGATCCGGGCATTAATCCTTTGGATGCCTCATTCAAAAAACACGATTTAGCCTATTTACATAACAAAGACAACATAAGTGCCAGACATCGAGCGGATTATGAGCTCGAACAAAATGCTTGGAAGAGAGCGAAATCGACAGATTCCAGTTTAAGTGAAAAAACAGCAGCTTGGTTAGTTACAAACATTATGAAGGCAAAAATAGCGTTTTGGTATGGGTGTACCATCATCATCTTTACCAACAAAAAAAAAACATCTAGTAAAGGCACACGTCGCATAAAAGCGAAAGGTGCCTTTACAAAAGTCGACATGTTCAGAAAGTTAGTTTCGGAACAGCTATTCGACAAGCAGTTCGAAAGGAGTTATTAAAAGCCGGAAGGAAAAATGTGTTGAAAAAAATTTCATGAATGTATCTAAAATAGCTCTGTCGGCAGCACGTAGATCGGTAAAAGCGGCAGGTGCCAAAGGAACGCTAGTACAACGAGAATAATACCGATTCCTAAAACTGGCGGAATATTTCCATTAATACCAATTTTTGCCGGGTTATCAGCTTTGGGTTTATTAGCCGGTGGGGCAGCGGGAATTGTGCTTGCCGCAAAAAGCTGCAAAAAAAGCAGTGAAGATAAAACCGGTGCCGGTCTTTATTTGAAATCAAAAGGGAATGGTTTGTTTCTAAAGTCATGTCGTAAAGGTATGGAATTATTTTTAAATCGTAAATCAAAAAACTAATTGAATCCCTACCGCGAAGACCACTATCTAACATCGATATTGAAAAATATGCCAAGAAGAAGAGAATAGGACCCTTTCGAAGTGTTTATATGAGGGGTTCATTACCTAGACAAGGTCCTCGACGTTACGAAGCAGCAATAGTTAATTTCGATAGTACGTCTGGTGCAGGGGTAGCTTATAGAAAAAACAGTTCTAAAGTAAGATATTATGACAGCTTCGGCGATTTACCCCCACCGATCAAATTGTTGCAATATCTACAAACTGGATCTGAACCATGAAAAATTATTTACTATACATTCGATCGTCAACAGGATTTTAGAACAGTCTGGTGTGGACATTTGTGCTTAAAGTTTCTTGTCGAATCATCACCGTAAAAGATGTCATCATCGCCACCATAAACACCGCAAATGGATCGCAACAACTATATCAGAATGTTGCGATCACTGAAAGAATTTCATCTAGCCGGTGGATTAAGGAAAATGACCCTGAAACACCTAGATAACATGCCCAAAGAAGTGATGATTGCTTTAGCTCCAAATGAAATTCCATTCGCTTGGGATAAGTTGTCCGAACACTTCAAAAATGATATGGATATGTTAAAATATCAGCGATGTGCGCATAAAAGCAGAAAATAGCATAGAAACATCACTATCTAATGCAATGAGAAACGGTGTGAAGATGAATCTTTTTAAATGTTGCCGCTAAAAATAAAACCGAGATGTGAGATGTTTTAATGGTTAGTCATATCTTATAGGTTCACACTAACAGGACACTTGACTGTCTTAAGCGCCGATTTTTATCCACGAATCGAATTACATAAAGAAAAAAAATATGGTCTTGCATTACTGGAATTTTACACATACAATTCAATTTTTAATGTGGATGAAAGCAACAATAAGTTTGCCTACATGAAGGAGGGTTACACCACTGAGCCGATACAATTTCAGATTCCACCTGGAGCCTATGAAATAGATGAAATAGGTAAAGCTATGTCGGAGGCTTTGAGGAATTCAACTGAAGAAAAAAAATGATGGAATCTTTTCCTTTGTTGCTAGTAATAATACGCTGAAATGTGAACTGAAATCCCAATTTACAATAGATTTCCGGGGAGAAGCGAGTATCGGTAAAATGTTAGGATTTAATTATACCGTGTTAAAAAGAGACAGAAAGCACGAGTCAACCGAAGTGGTGGAAATAATGAAAGTACGTATCATACGTGTGGATTGTAATATAATTTCCGGAGCATATATGAATTCTGTGGAAGGTCATACCTTATTCGAGTTCGTTATCCATGTGGAGCCCGGTTACAAAATCAGTAAAGATCCACAAAATAATATTTATATGCCGTTAATGCCGGAAGGACGTCAGTTCATCGACAACATTACTTTTCGCATCTTGGACGATAGCGGTGATCTAATCAATTTTCAAGGTGAGAAAGTTATCGGGAAATTAGAATTGAAGAAACTTTCATAGAAATGGGTTTTTGCTTCAATCGTCAATTGTGTATGCTGTCAATCAAGATTGGGGAATCGCCGAAACATAATAAAAGTAAAAGAAAATTTAAAATCAAGGTTAGCGTCGTCTAGACATTAGATCGCAAACATCTCAACAGTTATCTGTCGAAGACTATAAATTTCGTCGGTCTTAAAGTGCGAAAATTATTTCCACCAGCAGCGATAAAATAGAGGTTTTCTCCAAACCCATCTTGGACAATTCCATTATTAGTCTAGAAGATCATACGTAAAAACCATACGGATCTCCATCTTTCAACAATTCCGATGAAGTCCGTATTCCCATTAATTTTCAAGATATTATACCGGATATGGCCGAAAGTTACATATATATATATATATATATATATATATATATATATATATATATATATATATATATATATATATATATATATATATATATTTATATATATGTACATATATATATATATATATATATATATATATATATATATATATATATATATATATATATATATATATATATATATATATATATATATCGAAGGAAAATTTAATCCCATATACAAAACGAAAAGATGTTTTTATCCCATAAAGCCCTCGCATTTTTGTTCGATGAAATTCTCTACGAAATGGGAGGTGAGCAGGTCGCCCTGGTTCGTAAACCTGGAATTACCACGACATTAAAAACCATGGTTTCATTCGAAAGTTTGCAACAAAGATCTCTCATGACATGCGGATGAGGTCTCGACGAAACAAACCAAGATATCGTCGACACGGCAAGTAACGTATTCTTCGGGAAATTACCTTTAAAATATCTTATGGGATTCGCCGAAGATTACACAAGAGTTGTTTTCAACATAGAACAAAAGCTTTTTATGATTATAGCTCGCACTTTTACCAATTGCTATGTCGGCGAAGTAAATGACAACGGCAGACGACAAACAAAAATTAAAAATATTGTCTCGCATTAACAAAGGTGGAAACAATGCCAGTATTCAAATGGCATATCGTAAATGGGATCTGTACGAATTGCCAACTTTAAGACAGACATCTACCGACGTATGGGCCTTGAGAACGAGCACAAGTCTAGAAAGACCGCGCTATATAATCGTCGGATTTCAAGACAGTAACAATTGCGACAAAAAAGAGAGAAACGCAACCCAGTTTACACACGCCGACGTATGCGATATTAGCCTATATCTGAATTCGACCGTTTATCTCTATGAAAGATGGAATTTAAATTTCGCCAAGAAACTGTACGCGGCAGCCTATTACAATTATGAAAACTTCCAATGCAGCTACTACGGGCGCGAAATAAACGATCCGATGATGGCGTTCGCCGAATATATGAAAAACCCCGTTTTTATTATCAATTGCTGTCATCAACCAGGAGCTATTAACTCATCGACCGTGGATGTGAAATTGGAGTTCCAAACCGGAAAGAATAAATTCCCCAAAGCCACTAAAGTGTATGCATTAGTTATACACTATTCACTTTTTAGTTATAATGTATTAAAGGGTTCAGTGACCAACAAATCTATATTTTAATGTAATTATCCATTATATGTAACACAAAATAATATTAAAATATAGAACGTCAATTAATAAATTTGTAAAAGGTCAAGTAGTAGTTTTATATTTTTTTGAAACCCAATAAAAAAAGTGGATTCTCTTAAGGACGAAGTACGGGAGTTTAGATAATATAGGGTTTATTTAGTGGAAAAAAGTACTTAAATTACGCAATAAAAATTTTTTTAAGGAAAGTATGAACATAACGATTTAAAAAATTTGTAGAAAAGTAACGGTTAGGAATAGGCAAAAAATTTACAGGAAAAAATTATAGAGGAAGTCGAGTACTATAAGCAAGAATTTTTTCCGACAGTAATAAAGTAAAAAAATAATTTTTTCAAAAATTAATGAAAATGGTAAATGCGCACTAAAGTTGAAGAGTTGGAGCAAAACAATATTAGAAAGAGAATTTTTTTCTACATATTGTGGTACTTTTCAAAATTCGAAATGGTGAAATTTGAAAAAAGGGGTTAAGAAAGGTTAGTAATTTGAATTTTTTAAAGCGTCGCAGTTCGGGAACCGTTCAAGTTAGAGAGAAATCAAAAGCACTTTAATTACCTAGAATTTTGAGGGGAATACAATGGTGTAAAAAATTTATTTTTTGGGGGGAAAATGGCGAATGCGTGCTAAAGTTGAAGATTTAGAGAAAAACGGTATTGGTAAATTTGAGAGAAAATTTTTTTCTACATATTGTAGTATTTTTCAAAATTCGGAAAGGTGAAATTTGAAAAAAAGGTTTATGACAAGTTAGTAATTTGGATTTTTTAAAGCGCTGTAGCTCGGGAACCGTTCATTTTGAGGAGAAAACAATGATGAACAAAAATTTTAATTTAAAGAAGAAAAAGGGCTGCCCCTAGGTCGGTGTTACTATTGTTGGGTATTGCTTCACGGTAGACACCTGACCCTACCCCCAGGCTCTTTTAAGGTTACAAAAACGGTCCTTTTCAGGCCCACAGTATATTTTGATCGTAGTTTAGTAGTCGTCACTTATGGGACGAGATATTCGTTTAACGACGATTTGTCTCATCGCGTAAGGGTCAAGTTTCTATTAATTTTTTAAATGTATTCTTTACGAAATGTTGGGAAATAGTCTTATTTTCTAAGCCAAAAAAATGAATTCTGTGGTTTAAGTTTTTGAAAAAATCAATAATTCTATAAGCTCTCACCAACACACAGCATTTAGAACACGCTGGTGGAGTGGGGGTTGTTCTAAATAACTGAGGTCGGGCCAGTTACACAGTCATATCTATTTCAACTTTCATACCGCTAACATGGAAGGACTTTTATATAAGTTAAAAAAAAGCCAAAAAAAAAAACGCGTCGAAAGAGAATATTGTAGTCAAAGTACGACAGTTTAAACATGCACTGGAAAATGAGAGAAATCACTAAAAGAAACATATCAAAACTAGTAAAATAGTTAGTGGGTAACGAGAGCAATGACATTGTTGATAAGAAAGAAATTATCGACATGCGGAAAAATTATATAGAACAATTATTCTTCGATAATGGATTAGAACTCACTCCATTGAAACATGGAGAATTTATTTTACTTCTCAAAAAGCCAGGAGCTAAAAAAAGTGAGGATTATAAATATAAAGTAATAAGCCTCATGAACCATCTTCTGAAAATAATTTTAAAGATGATTTACAACAGGATACGTAAGCATGTGAATAACAAATATCGATTACACAGTTAGGCTGTAGAATTGCGGTTGGGACAGGAAGCCTTGCTCAGCATCCAGGCTTAATTTTAGAGGTACAGAGACACAAACAAGCAGAGGCTCTTCAATATTTAGCGACGACACCGTCACAGACAACGTTGAAGACCTGGAGGACTTCGACGACGACGTGGACTTTGAGATTGACGTCCTACGTTGGGACGACTTGGATGAGTGAATTCCACTGCTCTATGACCACGATCTTGGTCTTGTGGAGTTGGACAACGTGGGTGACTGGATGCTTCAGCGCCTCGAGGTTAACAGTCCGCAGCCAGAGCCGGACTCAACAGAGGACGCGGTGTTGGAAATTCCAACATCGTCGACGCTCGAAGATTCCCAGGGTCCTTGCGACCCTTCGAGCTGGTGGTCTGTCGATGAGGATGTGCCACCATAAGCCTCACACCCTCCCGGCCCCCAGGCACAAAACAACGGTCTTTTTCAGGACCACAGAATATTTTGATCGTAGATTTAGTTCATATTAGTAGTTTGTTACTAATATTGTATTTATAGAACATACAATATTGGATACAAAATATTAAATTTTCGGTGCTTGTGGAACCCGGCAAAGTCGTTTGTTCGTATATGGGACCACATACAACTCTGGTCCCAATACGTAATAGGACATTTGTCGTTACCCCCACCACTAATTTGTCTCGATATATACTGCTACCAATACTTATTACAATCATTCGAAATCCAGATGCCTAATGAGCAAGACGAACCAATTCAATATCCAGTGGTAGATTCTATCATGGACGATTGTCGCGAAGGAGAGTCGGATGATCCCAGATGGGATGACCTCTGGGACTTTATAGTCCAATGGGTGGAAAGCAACGCCACCGGTGAAGGACCGTGCGACTCTACAACACCATAAAGAGTCGCATGTTTCTGCAACAAAACGGTCCTTTTCAGGACCACAAAATACTTTGATCGTAAATTTAGTTGATTATAATAGTTTTTAACCAATATTTTATGCTTTTTCATAAAAAAAAACATATAATATTGAGATGCAAAGTATTAGACGGTTTGACGACAGAACCTGAACTTCTTAAACCGAACCATGTTTTAGCATGGTTGTAAATATTATCAAAAATAATTACAACTATGCTAAAACCTAATATTTTGTGGGATAGGTCCTATACGAAATAAAACACCAAAAAGTATATTTTCAAGCAATTTTTTTATTCTCTATATAAAAAATATATATTTGTAAAAACACATTTGTTAAAATATAAAAAAATTTTTTTTTATTAATCTACAAAATTTATTTACAAAATATATTTACAAACTTAATACTATAAATTCTAAACTAATACTTATAAGTACTTAACATCTACTACACAACTTATGAAAGTCTACCAATTGTCTTTTGTTCCGCTCACCCGCACTTTTTCTAACCGATAATTGTTTTTGTATGTCGAGTAATTATTTTTCTAGTTCATCTATCGCATTGTCATTCTCACTAAGTTTATTCATCAAGTATGTTTTAATTGTTAACATATCCGATTGTTTTGTCCTTTGCGAGCTGATAAAACCTTCAGCCCACTCCGGTTGGGACGTCGTAGAACATTTTGAAGTATCAGTTTTGTTCAGGGATGAAGGCGATGAAACATTAGATGTTTCGGACAATAGTTCTGTCGGTCGCGGTGGTGGTGACGGTGTTGTTATGAAATTGAGTAGCGGTGTGGGCGTCTTTGGTTTCTTAAAAGTAAATTTCTTTCTAGACTGCCCTACACCTTTAATCGCCGAATAAAATGTTGTTTTATCGGCGATTTCCGATTTCTGCATCGTCAAAAGCTTCTGCAATTTTGAAGCTCTTGGAGGAAGTGCCCGATTTGTACGCGACGCTTTTCGCACTACCACATCACTTATAACTTTTATTTTGGGCTCCTTCTCCTCACTCCAATTTTTAAGAAATTCCGCTGCCGACTGTACCAACTCTTCGTCCCGACCATCGTTCAGGGGTTTGTCTTCGGCATCCTTTTGCTACCGGCGCCACTCCTCAAAGACCCCTGCAGTTAACATTTCCAGACCACTCATGTCTTCCAACATCTCGATCCGCAACTCACATTAAGTCCATCCATAAGTGAAATGACACTAGGTGCTCTTGAAGACATCTTCGTTTTTTTTTCTTGCTTTACTTCGACTTGCTCTTACTACTGTACTGGTTGCTGTTCTGACGAACTGTGAAGAGCTCTAGCCAGCGAGTGTGCTTTTATGCCTATTTCCCCCAATACCTTGACTTTATTCCTTTTGCTTGATGCATCAAGTATAGTATTTAAACTTGTCGAATGCAAGGCCAAGGCCAAGACTAACGTCACCGACAATGCCAGGGTCGTTTTCAAGGTTGTAATTTTCAAGGATTTCTTTT
This sequence comes from Diaprepes abbreviatus, assembly GCA_034092305.1. Classification (NCBI taxonomy): domain Eukaryota; kingdom Metazoa; phylum Arthropoda; class Insecta; order Coleoptera; family Curculionidae; genus Diaprepes; species Diaprepes abbreviatus. Next base: position 411,261 of record JASJET010000066.1, on the reverse strand, counting down.
GTCCCTGTGAAGGTTATTTTATAAAGTAACATATAAATATAGTACTAAATTTGTCAGATGCAAGGCCAAGGTCAAGGTCAAAGTAACCGACAATATCAGGGTCGTTTTCAAGGTTGTAATTTTCAAGGATATTTTTTTTTTAAAATAACACATAAATAGAGTACAACATTTGAAAAGTACAGCATATTCAAACATCATGTTACCAACTGTTAAACAACTTGGTGAAGCAGCCAAAATATACAGGCATATACCAAAAGCTTTTTGTTTAACTTGTCATCATTGTAAAAGACTAGGTATTTGCTGGCGGAATGATCTTACATACGATTTCAACTACATTGACCTTCTCAGAAGAAATTAGGCGATAGAAGAAGCTTACCTGTACAGAAGAAATTAACTTATGTATTTTATTTCTTTATTTTTTTTTTTTTGTTATATTTTTATTTTTTAATAATAAAAAGTAAAGTTAATTTTTTTTGTTATATTTTAATTTTTTTACCAATAAAACAATAGTAAAGTGAATCTGTATGTGTATTTATTAAATATCACCTAAAATACGTTTTGCAATGCATATTTTTCTACATAGTCTGTTTATTAATGAAATAGAACCATATATTAGGGTGAAATGTAGTGGTTTCAAATCAGTCTCAAATAACAATGTCAGAAGTAAACACTATTGATAAGTTCGGTCGCAAAAGAAAATTTAAGGATTTTAACTTTATACGCCTAATGGAGATTACGATATGGGAATCATAAGATTGTGCTACTTAGCGGAACCTCTTGAAGGAGACGATGCGGCCACACGAAGTTATGTTGATAATAACCTTGCTCAGTGTGTGCAAGATACGCAGAAAGCTGTACATGACTCAACAATTGTTATTAAAGATAAATTCAAAAATTTGAAGGTTATGTAGGCAAGAAATTAATTGAAACTTCTCAAGAACTTAGAGCATACATTGATGACTCTGTTATTGCAGTATATGAGCTTAGACAAGACGAACTGCATGATGAACTTAATTCTAGGATGTTGAAAATTGAGAAGAATATGAAGGATCTTGCCAACAAAACTGCTCCACTTTAAACATTTACTCGTAGACCTGTGCGTTTAATTTACTATAAAACAAATTTTACAACAATATCTTTGCCCTTTATTATGTGTCAATACTTTATTATATTTATAATTTTGAAATAAAGGTTGAATAAAAAGCAATCAAGTATTGAATACATGTTTTTTATTTAAAAAAAAAATACAGTAGTACCGCCATACATTAATATATAATATACATGTATCTTCAATGGAACTAATAAAAACAATAGAAATAATGAAATATGAATTTTCCAGATTACGTGCTGTCTTGACTTAGAAATGAATCCAGCACAGTGACTAAATTTGCTAAATTTTCTTCCGGGTCTGTTTTGTAAAAATCTATGTCTCCATGTCCCCAAGGTAGAGTTATGGTTGAATTAAAAATTACATAACGTTTATCATCGCTATGTGATAATGCTACTTTATTTATTATGTTGCTATAAATGTTCTGTAATTCACTTCTAAATGTCTTCATCTTTCTTAATATCAAACCACCCCGTTCAACAATTCTTTGGTAGTTTTCCTGATGAAGGTCTTTCTCGATAACACATTTTTTGATACCTTTGGCTTTTTTTAATTCATTATTAATGGACTTTACATAATAAGCCTTCGCGCCGGTACCATAAAAACTTATTATCGGATCACCAAGAAACTCATCTTCCATTCTACCAACTACAGAATTACTTTTAATTATGTTGAAATTATTAATTTCGGGGTAATTTGATGTATCAAATTTTTCGGGGTTTTCTGATATAGTTTGATAAATGTTTTATGTGCACACTTTTAATATAAGCGAGTCAGTATCGGTGTAAAGTAACGAAGCATCATCACCAAACTTGGATTTAATAAAATTATAATAAAAATCGTATATTACAGTCTTTGATATATCTAATATGGAAAATTCGATAGAAATTGATTTATTGTATAATATTTTAACTTTATTCATATTCACAAAATTTTCGGTATCGAGCTACTATTGGAATTGGGGCGGGAAATTACTGTTGTAGCTCCACTTTTGCCTACACTGTTTTCCCAATGCGTTACTAATTTTATGTCCTTTCGATTTTCCACATTTTCCATAATTTTGCCAAATATCGCGTTATTTTTTAATTTAGAAGTGTCTTTCACAAATTTTGTGGTGGCCTTGTTACGTAAATTGGTATTAAAATCAATATACGTTTTTAGCCATTTTGATTGGTTAAGCTGTAATACTCGGTGAGTTTGCATTACCACTAAGCCGTTGGCGATGGCTTGTTTTAAAGTTCTATAGTGTACAATGTATTTTCTTTTTTCTTGTACATTAGGAATTAATTTCGGCAATTTGGCGTTTTCTGTTGGCGGTATGATATTTTCTACTAGAAATGGAAGATTAGAATGTGCATCATGCAACCCAGTCGGATAATGCACATCCACTTCCAAAACGTAGCCATGTAAACTATCATCACCAACAGCCATAATATTTAAATTGATTATTTCGCGTTCTGTTAACCATCAAAAACCGCCATATGGTAATGCTTGTGACATACTATGACCATATAGATTTGTAGCATCAAGGTATGTTATCAATGAAGACGGTTTCGTTGGGTCATAGTCTGGTAAATAAATATTATTAGCGATATGCTTCCCTTCTGTACACTGGCTTATTCCGCCGCGTATGCCTTTCTTAAAAAAATGTATCAGGTCTATATCAGTTATGAGCTCTAGCTCTACCTTAGTCATACGCAACATATACCACATATTTTAGAGTCATTAAATTCTCTTATTTCTTCAGGCGTTAACGGTTTCATAGGCGAAATGTCTTTTAAATATGTGTTATATAGAGCTCTTTAATCACACTCGATACGATCCATAAAGACTTGAGCTGCATTATTCCCCAGAAATAGCTCAAATTTCGAAATTGAGATGTCAAAAGAGCATTTAATTAAATAAGCAAAAGAATATGGTTCATGTTTAAAACTTTTTACAGTGTAAGAATTTTTTGGGTTTGGTTGTACCATTTCAACAGCTTTTAAAACAGATTCGAAATCTGCATAAACTACGAATGGAACGCGAATTTGTTTTTCTATACCCTCGAATTTTAAAATATTTTCCGGCACACTCTTTCCAAATTTATCAATTGTTAAATCCACTGAGGGTGTTTGCGCGAAAATGTGGTTACAATCGTAGTTTTGATGTAAAGTTAAAGCTGACGGTGTACTAAAATTAGTGAAACAACCATCACAAAAATATATTTTATTCTCTTGATAACTAATTTGACTTGAAACTAAGTGTGATAAATCCTTTATCCAACAATAATGACTTTTTGAACAAGTCGTATCACAAAAATATTCACCGCCATCTTTACTACTACAGTCTTTTGTAATTAACAATAAATTTACATGTCTATCCAACTTTCTTGACGCATACCTCAGTGGACAAACAACTTCATCTATTACTTTATTATTTTCGTATTAAGATTCGAGACCGTATACGTTAATCGCTATATTGTTAAGTTCGTCAAATTTTTTAAAGTCACGTAATTTTACTGGAAAATCCATACCCGTTAAATTTAGCACTCTAGAAAAATGGGGATAGGATGACAACTGTGAAGGCGCTGCTGCTTGCGGAATCAATGCTAATGTTACAGCCCACGCAAAGCAAAATTCGTCCTGGTTGATCACATTGACGACAACTTTTCTCTTTTCAAAAGAACCCCACAACTTGATGAATGATGAGCTACTCATAGGCGTATACTTGTTGATGCTAACTTGTAAGTACAAAATTCGTACAAGAGCCCATCCTATAGCAAGAAAAAAAGTATTAAAATCGGTTTAATATATCGAGTTTTGATTTTTACATACTTGAATCTTTCTCCTGAAACTCTGTCGCCTGCGTTTTTATTAATTCGGTGAAAGAATGGTAAACGACATCCAAATCACTTTCTACGATAATTATTTGATTAGCAGTGTTGAAGGATTTCTCACTGAATATTTCTTGTGATGGAAGCATGTACTCGCCAACAGCTGTCCTGTTAACTTTTAAAGCTTGACGCACTCGAAATACATTATTAAAAAGTTCCACAACCTTCGACTTAATGTCTGCAAAAAACATTACATAATCGGAATGCTCCATATCACTGCTAACCCGATAAGTTGAAAGCACATTCAACGAGTTGCACACCATGACATACCGGCAAACATGAATTGTTTTTATGTTGTTGCGTTAGTTGATGTGCTAATCTTTGATTTACTGGAACATCTACATTACATGTTGTGCAATTACTTACTGAAATCATTGATGTACGCTCTTCAATTCGGAGCCGTTTTCCTCCTGGCACTTTATTAAATCTCGCCGCACACGATTCTCTTTTATGACGCCTGATATTATAACTATTGGTAAACTTAGAACCACAATATTCAAAAATATATGCCATAATTTGATTAATAATAATAGTACATGTACTACCTATGCAAGTCAGAGAAAACTGATGAATGAAACTGCCCTCTACCATATATAAAATCACTCATGGTCACCCTAAACTAAGTCACGTAACTTTAAGATCACACACAAGATGACCTCCAGCAGGGTCAAGGTGACCTTGAACACGATCAAGGTCGAGGATACACACTCAACCCTGAACACCACGTTTTTCAAGGCCAAGGCCATATCAACCCATGGTCCATTATCATGGTCAATTGGCGGGCCAAGGTCAAGGACAAGACCAAGGCCACGATCAAGGGATGGGGAGATTGATCAAATCGGGTAATGCTCACTACTCTGGCTGAATATCGCAGTGGATGAGCAGGTCCCTCGAGCGGGTGGAACAAGGATTAAATTGCATGTTCTTTAGAGCAAGATTTCAGTTCAAAAATGACTGGGTAGCAGTTAAGTAAGTCAAAGATTTACTTCAAGTTGGCTGCCAAATATTGAAGGGCGCTTATTCTCAATTAAAATCACTTACTTGTTTTCTCCTGTAAAATAAACTGAGAATTTTTTGTGAAATAAAAGTTTATTTCTTTTGCCAACTAAAATGTCAGTTATGAAGTATTTTACATTTGGATCCCAAAATATTAAAATTATTTTAGACTAATCAAACAATAATACTGTATCGAAATTTATAACAGTATACGCTTCATAGTTTTAGCTTGTGTTTCTATTTTGTAGGGTTTTAGGTTTATTTTCTACGAATTCATAATTTATTTAATTAATTTTAGCTTTTATTAATTTTCTGATGAGGCGTCTATGAAAGAAGGTCTGAAACTTTTTAGAAAATTCCATTTCCTTATTTTCGACACAAAACGCTTATGACAGAACATGTAGAAATAGATGTTCTTGTTTTTATTACACCATGGAGTATAAAAATCCTACTAGAATATTAGGGAATCTTCTGGTTTCGGCGAAAAGAGTATATAAAGGGTCCAGATCGGCTTTCTTCGGCAGTTTAGTTTAAGACGTCGTCGAAGTAAACTCAATTGTTTGACAATTTGTCAGATTTGTTATAATAAAAGGCTATAAAATAATACAGTGTGTGTATAAAGACAAAAATATATAACCAGGAACTTTAATCGGTAATTAATAGTTATTCGACTGGAGATGTTTTTCAGTCTGACAGCGAGGTCGATAGGTGGCAGGTTGCAATATTCTATCCACATACCTTGGAATTTGTATTTCATATATCAGTTATTTCCTGCGAATGTTGCTCTCGGTCCGATACAGCTTCACTGACGAGACCTTAGGTTGTCGAAACACGTATGGAGTGAGGACCAGAGTACTATTTGCAGGAAATAAACTATTTGTATATATTCTTTCCATTTCTCTGCCTGAAATGGGAATGCATATATAACAACTACTTAAATACAGCAGATAGACTCCTTTATTTCTTACTGAAATTTTGATTTTTAAAAAATGGTTGTAGTTCTTTCGTTATTCTGTTAACGGGCTTAACATAAATATCAAATTCAAATTATTTAGGTAATCTTCAGAGATTATATTACAATCTACCAGCATAATATCGTAATATTTAAATCGGAAACTGAGTGATGTGTCTATCCACTTTTTGAAATTTTAGCTGCAAACCTTAAAAGTTTGCTTACACAGTCAGCTCTTCAGATATCAATGCTGAATTTTCAATTTAATTTCAAATTTCATTCTATTATAATTGGCTGGCAATGAAAATATTTCTTCCCATTTTATCTGGATGAATCTTTTAGAAGTGTCGGAATAGCTTCTCCAATTTCATCTATTTCATAGGCGCCAGTCGTGAAATTTTTTCACCGTTCTTACGCCTTTATGTGAATTATTCTTCTCATCAATATTAAATATAAAAATATATGAGTAAAATATTGTTCTTTTTTTTCACGCTTGCCATATCGACCTGTTATGCACAATTCAATTGGAGCCCCTAAGATGCTTGTGTATCTTGATATTGTAAATGTTCACGACATAGCCAATGGTAGCAGTTTTCAATGTTGCTACAACAATTCAATGAGTTTGAACTACTAATGTATCATTTTTTCTTTTCTGCGTTCTTATAGAATGTCTTGGTGTTATATTAGCATCACAAATTTTGCAAAAACAATACAATAATTATCTACTCATTGCCTTATTTGCTTCATCTTTCTCTAAGGTTTACTGTGGTGATGTTCGTGGAATAACTAATATTTTAATCCGTCGCTATAGTTTTTCAGCTTTGTGCTAATTATTTTGCAGTTTTCTTTCTCAACCCACGCATTTTTTTAGAAACTTTCAGTGGAAGTAATATTTTCGTATATTTATTACTTTCTATTTGAGGGGTTAAAAATAATACTTGTTATGATTCAGCGATAAATTTTAAACATCACTGTCCATACTGTCTTTCAGCCCAGTATCAAGCTACGTCTACCGCTATGGTGTTAGCAAGTCATAGGTTATCAAGAGTGCAATATGATGGACAAAACTCGTAAGCTTTCACGTCTACCATATCTTGTTTTCCTTCACAGCCACAAAATATGTTATTTACAGATATTATACCTCATTTAGCCAGGTTAGATCTGACAGGAACATCGCCCGTTTTCATTCGGTTTATCAGCCGCCAAGTCCTTCATTCCAACTCCATTCGACATTGTGACCTTTGGCGCGACGGATATATTTCGGGGAATTCCACATTAATTGTTCTCATAAATTGTTTTCTTTCATTTCTGAACTGGCCAGTTCCCTGTGGCTTTTTAAGATGGTGTTTATCATCAAATTCTTGTTAATACCTTTGTACATATAGCATCAATTCAATGAGTGGAAGTAAATTTCCTTAGCTATAGTATGTAACTTCAGAGATTTTTTCTATATGCTACCAACTGGCTCTCTATCCATAAATACTATCTAAATTAAGAATTATGCCTTCAATTCGTCGAGAACTTTGAGCAGGTAATAAATTTATCATATACACTTCTTAAAGTGTAGTGTTTTTATTCTTGAAGAATTTTTTTTCGAATCCACATTTGGAATGTTCTTTGGAGCAGGGATCTATTAGCTTCTTTAATTTATTCCCCTTGTTCATATATAATTCCATACCTGTGCGATATAACTTCAGATATAATAAATTTTATGGAATTTAATTAAAATGAGGCACCGGTTTTTTTAGGCATTTAGAATTTTAAATATAGGTACAATAACTGCGGGTCAACCTGAAAACGAATCCTGGGCAGAAATTTAAACAAATATCCATATTAATGGCAGTAGTCTACCAATTTTAGGTATTGGTTCTAAGTGGGCGAATTTTGCGTTAACTACGTAGTGTTTTCACCGATGTGCAGGCAGCATCTAAATTGATTTTACATACCTATATAATATCTTTTTTAATAAGTTTTTTTCTCCGACTTTAAGTCGTTCTGTACGAATTAATCGTCTAATCGCTGACCCAAAAGTTACCCCCTGTAAGCGCTTAGGCTTATCAATATCGCTTCCTTGTGACCCTTTTCAGTAGTGGAAATAATGACTTCTACTTTTAATAAACATGTTTTTTGTCGACACATTTGAGACACCCATATCAAATCGTTGTTTTGCTTTCATCACACTCATCATGTGCAACTTTTTCTCCATCTCTAGAATTCTTAGACTTAACTCGTTTCTGCGCATTTTGTTCCAATTCGTATTCGTACTGATGTCGCGCACTTAAATTGTTTCTGTCATGTAAATATGCCAAATCATGCTTTTTTCATGTAACAGCTATTGAACTGATTAATTCGTCACCTTTTGATATGCAGCATAAACGAAAGACCGTTAATTAAATAATAACAATATTGTTTCCAGTCTTATTTAGAAAATGGGGCAAACTACTTTACTCAACGCTTGGCATTTGAATGTGGATGAATTTTTCATGTATAGTTCATCTTTGGCGAAAATTTCCAATCGATAACACCGATGAAAAGGTTCGAAAAATTCATAAAAAAGCCATTAAATAAATATGGCCTTCACTTACTACTTACCTACGTTTTGAATATATATATATATATATATATATATATATATATATATATATATATATATATATATATATATATATATATATATATCATCTGATCTAATTATTTGACCCGGACTCGTCCATTTAAACCGCGCGCAAAAAACAAATCGGAAAAGTTGTTTTTCTTTAATTGGTGCAATCTTTTTTGACATTCATGTAAAGTGTGAGCGTCATATGTCAATTAGTGTGTGTTTGGCAGCTATTTTTTTACGACGCAAAAAGTTTGTCTGGCGATTTTTACTATGGAAAAAAAATTGAACAACGAGTTTGCTTGAAATTTAGGGTTTCCCATGGAATTACGACTACGGAATCGTTGAAAATATTGCAGAAGTGTTTTGGGAGTCTACTCTATCGACCCAAATAATGAGGTCATGCAGTTATTTGAGTAGCAGAAAACATTCAGTAAAGGTCGTGAGGTCGTCAAAAACTTGCTTCATGCAAGTAGTCCATTTACCTTTGTTAACGACGATAACATTGAAAAAGTTAAGAAAATCATGCTCGAAAATCTCCGTGTTGACATTAGAGAGATAGCAGAAGCTCTCAACATCTCTTATGGATCAACTCAACCCATTTTGGTTGATGTTTTGGGTATAGAGCGTATCAACGCTAGACTAGTAACAAAAGACCTGAATTTTTGGCTAAAATAAGGTCGAGTAGAGGTGCTAAAAGAGATGCTTGCGAACGTAGAGCCACTGTATTCGCCACGTTTCGCTCCCTGTGAGTTTTTCCTGTTTCTGAAGCTCAAATATCCGCTTCGAGGAACGCGCCATGACTTCATTGAAGCCATAAAAAGTAATTCGCTGAATGAACTGAAGGCCACCTCAGCCGAGGCATATAAGAAATGTATGGAAAATTGGCATGCTTGTATTGGCTCAAAAGGCGATAAGAAAGATTTGTATTAAAATACATAAAAATGTTTTTGTCAGATGGTATATATCCAAAGTTATTGTATCAGCCAAAAAATATGTAGTTACAGAAGATAATAGCTTCAATCAATTATCTTAGTTATTCAGGTTTTAGTGATGCAGATAATATTTTGGAACAGTATGATGCAAAATCGCACTGCATATTTATATGTAATGTGATTATATGTCAAAAACAACATGTTATAAATCATATTTCTGCACGAGACGTCACAAGAATATCGATGCTTTTTATTTAGGTCCCACATATTCACGTAGACCTAAGCACGCTATTTAAGATAATGCTTCTTATACTGGTATATTTAAACAAGGTAATATTAATATGAGACATGTATTTTTTGACCATGTTTTCCCGACTTAACATTCACACAATTTCAAGAAATGTATTCTAAATATTCGTATAATATGTATGAATTTTTAGTTATCAAGAGTAATGTAGAGGCAGGAAAGTATCGTAATAGATTTGGTAGTTACATATTAGTACAGCAGTTACAAATCAGCTCATTTCATTGTTATCAGATGCATTGAGAACAGCACTATGAATAAGGAAATCGATTTAATGGAAGCTACAAATTCTGTTAGAAGAATATTTATAGTAATTAATGTAGAAAAAATATAAAGTGAACTTACTTTGTAAAATTTTTTTGCCCGAATGCTAAACCACTTACATCAACATCTGACGCAGTAAAACAGCAGCAAACACTATATATAGTTTAAAAGTTCCTCATCTTAGATAAACAATGAAGTCATGCTACTAGTATGTTAATAAAATCAAGAAAAATATCTAGTTTAACTAATTCAGTGTTATCAGCGAATCATCAAAAATATCAAAAAACGCAGATAGATACACCATAATATGAATATGAGTGTTTGAAACAAAATCGTCTTAAAACAAATCATTATTATTATTTTTATCTTGTGCATCAAATAACAGTTCTTCAATATATCCGATACACGACTATTTAAATAGATTAGATGAAGAACCATCTCGATACTATTTTATTTTACACATTACGATAAAAAAAAGACAAATTGGAAGAAATTTTATATTAGGCTTTCCACACGATAAAACGCTTTATATACAATTTCATACTTTCTTGCAGTTTTCGATGGAATGCCACAATTTTACGAGTTATCAGTAATCAAAATTTTCAATTTTTGCATAATTTTTTTAATACATTTTTAATACACATGTAATAAAAATACGGAGAAATCCTAGTTGGACACCGTTTGTGACATCTAAATAAAATAAGCGCAATCAGCTAAGCTGTTTTAAAAATAACATGCGTTTGAAAACGATCCTATAGATTCCTTTTGTCACCTTTACTTTTGACTTACTGGGTACCAAATAAGACAAGACGGCAACTATACCGTAAAAACTGTTAATCTCACAGCTTCTGGAAATAAATATTTAGAGTAAAACCGCCTTTAAAAAACCACTGGAAAATATTTTTAAGTTCCTATGGAGGTCACTAGGGGACGTAACAACTATGGTTAATTAGGAAAAAGAATTTTTCTCGTAATTTGCTCTAATAGGTTGTTTTAAAAAATTTGAAAACTTCAACTTCAATAAAGTGCTGATAACTTCGATTTGCCGAACGGAATTGAACAAATGGGAATTTCTTTCTTACTTTATCTTCCCATTTTAAATTCTGTTTAGCCATGCTTAAGAGTGACCAATAGAGGGAGCTGTTGGACAGCTTAACAAATCTATATACATATATATATATATATATATATATATATATATATATATATATATATATACATATATATATATATATATATATATATATATATATATATATATATATATATAATTTATTTTTGTATCTTAAACCTTTTGTTAAATATTTTTTTCTAATATTTTCTTGGGTATAGGTTTTTCATTAGAGAAACAAGGGACAATAATTTTCTTTCTGACGTTTCGCTCTACATAGCGAGCTTCTTCAAAAGAGCTTGGTATATTTATTTTACATCTACAAAAATTACAGAATTTTTTATATAATAAACATATATCACAGTAATTACATTTTTATATTTTTAATTTAATTAAAATTAATAAAAACAAAACAGATTTTAAAATAGTCTTAAAGTTTAAAATTTAAAATTTAAAACAATACAAACAGGTTAAAATAGTGAAAATTATAAAATAGTACATACCTTGAAAGTAGTTTTGTGTGTATGTTTAAAAATAAATTCAATTATGATATTTGGTATGCAATTTGTATGGATAGATTTATTTTTATAAAAAGCAAAAAATAGGAAAAAAAGATTATTATTTATTTTTTAATGACGTTCTTTCACCTGTATGAGTATATATGAAATCGTTCCAAGCATCATTACATTATTTCTCATATTTATTATAGAGTCGCTTCAAGCATGTTTTATTCAAAAATCAAATTATAGTATATCTGACTTAAATTTTTGACATCTTGCTTGTCATTTACAACATTTTTATCTTTTTTTATGTGTATTTTATACGAAGTTAAAAAGCAAAGTTCCCACCAAAAAAAGATCTAACGTAATATATGCAATTCCATGCCTAAATTGTCCTAAGAAATACATTGGCATGACGACACAATATATTGAAAATAGAGTGAATGGACACAAGTATACTAAAAACGCATCGACATCTTTACATAAGCATGAACAAACATCTAAGCATGAATTTGATTATAAAAACACCCATATTTTAGATACTGACAGAAATTATCATAAATTAGTCATCAAAGAAATGATACACATAAAAAAAGATAAAAATGTTGTAAATGACAAGCAAGATGTCAAAAATTTAAGTCAGATATACTATAATTTGATTTTTGTATAAAACATGCTTGAAGCGACTCTATAATAAATATGAGAAATAATGTAATGATGCTTGGAACGATTTCATATATACTCATACAGGTGAAAGAACGTCATTAAAAAATAAATAATTATCTTTTTTTCCTATTTTTTGCTTTTTATAAAAATAAATCTATCCATACAAATTGCATACCAAATATCATAATTGAATTTATTTTTAAACATACACACAAAACTACTTTCAAGGTATGTACTATTTTATAATTTTCACTATTTTAACCTGTTTGTATTGTTTTAAATTTTAAATTTTAAACTTTAAGACTATTTTAAAATCTGTTTTGTTTTTATTAATTTTAATTAAATTAAAAATATAAAAATGTAATTACTGTGATATATGTTTATTATATAAAAAATTCTGTAATTTTTGTAGATGTAAAATAAATATACCAAGCTCTTTTGAAGAAGCTCGCTATGTAGAGCGAAACGTCAGAAAGAAAATTATTGTCCCTTGTTTCTCTAATGAAAAACCTATACCCAAGAAAATATTAGAAAAAAAAAAAAAAATATATATATATATATATATATATATATATATATATATATATATATATATATATATATATATATACAGACATAGAGCAGGATAAATTAGATTAGATGGTCGTCAGTAGCCGAGGTAATCCAAGAAGGAAACTTGGAGTGCTTGGGACTGGAGCTAACATAGTACGTGATTCAAATTTGAAAGCTTTTCCTTGCTTTTCATTTTTCCATTTATGCTGTCTGGATCCTCAAACGTCAGAAGGAGACCTAACCTAATATATTCGATCTATTTTTCCGAAGGCAACATGCCAGAGGCTCGAATCTAGGTACCCTGAACTGTACGCATCTTATATATATATATATATATATATATATATATATATAGATAGATATAGATAGATAGATATAGATAGATAGATATAGAGCAGGATAAATTAGATTAGACGGTCGTCAGTCGCCGAGTAATCTTACTTTGTCTTCCCATTTTAAATTCTGTTTAGCATGCTTAAGAGTGACCAATAGAGGGAGCTGTTGGACAACTTAACAAATCTATATATATATATATATATATATATATATATATATATATATATATATATATATATAGACATATATATATATATATATATATATATATATATATATATATATATATATATAAATATATATAGACATAGAGCAGGACAAATTAGATTACATGGTCGTCAGTAGCCGAGGTAATCCAAGAAGGAAATTTGCAGTGCTTGGAACTGGAGCTAACACAGTACGTGAATCAAAGTTGAAAGCTTTTCCTTGCCTTTCATTTTTCTATTTATGCTGTCTGGATCCTCAAGCGTCAGCAGGAGACCTAACCTAATATATTCGATCTCTTTTTCCGAAGGCAATATGCCAGAGGCTCGAATCTAGGTACCCTGAACTGTACGCATCTTTTAAGGTTGGCGTTTTGGAGTATTGTTCAGAAAGATTCCTTGATCCAAGCATCTGGCTCAGTGGTGTAAAAATTAAAAAGTTTTTCATGCCAGAAAGAAGTAACCCTCAAAAATTATAGAGCTTTTCTGTCAAGAATAAGAATGACTCTGTCTGGCTTTTTCACTTAATAAGATTGACAAGCTGTATTTATTTTTGGATAAATTGTTGTATAATCTTATTTGTATTAGTGAACCCTGGTGCACTGCCAGTAATTTGAAGTGTATTAAAATTAATAATTATAAACCGATTTCCTCTTTTTGTAGGTCTGACCGTGATCGCGGAGGAGTCTGTATGTACGCAAGAATTGACATAGAGTGCAAAATGGTGAATGTAAATGATTTTTGTTATTGCTGATGAGCTCTATAGTTCTGTAGTACTGTCTTTCTTACCACCGTGGTCAGTTCATTAAGCTGAGTATGGGGATGGGGATCGGTGCTCCCGAGCTGGTTAGACTGAGACTTATAACAACAAAGAAAATGCATTCTATTTTGGGCGACCTGACTGTGATTGACTGGGACATTTTCTATCAGAATATCGACTCTGAATGGCTCTCTTGGCATTTGGTTTCGGTTTGTCAGCAACTGATCTGCAAGCATCTTCCTATGAGAGATGTCTTCACCGATAGGCCTCCTGTTCGGTGGTTTAATGAGACGTTAAGGAAAATGAGGGATGATCTCTCTGTGGTGAAGATTTTGAGCGATCAGAGTACGGAATTCCGAGATTTGTATAAATTTATGAATAGAAAGTACAGACAGAAGGTTGCTTCTACAAATAAGGATGCATTTGGGAGTTTTCTGGAAAATTCACAAAACAAAGCAAGGGATGTTTGGAGAGTTATTAACTATGAGAGAAATCGATTTGCACATAATACTTCTAGTTAATTGCTCAGCGCTGGGAACTTTGGTGAGTTCTTCAGTAAAATAGTATCCGACACTATCTTCAGATTAACACAGAAATACAAAATGCTATAGTTTCGTCGATCCCAAATTCAGGGCATTCTATTGCCCTTTTGCCCGTTACGGAGTATGATGTTCGGAGTGCCATACATGCTCTCAAGGGGTCGAACTATTTTGACATATATGATATGAGTAGCGCTATTCTGAAGAAGATTAGTGTCTATTTGGTCAAACCTTTGAGGCATTTATTTAATTGTAGTCTGGCTCAGGGTAATTTTCCGGATTGTCTAAAGATAATAAGGATTGTGCCTTTGTTTATAAAGGGAATGTCGATTCTATGGAAAATTATAGACCTATATCTTTGATTCCGTTATTGGGAAAAATATTTGAAGTTCTACTGAAAAATAGCTTGAGTCGTTATTTTGAACATTCCAATTTTTTACACCCTTCACAGTTTGGTTTTTGCCGGAATTTTTCGACTATTCAGGCAATTGCTGCGGTTGTCGAAGGCGCGGTTGAGGGGATAGAGGGTGGAGAAAGCGTGGGGCTCTCACTGTGTGACCTCAGTCGTGCCTTTGATTGTGTTTCTCATAATCTTTTGATTAGAAAGCTTCATAGATATGTTGTAAGAGGCGTTCCCCTCCATTTGCTTTCATCTCTCCTGTCAAATAGAAGGCAGGCACTCGCATACGGTCAAGAACTTTCTGAGCCTATGGCGGTACGATGTGGAGTGCCGCAGGGTTCGCTATAAGGGCCACTTCTTTTCATTAGATATATCAATAATCTCTTTAGACATTTGTCACCCGATCTGTGTATCTGTTACGCTGACGACACGGCGCTAATTTGTAAAAGTAGAGACCCAGAATATTTAATGAACGAAATGTCTGTTATGGGAGAGCATGCGAGATGTTGGTTTGCTAATAATTCCCTTAAATTGAATGAAGAAAAAACACGTAATTTGTTTTTTATGAATGGACGTGGAGTAGTTGACATTGTTGGGTGTCAGTTTGGACGATGCTTGGAACTGGAATTCTCACATCACATTATTGAGGAATAAGTTGGTATCCTGTATTTTTGTTCTCAGGCAACTTCGTCACTGCGACACCCTTCTCTCTGTTTACTATTTCTTGTTGCATTCACATATTTCATAAGGCGTTCACCTTTGAGGTTTTTGTGCTGGCGAGATTCAGATATTTAGAATGCTGAAGAAGGTCATTCAATTTGTCTCTGGTATCGGCTATAGGGACCACTGTAGGCCACATTTTATAAGATTGCGGGTATTAAGGTTGCCTAGTTTATTTATCTTATACCAACTACTGGAGATTCATAAAAACCGTGGGAAATTTCACCAAAATTCTCACTTTCACTTTTATAGCACTAGAGCAGCTAATTTAATTAGGCCTTCGAGGTATAGATTGAAGAGATTTAAGAAAAATACACTGAATGTGTCTTTGTACAACACGTTGCCTGTAACGTTTAAAGATCTATCTATATATATATATATATATATATATATATATATATATATATATATATATATATATATATACTTAAACTTTAAATGTATGTTTATTTCTGATGTACTTTTTTGAAGACAGCTTGGTTAGATTGAGTTTAATTTACGTAACATTTATTTGCAGTATCTAGAATAGATACTGTTAGTTAGGAGACGGATTTGCCTGGTCAGGGGTTAAGATTTGGGGGTAATAGTGGAATGTGACATATGTACTCCCAATCAGCTTTTTTGAAATTGAAAGAAGTGGGCGAGTGCTAGAAGTAGAGTAGTTTGAAAATTCAATATGAACTAGTCAGTGGTCGCCATCGGTCATTCAGTATAGATCATTGGACATTTTGGTAGAGGAGAAGAGTATATGAGTGGGAATTAATGGCTTTAAAATATGGCCTTTTTGGTTTTTACAAGGAATGGCGCAGAAAGTGTGTTAATTAGATCAAAGGTGATATTTAGAGGTGTCTTTGAATGTGGAGTGGATTATTTTATGAGATGAACCATTTCACTGAGGATCCTGATATGTTGTCTCAGTCATTTCTTATACAGTTATAACTTTTCAATGTGAATTTGTGTGTATCTTTTAGGTTGATTTATTGTATAGAGTTAATAATAGGTTGAAATATTTTATTTAAAAGTTTTATGATGAAAAAGTCTGTTGCAGTTCCATTTTATGATGTTAGAGCTACTGAGCTTTCGTTATGATCAGTTGTTTTTACTCAATAATTTTTTGTGAAGACATGAATGCTTCTGAGCTACTGCGATATAAAGATATTGTAACGTCTATGCTAGTCGGTTCGGGTGTAGTTTTCTTGTTTGAGGAGTGAGGGGACTTTGTTCTTTGAGCGATGTTGGTTTGGATTTTAGAGGTGTGATACTTGGTTGGGGGGCGGGGGGGGGGGGGGAGAAGGATTATGCGGGTTTTGTAGAAGGGTTGAAGTGAAACGGTTTGTGGGTCATTGGAGATATTGCTAGGTTGAGGAATATTTGGGAGGATTTGACGGAGGATTGGAGGGAAGTTTAATGTTGATCATGAAGGGGTTTGGAATGGAAAGTGGTTTGTATGTAGGGAAGTTGTGAAATATTTACCAGTATCACAAATTTAACTATTCAGTCCTTCAGTAATTAATGAACGCTAACAGAGCTTGACGCCAATGCGTCCTAAATATATCTCACCCACTCACTCAATGAAAAATCCTGAAAAAATTGGGAGACTTTGGGATTAAATAGAAGTCCTTTACTTGTTTATTATCATAAATTCGTGTAATAAGAGAAGCTCGTTCTTAGAAGAATGTTTTTTCTAGGTCAATCTTTTATATTCAAAGTATTTAATTACCATGCAACTTTCTTAATTCATCAAGAACTCTCAAAAATAATTTTTAAAAGCAAATTATTAAAATACGTTACCAACTCTTTTCTTGTAATTTCATAACAATTTGACTATTATCGTAAATTCATATAATTAAGTAAGAAAAACTCTTTTTTCTTGGGAGAATGCTTTTCTAGGCAAATCTTTTATATTGCAATATCTGTGGAACTTTCCTTTCTTGATTCATTATTAACTCTCAAAAATAATATTGAATTTAAAAAGAAATTATTAAAATTTGTCACCTAGTTTTTTTTTATAAATACTAAACAATCTACCTTAATCAGTAACTAATAACTCAAAGATGCTTACCATTGTTGCGAACAAACAAATTTGCACATGCCATTGAAAAAAGTTTAAAATGTAAAAACTTTTAATAATTTGGGTTTTGGGAGGTAAAAGTAATATTACAGAAGCAGTATACATTGTGTGTGAAAAATCGAAATAATCATTTTCCAACTCGAGAGCATTACTTCTGCTTTTGAATGTTACCCATAGCGATAATTCAGCTCCATATATCTTCATAAATTTTTGTAACTCAATTACATCCCGATTTCTAGAAGTATAATAATTATAATTTTAAAAAAATTTTAACTATTAAGAAACTACGCACTAATGTATTTTTTTCCTCATTATATCCCTTTAAATATTGTATTGTGTGTCTCCACCAATGAAAAGTTTGAGTCAAAATTTGACGAAAAGATTTAAATTAAATTCAGTCTAGGAGTGAAGTTATAGAAATCGTGATTAAATACATAAAATATGTCTGCGGTGGTCTTCAAGTTTCTATCCTAATTTAGACAAATTTTAAATATAAATTAAGAATAAATCGTTTTATACCTTTATTTGTGAATAAATTGATTTCTTGGATACTAAACTTTATTTTGAAAAGCGACGAAAATGTAAAATGTTTATATTCTCTCTCGTGTATAATATTCCGATATGTTTCTAAACAAATTTTTAATATTTTCCTAAAATTTAAATGCGAAGGTCTAAAGCAGGACTGAAATGAAAACATCAGTCGAAATGTCGGAAAATAAAATATGATTACAATTTGATATTTATTGTTCAAAGGCTCAAAACTGATTTCATCGATTAAGTGATAATGTAGTATATATAACTAAAAATAAAAAATAGTTTCTTTCGATAAACTCTCAATTGTTCTTTGAGAAGTAATTAGATTTGTTTTGCGTTTATGTTTTGATTTTTATTTTGACACAAATATCATTTTAATTAGAGACAGTGTTATATATATATATATATATATATATATATATATATATATATATATATATATAGAATCTGTTACCAAACATGATTAAAATTAGAAAAATAGAATCCTGATATTTCAGTTTCAATAAATTTATTTAAAAATCATTGAAATACCTTATAATATCTAATGTTATTAACTTTCTTATAGATTTGACAGTTTAAACATCAATACCTTTAAATTGGAAAAACTGGTTTATTTTATGAACCTATGAAGTTGCGAGCCACTCTAAAAAAAAAGTTTCACAGAATCTAATCGTCTACGAAAACAAAAACAAATGAAAATTACCTAAAAGCCTTCAGTATACCATCTGTATAATTTTGCGTGTAGCTAAATTCTATGTTTAATCCTAATGATACTTCTTTTAGCATTGATATTAAAATACCACTATTCTTTGTAGCAAAAGGATTTTGAATCATGAAAGGCGTTTTTAACCACATGGTTCCGATTTTACAGCCATAAAATTTTGTTGGAATTTTGTTCATGAATGGATCAAATAAAAAGGAGGAAACATTAACTGGAACAATCTAAAAATAAAAAACCATATTATGATGTTTGACTTCACATGGACTTTTAAAAATTAACACATGATTAGATAATTTAAATGCATTTTGGGGATTAAAAAATTTATTAGAAAATGTCATTTACTAATTTTTTGGATGCTATTACAAATCGATTAAAAACATCGACTACATAAGGTAAATTAAAATAGTAGAGCATCAGAGCTGCATTTTTTAAACTTAATATCTTATTAAGCATTCTTGACCTATTTTGCATGACCTACCAAAGGCTGAAATAGTTTTCGAGATATTAACGTCGAATATACTATTTTGTCACGTGAATAATTTCTAGCATCTACAGCGTGCAATATAGAGAACTATACTTTTTTATCTTAAACTTCAATTTCATATTCAGTTTTCATTAGTGCTTTTAGTCCAAATCGTAAATAAAAATTAGTGCTGTTTTTGACGTAAATTCCGAGATGGATGAGACCTATCCAGGGGTCTTTAGTAAAAAATAGGTTGGGCCCAAGAGGGGGGGGGGAGGGTTAAAGTTTCACTAAAATAGGTTTTTTTTTTAAATCTACAAGCCAAGGAACGCATTTTGGAAAAAAAAAATCAAATAAAAGTTGGTTTTAAAAACCTACAATTTGAGCTATTGTGCAATAATTTTCGTCAATTTGTTATTGCATAAATGTCAAAAAAAAAACTTAAAATCGGCTATTATTTGCATATTAATTATTTATTTCAAAATTCATTTTTTTACACTTTTGTGATTTTAAAGAGAAGCCCTCGTCATTTTAAACAAAATGATATTTTATAATGGTAAATCAGATAATTTATTGCTGAGATATTGCTATTTGTTTATCCAAAGATGCAAAATATTGAATCGAATGTATCATAAACTTTTTTTGGGGTGAATATTTTGACCTCCACAAAGGCTCTATCTCTTAGTGAAGGCTTAATTTTCATATCTTGTTAGGGGCAAATAAAAAAAATTATTTTTAACTCTTTAAATATCGCTCTAAAAAAGAGCTGTACGATATGCATAATTTTTCGAGCTATCCCATATTAAAAAAAACGCAGAAATTGTTCCATTCATTGCTGAAATACGGCAAATTTTTCCAAGCGCTACTGATTTGAAGCTGCCACTTCAGTTTTCTCGCGAACGTGAGAGCTCTACTTCTCTATAAAAAAACACACCCTTTTTTAAAGCTATATTTAAGGGGCTGAAAATTAATTTTTTCATTTGCCCCTAACAAGACAAGCACGTTTAGGGCTTCACGAAGAGATTGAAGCGTTGTGGAAGTCAGAATGTTCACTCAAAAAAAGTTTCAGTCTTGGGACAAACAATTAGCAACGTCTTAGCAATAAATTATACGATTTACAATTAGATAATATAATTTTGTTCAGAAAGACGAGGACTTTTCTTTAGAAGCAAAAAAGGGCAAAAAAGTTAATCTTGCAATAAATAATTGATATGAAAATAATTGCCGATTTTGATGGTTTTTTGGCCTTTTTGCAATAACAAATTAACAAGAGTGGCCGCATAAGCTCAAATTGTAGGTTTTTAAAATCTCTACAACTTTTATTTGAAACTTTTGTTTCCAAAATTTGATCCTTGGCTTGTAGATTTAAAAATCCTGTTTTGGCCAACTTTGACCCCCTCTCCTCTTGGTCTCAACCTTTTTTTTGCTGTTACATTTTATGTAAGGTTTGTTGTCTCATTCATCTCAGAATTTACGTCACTATATTTACCTGTGGCTTGGGTTATTTACAAATATATTGTATACTGAGAAAATTTGCTGGATACGTTTAAACAATTAATTTATTTCAGCAAAATTTCTGTAGCTTTATATATACTACGCCCTTTTACATCTTAACATATCTATTTGCTATCATTGAACAAATTACTATTTTTTGTGAATGTAAAATAAACAAAATATATACAGTTATCTGTCAGATATAGGTTTGTGATAAAGAAACGGATCAACCTTTGATGAAAAATTGTTCAGACCAATTTTACTTTTTTGAAATGCATTTTTTTTAAAGAAAATATTATATAAAATGGATCATAAGAGTGCTAAGTGCATCAATTTAAATTTATTTAATGAAGCACATTGTATACCAATACATTTTTAGATTCTACAATAAATTCTAAATATTTTTCATAAAATATATCCTCTACCTAGATCTTCCACCAAATAGATCAATAGGTCTAAATATACCTTTTGTATATTTTGTATTTTGGACTGCTTAAGCATACCTATCGAGTAGAGTTTAAATTTATAAACTAAATTTTGGATATGTCCTCATAAGAATGTCCAGTGGGGTATGAACTAGCAACCTGGTTGACTACTCTATTGCCCCTTATCTACTTATCCATCACCCCGGAAAAATTGTGCTTAAACTTTGAACATCAGGAAAATTATCATCTGGAAATAGAGCTACTAATGCTGGAACAGATCATTTTAAAGAAAATATAAATATCTGTCTCCACTGAGGCATTAATGAAAGAAAAATGATCCGATTAACCTTCAACAATGCTTTTCGAGACATTACAGACCTTCTCATTATATGGGATGTGATTTTCTTCGATCCATAGAAGATTTAAAATGATAAAAACATTAGACTATGATAAATACGGGTAAATTATTAAAATATTTTAAGAGCCCAAAGTGTAATAGTTCGAAAGTAATTGAATATAGGTATACGGTGTATTTATGAAAAATGTTTAGAATTTATTATGAAATTTAAAAAGGTAATGATATACGATGTGTTTCATTAAATGAATTTAAGTCGATACACTTCATACTTTTCTGAACCACCCTTTGTAATATTTTGTCATCTAAAAAAATTCATTTAAAAAGGTAAAATAGGCAAGAGAGTGCGATTTTTTATCAAATAAGCATTGTTCCAGATAAAAAACTGATCAGTTGGTCTACCATAACTTTGAATATTTAAGAACTAGCTATCAAACGATAAATGCTTTTATTTTTATTATAAGAAATAGGTAGTTCATTTTAGGGTAATGTCTATTTTCTAAAGAAAACTAGGTCTGGGTGTCGAATGTATCATATAGTCTAGAAATTTAGACCAATTTGAAACTTAGGTATTATTGATTAGTGGAAGGTCTTTTGATAGTATCAAACAAGTTAGTAAATAATACCACATCTGTAAATCATCATATTACTAATAATAATCCCAAATCATTATACTATTAACAAAATGAAAAAAGTATTTAATTTCCTCAACAAAAAATTCTTGTATTCAATATAAAAAAGAAGTTTTGTCACTAACCTTTTTTCCACATTCACTCTCTTTCCTATACGGATACCAAGTGTAAGTTGTTTGATTGGTTATTAAAGCGGAGTTTATAGCCATAAATTGCCACAATAATTTAAACGCTTGCTTAATGTCTTCCAACGGCAGTGCTTTTTGGAAATACACCAAAATTTTTTTATTTCCTTGCCAATAAGGTTTATTTTTAATATTAATTAATGCAGATTTCAAGCTATCAGTATCTTCTTCAATAAAGAGAATATGAGTTCTACGTCTTAGGTTATTTGACAGTGTAAGTAAAGTGTTTACAATTTTCTTATCTATAAGAATACTGTTGTAAACAGGATTATCTTTCTCTCCTTCAAATATTATACTTATTCGACTGTTCATAAATTTCTTAACTGCAATTTTTAATTGATCGGTTACTTCAAAATTTAAATTAATTTTTGGCACAGTTAAAATACCAAATGAATAAATAGGCAATGTTATTAATAATAATATTAAATATATCAAGACTTTCATGGTAGATTAATAGACTGAAAAATGTTTTTCCAGTTGAACATTTTTTACTTAAATACTTAAAACTTGACATTAAAAGTTTCAAAACTTTATTATTTATCTAGGCACTAAACGATAACTTGACATCATATGTCTTTGAATCGATAAGTTGTTGGTTGTTAACTAAATAGTTTTATTTGAGTTTGACTTCTGTTTTTAAATATTAAGGTTACTTAAATATGCTATTCACTGTATTGTTATGTAAAGAATTTAGAGAGCTCTGAGATCACAAGGCCGAAACTGGAAAATTGTTAGTTATAGTTGCTCTTATAGATAAATGCTCAGTACTTACTTAGGTGTTTGTATATAAAGTGTAAAAAACGCCAATCATTATTTTACATTAGAATATTTCAAATCTCATTATTTTTGGATGTTTTGAATCTTGTGAAAAAAATTACATTGTTGAGAAAAAAATGGGCTTGAACAAAATATTAGAAAATTTATATATTGACTTTTAATTTTAACCGGCTTCAAAAAAAAAGAGAGTAATCAACTCTACTGGCGCGACACTCGATCCCAAAATCACATTATTTTCAATTCATGTTTGCGAAGCTAAAATTATTCCAATAGAATTTTGGAATAAAGGTTTTCAATGTTGTATTTTTTTAGCTTTCGATGAAGTAGTCAGATTTTTAAATACTCGGTGATTTGATTTAAAAAAAAAAATAATACAAAACGTGTTATATCTCGAAAACGACATTTTTTAAATTATTTTTGATAGTCTATATTGAAAGCTGAGGTTTTTTTCTACATGGATATATACATTTTCCTTCATGAATTTTTTGGTACTTTCGAGAAATAAACCTTTCATGGCTGAATACGGCATTTTCTTTCGCAGCTGCTGATATGAAATGCGTGGAATGTACTGCTTTCACGCGAAATCGACGAGCAGTCTAATATCTATAGTTTTATTTCTCGAAAATACAAAAAAGTACATTCTGGAAGATACCCATATCTATATAAGAAACCCCAGATTGTCGAGATTTAACAGATTTTGGTTTTTTTTTAAGACCAAAGCACCAAATTTTTAAAAATCTGACTACAGTACACTACAAGTTGGAGGGTAGTTTTGACTGACACGTTGAATACAAAACACACTTAATCTCTTAGGGTGGCGATCTAGGCTGAATAAAAATTCCTTTTTCATAAACGCCATGCTTTCGGAAAGTGTATTTTCTCCTTTTTCAAGGGTGCAAATTGATTTTTTTCTAGCAATGTAATTAAGGAACATACTAGACATCAATGTTTATCATCATTTTTTATTATTTATATTTAAAATTAATATGGCAGGATAGAAAAATTAACATTCACTTGATACTCTTGTTAACGCACGTCTGCTGAAAAAAATTTAAATATAAATAATAAAATTACTGACAATGTTAAAAACAATGATAAATATTAATATTTCTCTTCATTTAATAGCCAAGAATAAATATGCAATTTGCACATTTAAAAGAGGAAACAAAATCATTCCATTTGTAAAAAATGAATTTTTATTCAGCCGTAAATCGCAATTCCAAGGGATTAACTATGTATAAGGTATCCCATTTTAACAATGATATTTATAAATATCCGAAACTTAGCGTTTTCCAAAAAGAAAACATAAGAGGCAAATGTTTCTTTATTTTAAGGGGGCCAAACGCTCAAGACTTTGAAACTGACTTTGGGCTTGTATATCAAGATCAATTCAATATAAATTTTATTTTTCAAATAAGAACCCTTCTTTTATATCACAGAAATGAAAAGTAGGGTAAATTTCCCGTTCGATATAAATATATTATACACTTTTTCACATCTATAGGTCATTCGAAGGTCAAACTCACTCATCTGAAGGCTTAGAAATCAAACGGTTTAATGTCAAGACATAAGTTTCGTTATTTGTTTCTTTGTTTTTCTAACAGGAACTCGTTTTTTATTGCAAAAATTTGAATTAGAAAAAATTCTCTTACAATCGTATAAATTTCATATACTTTTTAGACAAATTATTTTTTGCCCAAAAAAAACTAACTTCAAAAAATTACTCTAAAAGTAAAAAAATATATATATAAACTGTGTTAAATTTCAACCGAATTAATAATTGTAGATTTACTCATTTACTTAGTATATAGTTTAAAACTTTTAAATAATACCATACTAAAATTGACATGAAGTCGTTAAAAATATACAATTCACCTAAAATTAATTAAAAAAAAATTCAGGTCCTGCGGCGCCGACTTCATAAAAATGTCAAATATGTAAATGAGTAACTATGATTACCCATTTGATTTCAGTTTAAAATACTCAATCATACAATACTTGTTAGTTAAACGTACAACACCTCAAAAATTAGTTTCTTTTCGGTATCTATAAATATATAAATTATTGGTTTTCATTCTTATTTTTTCTTGATATATTTCAAAAATCCTCTTAGAAATTAGAAAGAATTATAAGAATCTAGTTTCGTATTAAAGATGTCCAAACTGCCGCATAGCGAAAACAACTGCAATTTTAAATAAAAAAATCTGGTTAGATCTTTATTCTTATAGTATTTTTACTATTAAGTCTGATACTCCTTTCATTTACAAATAATCCTAAGTTACGCTTGACAAGAGCGTAACGGTACAAACATATAAGGGTAAAGTAAAATTATGTCCTAAAAAAAATTATTATATAGGGTATTGAAAATAAATGGTGTTATGACACAAGTCACAAAGAGAAATATATTCTTCCTACTCATTGATAAAATCTCTGAAATTACTCAAATATAAATACCAAAGAAAATTAATGCTTCCTATTTTTAAACGTTTATTGTCCAAACAAATCAAAACAAATATGGTTCCAGAAAAATTTCAAAAAAGTAACTGCAAAGATATTTCAACTTCTGTACATTAAAATCAATTCACATATACCCTAAATACTAAAGGAATTTATATTATTATTCAATATACATTGCATGGGATTCCGGGAGATAGCGCAACTTGTAATGAACTTTTTAGTTAGTATGATATCAGTTGCTTAAAGTACTCAATTTTTTTATGGTGTGGTGTACATGTCTGTCCCATACTGATGGGAACCAATGGGTCCAAAACCAGTCTAGATGGCGGGCGCTACCTATGGGAAAAACATTCACCTTTTCCTGGTAGTTTCAGAATTTTTTGAATTCATATTAATGAGCCACCTTAAAAAGTAAGGATTAAAAATTAAATTTAATATATGATTACGTTAAATTTAATCGAGTACATTAATTTAGTTCAATGTAAATTATTAAATTTAATGCACTACATTAAATGAATTAAATAAACGATTATGAAATTTCCTTCCGGTACATTTATATTAAATTTAATGCATTTCCTTTTTACAGTGTGTTTTCGATGGAATGTCATTTACTTTTTAATAGTATCATGAAAATTAATACTTACCTCTCCACAGACTTATCTCCATTTAATAGTTCATTATGGAAGAAGAATAAAACATATATTTTAAATTCTTCTAAACATCAACCCCATAAGAAATTTCAAAATTTTAGAACTGCCGGAAGTACTTTTGAATTTTTATTATGAATAAGTGAGTCTGGATTAAAATAACTAAGTCTTACATTTAATTAACTTAGTTATTGGAAAAGATGGAAATATAATATTTGGAGTTCAATTTGCGAAGATTTCGTGAAAGCTTTTATTAATTTTCAATAATTAAAAGTAAAATGTGCTAAGTTATGCTGACTCAAATTAGTGAAAGAAGTTGTATTCCCCGGAATCTCCAGTTACAGAGGAAAGAAATACGTGAAGCTGAAACACGATTTCCTTGCTAAGTATCAAGCTTCTTATTTTAGCCAAATTAAGGGTGAAATCAAAGAAGAGGAATTTGTGATAAGCCTGGATTTTGCAGAAAATTACACATTTCATGTGCAAAATGCAATCCAGGCCCATCATTGAGTAAATACTCAGACCATTCTTCATCCTTATCATTTGTTACTGTCAAATGGAAAACAAAGTCACGATAGTTTCGTCATCATTTCTGAAAAATTATCTCACGATACAAGTTGAGTTCATTTATTCAATTCAAGAGTTATCTAGTACGTGAAAAAATAGAAATGGAAATATCAAGAAAATTATTTACTTTTCTGATGGAGCTGCATCGCAGTATAAAAATAAATTTAACTTTCTAAATCTTACGAAACATCAAGAAGATTTTGGAATTAGTGCTCAGTGGAATTTTTTCGAGACCTCTCATGGCAAGATGGCTTCTGATGGTGAAGGGGGAACTGTAGAAAGACAAACCTATCGAGCTAGTTTATAAAGAGTTGATGCTAACAATATATTAATCCTCGAAGTATTTTTGAATGGGTTATAAACCATTTTTTAAAGATCCGATTTAATCTTTATGCTTTAAATGAACATTAAGTGCATGAGAAATCTATGAAAACACGTTTCGAAAATGTAGTGACTATAAAAAATACACGACAGTATCATCGTTATGAACCTGTCCATGATAAAACGATTGTGGACTGTTTTCAAATGATTTCGGTTGAAAATGTAACGTCGGGAAAAAAATTGAGAGTGAATTTAATTGTGTGTATATTCAAGGTTAAATATATTGCATATCGTATACATGAAATAGCAAAGACTTATATATTCATATTTAATATTAAAGTTATCTAGGCAAAATCTTGCTTTCATTAAATGCTAAGATACTCTTCAACCAAGGAAGTGACATCAAGTAGCTACGTAGAGTAAGCGCAGAAGGAAATATGGTAGTAGTTGTATGAGATTGGCAATATGTGAACCAGAAAACCAGAGCAAGATTTGCGAAAGTTGCGATCGGCATCCCGGCGTATTCCTGGTGTTTAATGTGATCGTTTGTCATCATCCTCGATGCTTAAAATTCACCTGATTTTTTTGTTGTGCTGTGCAGTGACATTAGTTACATTTCGGAATTTATATTTGTGTATGTTACTAAGACATTTATGCAGACTTTTTATTTATAACAATGCATCAATGTATGGTATTGTTTTGTAAATCCCGTTAAGTGATTATTTTTGGTAAATATATTTTTGATATTTTGGTAATTATTTATATTATGGTAAATCTAGAAAAACGATGTTTTTTGGCAAAAATTCGATAATACCCCCTATTTCAAGTTCGCAGAACACGATTTTGTCTTTGTTTATTTACTATTTTTCCTCAGTTTCCCGAAAAGCTCAGAAAACACCAAGCGTTACTTCAACAAGCACTTCTAATTCAAAAGAACTTCCCTATTTATTTTCAATGATACTAGTGAAAATACCATGTGTGTAATATATCTTAACATTTTAGTGAATAAACTTGTATTTTTAACGAAAATCCAAAAACACATTCCAAAAAGGCCATCGACCATCAGACTCGCGAGTACTACTAATATTCGTTTGACACATTGCCAGATGTAAAATATTTTCGTGGTATAAACTATCAAATTTGTTCATTTCAGTCAACAACATAGTTTAATTTTTGTAATGTTTTATACAATTTCAAGGAAAAATTAATCTTAACCACCCAAAATTTTTGGTTTGTTCAGGTTTAGCCCGATTTTGTTAAATTTTTAAAACTGAATCTAACCTGAACTAATCTAAATTGACCTAGACTTATACTTTCGTAATATGAACTATAAAATTTTTCTATTACAGTTAACAACATAGTTTAATTTTTGTAACGAATAAAAAGGAGTAAAATGAATCTTAACCACTCAAACTTTTTGGTCAGTTTTGGTTAGTTCTAGTTTAGCTTGGTTTTGGTTAGTTTGAGAAACTAAAACTAACCTGAACTGACCTAAATTTATTAGTTAAAAATGTTATTGTCCAGCAGAGACCACGTAAATGCGGGACAATCTCTGAAAGAAAAGAATATATGGGAATTTTACGGAAATCGTATTCGCAATCTTGCAACAGCGCTAATTTTTCGGCTTTTAATGAACGAGTAACACAATAACTTTAATGGCGGAAGTCATTTTGTTTTTATTTATTTCTTGATAATTAACTTGATTTTTCCGACAAAAATGTGGAAATTTATGATTTTTTATACAATACAAAGGCTTCTATCAGTGTGGAACTTCTGGTTTTAACAAAATTTTAACGAGTACAAAAAATTGAACCTAAAGTGAAAAGTATTTTTCATGGTTTTTTTGTAAAACTCATAAAAAAAATTGGAAAACGGAAGTAAGAATCGTGTTTTACGACCTCGAAATAGGGGAAAGTACTCAAATATTTTCAAAAAACGTCGTTTTCTTAGATTTCTCATAATGCAAATTTTTATCCAGAGAATTATGTTTAAATCTATTTTGTCAGTATTTATTTGATATACATTTAATAATGAACTCTAAACTGTAATTTTCCAATATAATAACATAATAAAAGTTCTTCAAATCCAGCCCTGTCCCCTGACCTACTGCGCATAGCCCCTTTAAGGGAGTACATGCCCGACCAAATTTATTTTAGGGTATTCTCCTTTCTTTTACCCCCTACAACTTCTTTGCCTTCAACGCACCTGTCGAGGGGTTGCCGTTGCGCGCTGCGTTGAAAAATCTTTATCATCAACTCGAAGGGCGATCCCAAAAAAATTGAAAAGGTTTTTGAATCTTAAGCGTTCATACTTACCAGTAATCAAAATAATTTCTCAATTCACCGTATAAAACAGGGCGGAATCGGCATTTATTTATTAAAAATTTGTATAAATTATCAACAATTATAAATACCACAATAATGAGAATGTTATTGTCTAGAGCATTTATCTTTTCCAATCTGAAATTTTCATGAATTTTTAAAAAATATTTCACGAGAAAATAATTTTTTTATCAAACTATACACGAGTTTTCAATCGCACATTGTTAAATAAATAAATTAATATTTTTCAATAATTTTTGTAATGTGACTTTATACTTATGAGTAGATTATTTTCCAACTCTTATTTTCAATATTCTTTTCAACGTTAAAAATCATAGACTCACTTGGGTACTTTCTACTCAATTGCTCGACAACCTAAAAAATTCAAATTCCATTTAGAACGTTACGGACTATTTCTCGCCTTTTATCGTTTTTAGAAGGAATTTAAATTTCTTTAATTTTATATTCTTATTTTTAGTTTTGAACTCATCACATGATTCATACATTACTGAAACTTAGTATTAATCGAAATCTGTAGTGAACCTCGTAATGTTTTTAAGGTCGCAGAAAAGTATCCATTTCATTTAAAATTATTGTAAACCAGATTAAATGGAGCGCCAACAAATTTTTTAATTCTGAGAATTCTTCAAACGCCAAATTTGAGTGAAAGTAGACTAAACGAAATTTTATTATTTTTAGATTCGTTATTACGCCCCGGAAAAGCCGATTAGAAAGAATTTAAGAAATTTTTTAGAGAGCTATATTTTATTTATCATATTGAATTTTAAGAAAATAACTTTAAGGATACCCCAAGATTGTTAGTCCACATAATTCATGTCAGGCTATTAATTATAGATATATCATTAATGATCCCAAAAACCATCTAATACCATTTTTCGAAAATGTAAAATATTAAGAACAATATACTGGAATTTCCGTATTAAATTTTAAGAAATAATTTTAAATTCGTAATCTACACTACTAGAAATCGCTCAGTACCATTGGACAAAATTAAAAAATGAAAAAAATTTAGTCCACCGTACTGGTCCGCTATATTTACTCCAGTTCATTAAATGTGTTAATATTTTTTTTTATTTGCCTTGATATGTGAACACAGCAGCAACTTTCTGAGTATAATATGAAAAATTTCATTCAAATCAGTGGAAATGTTCCAAAGTAATAATCGTACATACATAAAAAAAAGCTGAGAACCTTCTTCTTTTTAGAACTCGATTAAAGAAGACGCCAATCCGCTGTCAAAAAAGAGGCTAATATGTTAAAAATTAGGGATTGTTATTCCCTATTATATACAAAATATTAAACAACAAAATCGATGGTTCGCCATTTTATCCAGAAAAATTTGGATTGTTATCCCTGATTACTTTTATAGATGACTGCTTATTGTATTTGCCTATTTATAGAACAAACTTTGCATTCTTTATCTGACCTGCATTAATTATAAAAAAGATAAGACTATGTTGTGAAAATTTTTCTGCAGTATATCAGAGTTTTTAATATTCACTGGTATTTTGACTTGTTATAATGTTCTGCTAATTTAGTAAAAACGGTCACATTTACAAATTATAAAATTAAAAATACTCTAATTAATCCAGCTCCATAAACAGTTAGAATATTATATGATTATCATTATTATATATAGTTTAAGTTATCTGTAAGATAAAAATATTAACTGAAACTGTAGATAACCACCCTTCAAGGTTTTTTGACCACTGCAACCTGCTATCGATAAACAGATAAAATATTTTTATATTAGTTACTCAAAAGAACATATTTATAGGTTAAAAGTTTTATGAAAAAATAAATTTCTATGATAATAGACAGTTCAAAGACATTAAAGTAAAATAATATAAAGTGAGTTTTAAAAGTAAGTTTTCAAATAATTTGAAGTTTGTTTAAAGCTATGGAAAAGGAACTTAGTTTAAGGTAATCTAGTTATTTGGGCCCTCATATAATTGTGTTTATTAGTAACATAACTATAGTTTACTAATATGTAGAGTTCATTTTTTCCTATTCTATTTTAATATGGCGGATTCGTTTACATAACAAGATGTAACAAATCTTCAAAGGATATTTTATTAGTATTTAAAAACTAGAAGAGAAATAGTTTTGTCATTGTTAAAAATGTGCAGAATGACAAAATATATTTTTAAATAATTATTAATATAATATTAAAAACAGCAATATGCTAAGTGTATAGGTAGAAACTGAGTGGGTAGTTAATCTGAACTTTCTATTTTGTTAGCACACTTTATTGTGGCTCATAAATATTTATAAAATCTATAGCCAATTCTTCATAAAAATATTTTT
Source organism: Diaprepes abbreviatus (assembly GCA_034092305.1). NCBI lineage: Eukaryota > Metazoa > Arthropoda > Insecta > Coleoptera > Curculionidae > Diaprepes > Diaprepes abbreviatus. The sequence goes on along the minus strand of JASJET010000066.1, from coordinate 379,143 downwards.
AAGGCTCTTTTTGTCGTTTCAGAAATAATACGTAGAATAAAATAAGTCTTGAATTTTTAAAGTTTAAATTCTTAAGTTGCACAAAATATAGTCACGTCTTTGAATTCTCTATTAAATGATTAGGTACAGAATGTGTTTTATCTAAAAAACACTTACACTTTTAAAAAAATACAGCTTCAAGGTATCAAGAAAGATAACAAAACTCCTTGATATTTGGGAGAAAAATGAATTCATGATTTTTTGGTGTAATTTTGGCAATTTTTCGGATGTATTTATATTACTTATAATGGTTCGGCCTACACTTTGACCAAATTGCAGAAATGTGTATGTTATCAAAATAACAGTTTCTCCTTTACATCCAAAGTAACATTTCGCCTTCCAAATAAAATGTCTGTTCTTCCTTTTGAACAATCTTTGTTTTCGAGGAAACAACATCTAGAATATTTTTAACCAGAATTCGTGTTTTCTTATTTTTTTCTTTGTCTGATAGTCTCGAACTTTTCAATTTGGTTCTTAATATATTTCGTTCTTCCTAATTTTTCGCTGTTTTACTTTCCCACTCTCTTCCACACGGTCATACCTGAAAAAATGTACGACATAAATTTAAAAAAATTAAACATTTATCATCCTTGGTGTAGTGATATTACGGTTTACGGTACCTAGTTAGCGGGCACTCTACAATTCATTTATCTAGATCTAAGACATATAGAACGATAAAAATGTGTAAATAACATGTATAATTCGTAGTAGTGTTTATAAAGTGTGGAAGTTTGAAAGTTTAAAGGAAATTTTAAGCTTAAAAAAAATGGTTCAAAATTCAGTTATTTGCATTGAAAATCTATCTATTTTCAAAAATATTATCAAATAAGTCTATATATATATATATATATATATATATATATATATATATATATATATATATTATATTATTATAATTATCATTATTATTATTTTATAGAAGTGTATAGAATTTAAGTAAGACTGAACTTGTATTTTTCTAGGAATCTTGCTCGCCAAGGCGAAAATGCCATTTCGAGAAAAACAGGCTTAAAGTTTAACGAAACTTTAGCACTGATGTCGGCGGTCTTTAAATCGTAACCGGCATTTAGGTAGACAAGCTATTTGAGCTATAGCTCTTAAACCATTTGGAATTCCAATTTAAAATTTTGTGGGTGTATTCCCATAGGATTTACTACACTTTTAAAGAATAAAATAATTGATTTTTTGAACTATTTACATGTATTTCTTCCCTTAAACAATATTTTGTCACTTTTTAGTTCAAAACAATTCAATGTAAAAACCATATATATGCAAAGTTTTTTTTTGAAACAGCTTGTGGGAATATGGAATGATTAGCTAAGTTTTATTAGAAAAATGCTTTATTATGTTGACATTTTTTAGAGAAAGCTACAGTAGATTTTATGATAGAATATCCGAATAGAAACTCTATCCGTATGACCTTCTTCAGCGTTTCAATCCGATCAAACCGATCCGATGCAATTATATCCACTTGAATTCCATGTAGTAAAGTAAAGTAAAGAATTTGTATTAAAGTCGCGTTGGTAACGGAGATCATTTGGCGACTCTATCTATAGTTTAACTTGGGTTCCAAATCACGGTCACACGATTTTCCCAGGTCACCTATCCAAATAATAACCGCGCCTGGCGTCGATTCAGCCCAGTGATCCGACGAGAAAAGGCCTGGCCACTGAAGTGAACCTTCATGTAATAAAACTTCTATCAGACGAAACATTTCTTACCACTAGTTGAAGTGTTGTATTCGATAGAAACTACAATTAGAATTGTTTATTACTTGAATTTCAAGTAAACGAAACTGAACTGGATCGGTCCGATCAGATCAGACAATGAAGAGAAAATTAAGTGCATATACTATACTTGATAGAAAAAAGATAAATAGTTTATAAGCCCAAAGATCGCTTCTTATTTCAGTTGGGGTGAGGTTGGTTATATATACAGTCGAAAATTTTCGTGGAAAATTTTTATAAAAATATTTTCAAGTATACATAATGCCCAAAAATATTTGATTTCCAAGACATAGGCTGTTACAAAATACAGATCTGATGTAACTTTTTGTAACTTACTTGAAAAGAAAAAAAACTTAAATACCTGCAGTGCGTCGGATGAATCTGCAGAAACAAATGTGTACTGGACTAAAAAAATCATTCATTATATTCTATTGCGAAAATTAACTAAATTTAACGCTATTTCTTTAAAAGTTTTTACATATAATTTTAAATAAAAACTAAAGCATTTTTATAAAGGGCTATTATAATAACAAATAAATAGACAATTAAAATCATTAAAAGGTAAATTTTTGACCTTTTCTGGTAGTATTGGAATCTTACAACGGTTTAAAAAATACGTATCACTTTAAATATTACAGTTCTTCGAATGTTATAACAGTGAATATGTTTATCTTTTATATTTATTTCCAGGGGTGAAAATTAAATAATCAGGTTTTGCGGGATCATAAACTAAATAAATCAGTAAAGTTCCCAAAATAAATTTTCTAATTTTAAATACAATCGATGAATGCATATATTGAGTCAGTTTTGTGTTCTTTATTTTCGATTCCCTCCATGAATGCGCGTAGTCCGAGGCTCATAAGTTAAGTTTTAATGAAATTCAACTCACAATACGAGAGATAATTCGCACTAAATTTATGTTTGTATTTATATTTTTTCATTTCTAGTTTGGTAACGATAAGTTGTTGAGTCTATTACTAAAAAAATAATCAAGAAAAGTAAAATTTGAAGGAAACATATATATATATATATATATATATATATATATATATATATATATATATATATATATATATATATATTTAGCACCCTATTAAAAGTAGTAAAATATTTAAATTTCAGGAGAACTCTTTTCAGGAATGTAGAAGGCACGGAACATATAAAAATATGTGTACCGCCAGCAACCACACATTCCACTCTTGATGATTCAATATTTAAATCAACGTAAGTAAATTTCTAATTTGTTTCTTTCAATGTCACAGGATAAATTGAGCAATTTATGTATATTGAAACATTTTTTCTACTAACGTAATACATAGTTACTTTAAAAGTTACTATACGAAAAATTTCAATTTTTAATTTAAATATTTTCCCGAAATATTTGAAATACTTCAGTTTTATATTAATAATTTGTTTATATTATAAGGTAATTTTCTTTAAATTATTTTTCTTTGATATACAGTGTGTTCCACGATGAACTGTCTAGATTGATTTGTCGAAAAATAGACTTCAGAAAATTTTTCAAATTTGGCAGTATACTAAATTCAATAAACATAGCGACGATAGAATTACTCATAAGCGACCTTTATTTCAAGAAGAATTTGTATCTCTGGTATCAAAGGTTTATGTAGTCTAGAAACTTTATGACCTAAAATATTTTGTATTATACTACAAATTTTATGGACGACTGTTTATTTCCAGAGAGCACCAGTCCTAATTCAGTGAGTTCTCAGCTGCTAATCTGAGTTCGATGTGTAAAAATACTTTCAATTAAAGTAAAATATGTTGCTATACTCGTACATTTATATTAAACAACATGTAAAAAAACGAGTAGTCTTAAAAATATTCCGTAAATATTCTGTTTAATTTTCTCGACAATCTTACATGTTACATTATGTCTTTGTTTCTAGAGTTAGAGTTAATGGCAGAGGACATATATAATAATAATAATAGTAATAAAATGTCTTTATTGTAACAACGAAAATAATTATTACAAAAGAAGAAGTCGATGCCTCCTCATTTTACGTGAAAACACTTAATATCAAAGAAATCCGAAAATGAATATAAATTATAAAAGTTTTTACAATAAATATTCAATTTATCAGTCTCAAAATGGTTAAAATCATATACAGCTACCTCCAATCTTCCTTACCACCCTTTTATATTTAAATAATGCCAGAATAAAACTTAAAATTAATGGTAACTTTATTATAGAGCTTTGGTACCTTAAAACTAAACGACGTACATCCACATTGTACACATCATTACAAAATTTAATTTTTTCGTATAAATATTAAGGTCGTTATTTAAATATAATTTTATTAAAGAGCACAAGAGAGTGCTCACATTTTTCTCATTCATGTGCAACCATCCAATATCTCTTCGCTTCGCAGAAATCCTATTTTCTCTCTTCCTTATGTCCCCAATCAAGCGAACACAGCAGTTCTGAATAAGTTGGATACGATATGCGACAACACAAGAATATTCCTCTTACTATAAATTAAGGTAAGGTTATAGAAGGCTTTTTTAATACAAATATATATATATATATATATATATATATATATATATATATATATATATATATATATATATATATATATATATATATATATATATATATATATATATATGTTGAGAAAATTTGAGATCTATGTCAATCAGCAAGCCTAAATTTTTTACCGATTTAACATGTAACAATCTCCCATTATCGTATTAAGTTTTGCCCTTGAATCTTTCTAAATAAAAAAAACTTGCGAGTTGCTAGGATTTATACCAAGACATTGCAAGTGTGAAGCTCTTAAGACAGCACTTAAATCATTAATTATATTTTTGTTGTTATCCTCTTTGGGTTTTTGTGTTTATCATTTTAAAATAGAATACTTGTTCAGACTATGATAATTTTTAAACAAAACATGAAAATGAGATATTTAAACAAAAACTTTTTAATTTCTATTTCTGTGTTCTTTAATGGTCACTTGTTTCAAAAAAAATTGGGCAGGCAATCATATATCTTAAATAATTTGGTATTTAGAATCCGTATCGAGGGCAGGTATTTAGCTAGTTACCAATATCAATGTATCTACAGCTACTGGTTTACCTATAACTATGCATAGCTATATCGATATTATTAAATTTACTTATCGTTACTCGATAATCAATAAATAACTATATATCGAAAATAATTACCAGCTTTCATCGAAATTCTCTCTGTAGCGAACGTCTTATCGTTTTAGTGAATCTAATTATGGAAACAAACATATAATTTAATATATAATTTAGTCGGAAAAAATGCCTGCAATTTTAACAAAACATTGTCAACATAATTAATTTTTTATTTTATATATACGGATATCAATATATTTTAATTTTACCGATAGCGAACTCAGATTAGGAATTTAGCCCTTACTAAATAGGAACTACTGTCCCCTGAAAGTGAACAGTTGAACAATAATATAAATTATATTTCAAGTAGTACATAAAATTTGGAATACAATGATTTAAAAAGAAATATTAAGAAGTTTGTTCTAGTCAACTTTTAACATAGTTGAATTCTAAATACCAGGAATGCAAACAACCTTGCAAATGAAGATCTTATTTTTTTGACCTTAAATTAAAACTATTAGTATCTATATGTTTATCAACCTTTTGAATCTAAAACAAGTTTAAGAAATATTTTTCCTGATTACTGAATATTTTCAGGTGTGATAAAAATATTGTTCTTTTTAGGACATGCCACCTAAAACAAACTTTTTGCACTTTGTATCTTTTGTGATTAGTTTTGTAGCTCTTGTAGGTTTGAAAAAAAGGACTAGAGGTGACATTTTGGAGTTGACTTTAGATACTGTTTTTAAAAAAAGTCAGCGGCGGTCGAAGTAGTTCCACTTTTTTGCTGACATATCTGCAATTTGAATTTACAGCTTCATAATCCAGTGGCACTGAAAATATATATCTACGCCTTAAAAATTTAACTGTCATAAATTGAACAATCATAAAAGAGAATAGTTGAATAAACTGCTAATATCAGATATTTAGTTGCCTTTTTTATATTCGCAATTTTAAATTTTATATATCTGATAATCAGTCCTTTTTCAACCACTTCAGAAACATTACTTATGTGATGAAAACGAGTTTATTCAAAATTTAAGCTATTATCAACTTTTTTTTTAGAAAGATTCTGAAAGTATAGCAAATAATTTTTTTTCGACTTCATTTTATACAAATTATACCCTAAACCTATCTCGTGAAACACTCTATCTTTTAGTGAAAGATAAAATACATCCATTCAGTTGTAGTTAACAAAATCGTGCATAGATAGATAGGCGGACAGACGTGGCAAGGAATTTTGTTTTATACTATGTAGTGATTTACTATAAAATCAGCTAAAAAACTTTTAAGAAGAAGTAAAAAAGTTCCATCGAGTTTTGAAATTTTGATCCTAAAAATGGCAAAACAACTAGCGGATAAATTTCAAATATATTAATTAATCGTTTAGTTTTAACTTGTTATTTTTACCAAAATTGTCAGTTTTTTGCTAAATCGTATCAACTAACCCTCCCAAAAACCAACTGAATAATCGAAAAAATTGGTCTTTTTCCCAATTACATGTACAAAATTCTAGCATGTAATGTTATATCTGTATATTTTTATTTGATATTAACTCTTTATTCCAATTACGTCCATAAAAAAAATAGGTTAACACAATTCTAATTTTATTACTTTTAGTGGTGTTCGTTTGGAAACAATTAATAACTTTTCAGAATGGAAAGCATTTCCTAAGCACCTAAAAATGTTTTTGTTAATATTAGTGTGGATAGTGTGTAGTTACACCCTAATGACTAATAATGAAAAAGTTCAGGATATGCACCAGATTAGCATACAAAAGGAAACAATTAATAGTAAGTGTATTTTTGATTTAAATTTAATTTTGTAAAGGTTTTTAATAAACAGAAGCATCTTACATGCTAGTCTATCACAAAACAGCTAAATATCAGTGGTAAGTTTTAATAGTAATAGTTATGCAGCTGTAACAATGACCTTTTCTGATTATTCGATTATCTTAAGAATCGTAAATGATTAAGTATATGAATTATTTTTCCACAAAACTGTTAAGAACTGAAAAGGCTCTAAGGATTTTTTTTTACTGATTTGTCAAAATAATATTTTTTCATCAAGGGGTTTATTTTTGCCGTCTTAGGTATCATTAAAAAGTAAAATGCAAACAAGCTACGTTTATTAAAAAAATAACAATAAGCTGAATTTAAAATAAAACTTGATAAACGAATTGAAGTTATTAGGTTACTAACTACTTTTTTTTATAAAGATATGGAGATTTGTCTTTACAATAAATTGAGATGTCACACATATTTATTTTTTCATTACAAAATAAAAAAAAGAAACATCTTTCTTAAAATTTGGAGATGCACATATCAAAAAATATTCTAGAAAGAAAAGCACATGTAATGTAATTTTAATTCAATAGTTTAACTGTTATTATTCACAAATATCAATTAATAAACCTCAAAAAACTGTCACATAATTTTAAATCATTTAGCTTTTGAAAAAATTTGCAAGCTTTTCGTGTTTATTGTCGGTTCGGCAATTTTCTTTAACCACATTACGCGTATCGATCTAATGTAACTTCACTAGGTTGTTTATTGATCGCTAACGGCTGACCTTTGTCAATAATACCTATTTTACTTCATATTCGACGCCGTATGCTCGACAACTGTAAAAAACTTCCAAATTTTTGTCGGGAAGAATTAAGATAAGTTATTTGTTTGTTCAAAAATGAAGCACTATAACGTTATTATAATTGCATCTTAATACCCTGTTTTAGTTTTGATATTCACAGCCTTAGTTTTGGTTAATATATTGACATGTTAATACCATTATTGAAATGCTTGGATGGAGAAACAAGAAATATTATATTATCAATTCTATTCATTAGAAATGTCAGGGAGCTCTAAACTAATTAACAAAGGTGATAGTTTTCACCCTTGGCATATCTAAGCTCATATTTCTTTATTTTTCGTCCTCTTGAAAAAGTTCTGCGTATGCATTTGTTTCTCAAATAAATCTTGTTTACAAAATAAATATTTAAAAGTTTCCAATTCGTTGAGAATGATCTTTTGTTGTTTCAATATTAACCTCATCGGATATCATTTTACTTTGTATGGGATCTTGAAATGTAACCTAATATTAAAAAAATATAGATTGCCAGGTGCAAAATCTAAATACTTTTTTGAAACATTTTGACATGTTCTTTACTTTTGTCACAAGACTAGTGATTTGCTTTGAGTATTCCAAAATATATATTATTAAAGTAAACTTACATAGAAAACTCTGTAGCCAAATCGCATTTTGTTATCTCAAGTTATGTACAAAAACTTTCTTTTTTAAAATACTAGGCGGTCAAATATTTTTAAAAACTGTCATTGTCTTAAACCTTTTGAACAAAATATGATCGTAAAATTAAAATTTTTCTTGTAGACTAACTTAGCCACGTCTAATTAGTAGCGAAAAAATTAACCTGTCAATTTAATAAATGCTGTGTAGATCTTGGTATAAAAGTTATGTATGTATATCTCACTAAATTTTTTAGAGAAATAACTTTATTCTTGCAACTTCTACATCTACTATTTCTATTTTTTTGTAGTTCAACATTTTGGAAATATCTTTACCTGTTTTCGTAATAATAAGTAAAATAGATATTAAATTCATAAAAAAATTTAAAGCTCTGTATCTTAAAAATAAAGATCCCTCCTAAAGTCGAGCAAGCAATACGTTACAACTTTTTATAGGATCAATTTAGCATACTTTTCGACAAACCATTTTTTTTTCGTAGTATGGTCATTCTTGTTTCTTGGCATTTCTTTCTCCAATTTTCATTTTGGATATTCACCTGAAAGTAACTAAATAAATATTGCATTATTTTTTTTTGGAAATGTATTCGTTTTCACTGTTAGAGAAATACGATAAACAGAAAATTAATAGATCAAATGAGCTAACCTTCGATATGAGGTCTCGCTAAAGTAGATAAGATGAATAGATAGTATCTTCGCTAGGTGTTAAGTCTCACAAAATTTCAAACTAAAAAAGACAATCTTCATCCATTTTTCCTTCGGGATCCACATGTCATCTTTAAAGCCCAATTGTTGCAACGAAAGGGTACGAAATAAAGTAGGAGATGGACCTATTTACTTTAATGGGGCCTCATATATCCCAGATCGAACTTGACTTAAAGTAAATTGGTTTGATCTGTAAATTATATTTCGGCCTCGTTTCGCAAATAAGATGAATAAGTAAATACAAAAACTCACTAAAATCGTTTATTTTTCAAAATATAACCATAAATTATGATTAATGAAGTTAACATAAAATAAGTAGAAAAGTATGTACTTTAAATATGATTTTTTTTATTTGAAGTGTAAGTAGTAGGCAAGAAAATAAAACTTTAGTTCAAACTTTCAAGTTTCTAATTTATAATAAATTTAAACTATATTTACTTCATATAATATCTAAAAAATAATACCAATAATATTAAGCAGGTCACAATCTTATTTAAACTACGATATAAAATAAATTTGTAATTCAACAAGATATTTCATAATTTAACAATCTAGAATAAAGGTAGCAAAGTTATTGTCGTCCTTAATTGGCAGATTGTCAAATCGTTCGAATACGCTTAATGTTGTATAGGTCAATCAGTAGAGAAAACAATAAGTGATTATGTGACAAAAATACTATTAGCATATCGACTGTATCATTACACTAACAACAATCCATAGTGACACTCTCTACTTGAGCTACTAATTTGTTATAAAACATTAAAACCAAAAAATTACTTTTTTTTCGTTTTTCGATTATAAAATTAAAAGTAATGAAGCAATCTCAATGATGTAAAAGATAAATTCTAGAGAATAAAAATACCTAGAAAATGTGTCTTGGATCGACTTAATCGGATCATTAGTAACGTAAGAAAACAGGAAAAACCGGAAAATTCAGGGTTTTTGTTAAATTCATATCTCCGTCAGTTTTTAAGTTGTAGCGTTGGCCTTCTGCTAAATAATAGAAACTTATATGTACTTTATGCATGCCAAAACCAGACGCTGTGGGCTCATTAGTTTGTGCACAATTGCCATTTGAAATTTTTAATGTATTATGTTTCAGCGCACCTCCAAGTATTTCTAGGTCGTCCTGGTTTTCATTTTGTTGTGAGTATCCAGTTCATAATTTGTTTTGGGAGCCGATCCTCTGGCATTCTGTTCACATGTCCAATCAATATTATTTATTTTCTCTATATCCTCTACTATAGTCCTGTCTTTTCTCATTATAGTGCAGGTCTCTTCATTACGAATTCTCTCCAATTTGATATCGTCTAAGATGTCAATTCTTGGAAAGACAACAAATCGAAAACGAGAAGCTACCCATCTTGAAACCGTCCAATATCCTAAGGTTCCTGAGGGAAATAAGACTGGAAGACCTGTTTTAGTCGATAAGGTAACTCTTATGACAGCAGTAGGGGGACACAATAGATCTACCAGGTCGCAATATACAGACCGCAATTCTACGCACGCACAAGGAAGTCAATCTCAGTTGCGAATGACTTTCTTTGCTTTTTTTGATTTATTTTTTATAATTCAGATCTGTAGATCAATGTGCCTTTCAGAACACTTTTATATATCAGTAACTTAGTTTTCTTTGTAATACTTTTTTGCCAAAGAATAAAGTTTATCGCGCCCGTTATTTGACGTGCCTTATTAATCCGACTATTAAACAGATCGTTATGTTTTCCCGTACAGTCTTGTCCAAGTTTATTGACAATCCCAAGCCGGTATAGCCCTCCCATAGTTTCTGAACCATATATTCTATATCTTCTATGTCTTGAGCAATTGTTACTTAGTCTTAAGCAAAATGTAATGAACACAATGTTCTTCCTCCTGTTGGCATTCCCAAATCACTACACTTTCCTCTTTATGTTTTCAGTGCAGTGTAATATAAAAAGAATTGGTGACATGCAATATCCTTGTCTCAATCCTTTTTAAACGATAAAATCTGCTGTTAGGTTAGATTTATTTTTACTTTTGATTAAGCTTTTGTGTACAGTTTCTTTATCCTATTTATGATGGTAATACTAATTGGGAACTCATACAACACCTCAAAAAGTTTATTTGTAGGAATATTGCGATAGGTCTTTGTGAGCTCATTACACAAAAGGTGGGTTTCTTTGTGTCTGGCAAGTCTTTATATGTCCATGTCTCGGTGGGTTAAAAGTATCACTAAGTCATTATATAAGTTCAAGGTTGTGTGACTAGTCTTTGGCCACCATAATAGTAATTGCATTTCCTTTAGCTAAGGTGTTCGTTCTTAAGTATTCTTGCTTATGAGTTAGGCATTCATCTTTTCATAATACAAGGTACTATACAGCGGCACTCACATTTGGATTTATTGTGGATACTTTTAGAATACTAACATTCTCAGGAATTTAAGGTTTTTTAACAAATTTTAAATTAAACTCTTTTAGGTTATTTTTGAAAAATATCTGTCTAATTTAAAATAACGGCATGGTGAACAGATTAATACTATAAAAAATCATGTGCTAGTTCGGTTCCTAATATTTGAAATAAAGCCTTCATTTAAATTCGATTTTATCATAACTTTTAAAATCCGTTCTTAATTAATATTCTAATCAAGACCTAGTGGTACAGAGGCCAATTTTGAATATACAAGATGACCTTTCAAGAACACATCGATAAGGTTGTTATATAAAATGGCCTTAATCCGTATAAATTCCTTTTACAATAGCAAGGAAAACTGAATACAGAATTAGTGTGTCATCAAAAGCACACATACTTGTTATTAACAACAACGGTACTATTGCGCCCTCAAAAACCCAAAAGGTTGTCCCGAAAAACAACCGAATTATTGTGCCTTCAAAAACGTACAAAGTTGTGAATACTACGCAACAGGGCAGGATATTTGTACCTACGAGATTTAAAAAAAAAATTATATTTAACGCACGCAGGGTATTACAATAAAATCTACTCGATTCACACACGAGCATGCAGGTTATGATGGGACAAGGGATAAAGATTGTTTATTTTGCTTGGAAATTGTGTGAAACTCAACGTCTAGCAAATACACTACCTATTCATTTTATTTACGAAACTAAGCCGAAATATAATCTTAAATATATAATACAATAGTGACAAAGACATTGCATCAAGACATAAAATTCACTCATTAGGGTAGCAAGCATTCTTGAATACGAGTATACTTCCCCTTGGAATTTTTGTCTTAAATTTTCTTAGAACTGACTTATCTAATAAAAAATAATAATTTCATTAAGCTACGTTAAACTAAAATGAGTAAATCTTTTGAACTATGCTAATAATCTATGGAATAGCGTATATATTCTGTTTTTTTACTAATTACTTTTGAAAATAATCAAAAGTGACCTGCTATTCTTTGCACTGTTCCCGAAATCATTGTTATTTTAATAAAAAGTTTACTTTGGCAGTTTTTAAGATGGATGCAAACACTTTGACATTATAGAACAATTTACAGGCCTATTTAATGAAATAAAAATTAGATTTATACCATTACAATTTTTAAAGTCAACTTAATATAATAATTTTCACTACAGATACTAAAAGTTCCCGTAGATCAAAACTAACAGTTTTAAAGTCAAATTAAATCTTCAGATATAAACGAAAGGCAATCTGTAAATTTTTCTAAAGCTGTCAAGGATTTCCTAAGCGATGCAAATAAAAACAGAATTTAAGGAATTTGTTTTAAAGATGTTGGAGTGCCCTATCGATCTGTTAAAGAGTTGTTTCTAATTTGCCACATGCTGACAATTAAGCGCTTGTGTTATTAAAACGCTTTGAACTTTTTTCTACTTCTCGATATACTGTTCTTTTGTAACCGTTTAACTTGTTTTTTAATATTATTTATATATACTTTGAATGTCAGGCTAGACTCACAATCGATATTTCATTTCTAAAAGGTCACAATCAAACCTATTAATTGAATATCCACTGGGAACATTAGTAAAGATCAATTTAGTTTTTAAAATAAAAAATTAATTATATCAGTCTTTTGAATAACTTTAACAAATGTTTTGAATTTATTGTCAATGTTTAATATCAGTAAAACTCCAATCAGCATATTTAGTGATATTAAAGTGTCAAAAGAAGTTGTTATCAGTTTCACTATCGGTCATGGAAATTTTTTACTTTAAATTTATTAACTTGAACTGCTTTTTACATATTGTCCAGTTTTAACACTAAATAAATATAAATAAAAACTTTCTAGTGCTGATTATATTTCTAAGAGCTAGACTCAAAGAAGATTAAATAGAATGAAATGGAATATACTTGTAAATGACACACTGCTTTTTAATATGTCAGTACTTTAAAAGCGCTAAACTCTACACATGTTTCTCCCATGTGAACTTCTATAACGCATTACGAGCCTGCATGGATTAAAACTGTTTTCAATTTAATAATGGAGTTTACCAAGACAAAGAACGACTTCCTATGGGCTCATCAATTTCGCCCTTGTTATCGGAAATTTTCATGGCTAATTTCGAAAAATCAATCTTCAATTCGAACAATCCAACTATCAAAACAGTTTTTTATTGGAAAAGGTATATAGATGATATTTTTTGTTTTTGGGATGATACAGATAGGAATTTAGATCAATTTTTCTGCTCCCTAAACTCAAGTAATAATAAAATCCAATTTACAATGAAAAAGATCAAAATAACGAAATAAACTTTTTAGATATTAATATTAAAAAATAAGTAATAACTTAGAACTCGACATTTATAGAAACCTCACAACCACGGATACACTTATGCATCAATGATCAAACCATTCTTGGTAGATAAAATTATCTTCCTTTCATAGTTTAATCCGTAGACTTACCACTTTTCCATTAAGTAAAGGAAACTTTGATAAAGAACTGTATACTATTAAACAAAGCTCAAGAAACAACAGTTACCTAAGAAGAATCTAGTAGATAGTTTGCTAAAGAAAGAACAAAAAAACTAGTAGGAAAAATTCTATAGCGTTAGTGACCCAAAACAAGTCAACTTCAGATTTGTAAACAATACACTACAACTTAGCCATACAACTTGTAACAGATTAAATAATTTAGATTGTAAAAGTATATGTATAAATGAATTGAACAATTCGATTTTTGAAATAATATTAAAAATTCGTAGAGATCACAACCATTTCATAGATTTAAATACCAATACATTACCATTTCGAAAAGAAAAGCACAAGATTAAAAATACAACTTGGAATAAAAAATAACCCACAGCTTGCTACCAATGACCAACGAAATTTTCTTTCAACGCCAATTATAGATAAATATTTGACGTCGGCCTTCCTGGATTTACAGTAACATACAGTTTTATATATATATATATATATATATATATATATATATATATATATATATATATATATATATGTATATAGTTATAGAAATAATTTTTCACTGCCTGATTTTGATTGAAAATTAAATAAAATAAAAAAACATGTGTACGGTGGTAGAAGGTTCTTTTTCCATATGTGTTTTGATCACCTAATAACCTCATGAGTAGAAATGTAATGAATCAAGAGCAAAGTTCCCTGAAAAAATTCCGATTTCTTCCCCAGATTGTCAGAGATAGACGATTTATTTTCTGTGAATTCTATCATCAAAAGTATCTGCATTTATATCATCTTGCTAACATGTCGCGAAATGGGGATTATATTATTGTTATAAATTAAAGATTTCCAAAATCATTTTAAAATCTGCTTTAAAATGTTTAAAGAGCTTAAGTGTAGCGTAAAAACGTTAAAGGTTAGTTACACAAAATAATCTCACAACATATCTCAGGAATCAAAAATTGTTATTATTTGAACAGGAGCTAACATTTTTCGATGCAATAGCAAGTAATACTTGTTGGATTGGTTGGAAAATAAGAACAGCATTTTTGTAGTCAGCATTAGAAAATCCTATTTTACTGGAAAATATAGATCGAGAACTAACTTGAAGCGAAATTTAATTATAAGCATAGAATAATTAATAGAATCTGGAAGCATTTTAACTACAATAAAAAACTCAAAACTTTTACCCAAGACTGGTTGCCTTATGCACAAAATACACAAAATTACCAGCACCGTGTGTAAGCTGAAATACTATAAAGTCTATATATAAAACAAATCAGATTACCAAATGTTCAAACAACATATTATATCAAATAAAAACTATTCACCTTAGTCACTTAAAAGAAATTACAGACAATTAACACTGAAAAATTGTTCAAATTTGTGCTTACATAAAAACTTGATTAAAACTAATATTAAAGTCTCCAACTAAATATTTTTTATCTATTACGATTTCAAACAATTATAACATAGCAAACTTTCATTATTTCGATGCAACGATTTCACGCAAATTTTGTAAAATATTTTATTTTTTCTTTAATTTATTATTGTAATATTTAGTAATTTTTAATTATTTTTTTTTCAAAATATATTTTTCTATACTGTATTAATATAAAGTTGATAAACTGTATGATTTTATGTTTTAATATAATAGTAGCATTTCATAGAATTGCCGAAGTAATGTTCTAATCTATTTTTATGACTTTTGGTTTGAAAAAAGATGCCTTTTAGGTTACGTTATCTATAAAAATTCGGACACTAGAAAGGTGAATATTATGTTGGAAGGGGCAATTTTGCCGTCTTATTATGGAAATCTTTCCAGTAACTGGTTAAATGTCTGGATACAACTTTTAGTTGTAAAAAAGAAACCAAGAAGTACATCGGATATAAAATCTTCAGATGTTATCTCTATGCAGGTATTTATTAAAGTACTATTAATAGGACCAATAAGATCCAAGATGACTTAGATTATTGACAAATATATTATGCCAATGTTTCATTAGAGTTGCGTATTTAGTGCTACGCAGTTACAATAACATCAAACATCGATAATAAAGATTTTTTATTTAACATAATGTTTTTTTTGTTAATATTAGAAATAAAATACCCACTAAAATTACACTTTTAAAAGAATGTTTCAGATGTATGGATGGTACCTTTAGTTAATGAACGTCTAATTGGAATGGTTCCAGAAGTAAAATCACGAAGAACATTTGCCTTGGATTTACACGATGCAGACAATTCATCATTCACTTTTCTACGGTTGCAATTTAAATCCAACCTTAAAGCCAATATTCCCATTTTAATGGGATATAACCTGCAACCTATCAGTCCAGATGATGGTACCCTTTATGCGGCATTGGTACTAACTGGTTTATATGTTTTAATTATTTTTGAGGTAATTTGATATAATGCTAGTCTTCATGAATGAAATTGATAAGAGAGATTTTACGTAAAAAGTCATTGTTTTTAAAAGGTTCTGCTTGTCAAAAAAATTATTGTACCATATGAAAATATAAGGTCAGATATATAAGGTGTTACTAAGTTAGATAAATATGAAAATGCCTCAGGAACAAAATACATCGTTTACTATTTTAGGCAAAATATTTACAAACCTTATGCCTCAGTACAAAATTTGAAGTCTAAAATTTGTTTTTTTTTAAATGTTTTATGAAGTGGAAAAAAATTAGTATTATTCATTTAACTATAAAAAATAAATTTTTATACAAAATTGTGCCTATTCTTATTTTAACTTTAAACCTTAGATAGTTGATTTAAAAACTTGTATTGTCTCTTTTCTAGGTTAGAAACAAGTTTGTTTTGCAAAAATTTTGTATAAAATTATGCTACTTCTCTTTTAAAGCATTTTCATATTTTCCTAATTTACTAACACCCTGTATACGATCTGCAATTTTTATATGCTGACCTTATTTTTTGATAAGTAGAACTTTATAAAAAGAATGACTTTTCTTCGTACAATTGATAATAAAGCTTTTTCATTTTTGTCAGCTCTTTCCATGAACACATTGTGTATCTAAAAATATACAGTTTCTTTCGAATTTTATCCAACTTTTCACTATCTTGGTTCGGTAGATTTGATGGAGTTTATAAAAGACAAGGAATTAAAATATTATAATGGTTCTAAGTCGACCCTTTTCAAACTTTGAATTTTCACCATGTGCTGTTAATTGATGTCGACAAGATGGATGTGAACAATAATCTTCAATTGACTCCCACCTGTTAACTATTTTTATACAAAATAAATTTGAAAAAATTAATAGCACATAAAAACAGTATCTATTTAAAACTTTATACAAGTTCAGTAGAGGTCTGCAGATGCTTTCTTTACAGATTACCGGTCAAAACAGTTTAAAAAAGTTAAAAATTATGGGAAAAAATTCTTTTTTATTGCACCCAGTAAAACATACGATCATTAATATTAAAGTATTTACAGAATTGAAGTTATTTTTAACACAGATAACTAAAAATTAAGTAAACAAATATTTACCTATTGAAGAGCGATTTTGTTACGATTTTGTCTTAATCGCTCACTTGGTTCACTAAGACTTCCAATACTTTTATTAAGTACTTATCAACACAGCTAAAACACAATCTGATTACTACTTTTTAATCTTCACTATTCAAACAACTCATAACTATACAACTATACGACTCGCCCTAAAACTAACATCCTATCCCTATTTATAACCTATGGAATCTCCTATATAAATTCAGAACACAAAAGTTGAGGTCTATCTAGAAATATGATTCATCGATACACTATTCATTTCGACACATTTTAATAAAGATGACTCATCCCATCGGAATACGAGATGGATCAATAGGTTTTCTTCTAGTCGTTCGTAACACTGCCCTCTCCTAGTTCTGATCGTCCCGATCACCTTCCATATCTCCATGGTATGTCTTCATCCTGTGTAAATATACTACTTTCATTTTGGTCTTGGAGCTTCGTTGAACTCTATAAACAACGTCATTGTTCTTTTTAGAACAGTATATGGTCCTTAACATGATGGCATCACCTTAGACGATTTGCCCTTCTTTCTCTGTGGTTTATATAACTAAACTCTATCACTTTGCTGGAACCCTGCCGAGTTTGCCTTAATGTCATATCTTGTCTTCATTCTATCTGTGGTCAGATCCATTTATTCTCTAACTAGGCCATAAACTTCTCGCAACTTCTCTTGTAAAGCATCCACCCAGTCTTCGATCTCCATACTTTCTTCAGCTGAGAAACCGAACATTATGTCGCAAGGCAATCTAAGTTCCTTTCCAAATAAAATCTTGGCTAGTGTAATTCCGGTAGTTTCATGAACCGCGGATCGATACGCCGTTAAGAAGGTTGGCAAATATTTGTTTCAATCTTTCTGATGTCTGTTCATAACCTTTGAGAGGTGCTCTTCAATGGGCCTATTAGATCGTTCAACCATGCCATCTAACTGAGAATATAAAGTTGTTGTCCTAATTTTATAGATACTAAGAAGTTCGCAGAGCTTTTGAAGAAGTTTGGGTTCAAAGTTACATCCTTGGTCAGAATATAGCTCCAAAGGTATCCTAAATCGACTGAAGATATTGTTGACTAAGACTTCAGCTACTGTTGAAGTCTCCTTGTTAGGAATAGCAAATACCTCAGGCCATTTACTAAAGTAGTCAATAGCAACCAACATGTATTTGCTCCCTTTATCTGTTTCTGGGAAAAATTCTTGTCCATACAAATATTTATGAAAATGTTGGATAACTCGTTCTTGACCATCTAACATCTGAAACAATACAGCTCCTACCCCTATGTTACTGGCAGCCGTATCCAATATGAATTTTCCCTGATCTTGTGGGTATCCTAAAACTGGAGTGGAACATAAGGTAGCCTTTGGTTTCCGAAAAGCTTGATCACACTCAAAATTCCATTGTTAAAGAAGATTTTCTTCTGTGAACTTATGCAAGGATGAAGCAATATCGGCAAAACCTTCTACGAATCTCCTAGAGTATGTGCACAACCCAAAAAAGCTTCTCAACTCATGTTTGTCACGTGATCGGAGCCAATCTTTTATTGTTTGAATTTTCTTTTTATCCGTATGGATTCCCTCTGGTGATACTATATGTCCATGAAATTCAACTTTTTGTTGAAACAGTATGCACTTTTTGGGGTTAAGTCGAAGATTAGCGTTTTTAATTTTTGCAAAAACTTCCTGTAGATTCTGTAAGTGTTCATCAAATGTTTTCCCCATAACCATGACATCATCAAGATAGACTAGACTTGTTTTCTATGTAAGACCCCGCAGCACTGTTTCCATTAGTCGCTCAAAGGTGGCAAGAGCGTTGCAGATTCCTAATGGCATAACGTTAAAATAATATAGACCAGCTCCGGTAGGAATAGCCGTCTTCTACTTATCTTTATCTTGGATGCTTATTTGTCAATATCCATTTTTTAAATCTAGTGTGGAGAACTATTGTGATACAACCAACGTTGTCAAAGAATCATCAATTCTAGGAAGTTGATATCTTTCTTATTGAGGTCACTAAGTTTCTTGTAATCAATACAAAAGCTGGTAGCTCCATTCTTTTTGGCTTTCAGTACAACCGGAGATGACCAAGGACTAGATTATTTTTCTATAACTCCATCATTCAACATTTTGTCAACAAGTAACTTCTAGATGGCTGGTGTATTGGTTGTGCGCATTTCATGCTATATGATGTTCATTCTACCGGTATTAACATCTTCTGCTCGAAAAAGGTCACAAAGCCCTTATAAAACTTTTGAATCCAGTCAGTCTGGAGCTCTTCAATTAGTACATTACATGACAATTTTGATGTAACTTTGCCGGGTTGTTCACATTTTACAACCCATTTTACTGGCTCGTATAATACTACTTCGTCTCCTTTATTAATTTTGATACAGGAAGAATATTGACTACTCTGATAGGTATGATGTCATCTGAATTGACTAATGCCTTCGTTACCAGATACTTAATTATTGTGATGTTGAACCAATTCTATGTGGCTTCCAGAACTTTTGTTCAGTCTTCCGTAAATAATCTTCCCTGTACTTCCCTTTATTCTGGTTGTTTGTTCAGTAATGACTCTTATTGGTTCGATATTATGGCTATCTATCTGGTTTCTTCCATTACGTGAAGTATTATTTATTGTTTTTGGTTCTATCTGTTTTCGCGATGTATCACTTCCTGCGTTTAGTTTCTTAAAGATTTCAGAAAACATTGTCTCTATTGCCTGGATCGGTGAATCCTTGCATTTCTCTATGGTAACGGCTCTCATTTTTGGCCCTGACACATTATAAGCTGCTTCAAATTCTAAACCTCTGTCCAACGCGTCACCACAATAATTAAACAGCTTATACGTAACATAGCCTGTATTTATTGAGGATTTCATAAAACATTGGCTCCATTGTCTGGATCGATGAATTCTTGCATTCATCTATAGCTGCTGCTCCTATTTTTAGTCTTGGTACATTATAAGCTGCTTCAAATTCGAGAGCCCTGTCCAACGCTTCACTACAATAATTAAACTGGCTTATAAGCAACATACGCTGTATTTCTTGATCTCTGATTCCATCAATAAAATATTGGATCATAAGCTCTTCTCGAAATTCTTTCTGAGCTTCTGGATAGGCCAGATGCATAAAGTATCGGACATCTGTTTCATATTCTTGCAAACTTTCTCCATTTCTATGGCGTTTTAATTTGAGCTGTGACTGATATAACTGGCGCCCATGCTGATTTCCAAATCTTCTTCCTAGTGCAGCACTAAGAATTTCATAGTCTCTTTGTTGGGTTATAGGAATTAATTGCTGGTCCACGAAGTGCAATTACTAACGCAGTAGCAACTTCTTCAAAATTCAAGTTATTTGCAGTAGCGGCGGCTTCAAATTATCGTTTGGTACATTATCCAAGACGTTTGACCGTCGTAAGTTGAGGGCTTGATGTTCTGTTCGGTGGTTATTACTTTACCAGAAGGGCCATGTTTCTTTCTTTTATTGAATTCTGGAGGCTCTTCATTTTAAATTCAATCCCGTCTACGACTTGTTTCATTTTTTGTTGCACTTCTTAGCGTACATATCCTATGTCTTGGCGCACGGTTGATTCTATACTATTTGCTTCTTTGCGTAATTCTCCTATGTCTTTTTGCACTTCGCCTATCTCTATCTTAAACTCTTGTGTTTGACCTGGTTTAATTTGATCGAATTTTTACTTTTCTTTTACAATAACCCCATGCATCCATGAACAACTAAAAATTCTTTGATTCTAAGAATTTTCCAAATTCCAGTGTTGAATGAAATTTTATCAAACAAATATTTAATCTGCCATAGTAAATCCGCTATCTTGAATTTCAAGTTAATTTTGAATCAGTAATATAAGCCCCCAAAAACTCCCAATACCGATATTTAGAGAACATGTGGAGGAAAAAAATGTATATACCATATTAAGTTGTAAGAAACGAACTTGAGATTCGCAACCTACCTAAAATTTTCAACCCGCCATAATTTTAATCTCTTAATCTGATCAAAAAGCACTTCGTCGAAAATCTTCTAAAACCAATTTTAGACAAAATGTAAAAGTTTTAGACCGTCATATTGCAACTGACATTAAATTTGCGAAAATAACTTTAAGTTCGCCATTTACACCATTAGAAACGACCAACTCTAATTTTGAACAACATCGAAAAGTATAAAATTCAATTTTGCAAACTTAGTTCTAAATTCGAAATTAACACTCCCAAAAATCCTCAAATATCGAGTTTGGACAAAATCGAGAGATGTAAAATTTTTAATCCGCCATATTGAATTTTTTTAAAAATTCAGCTTCGTTATGTACGACCCCGAAAACTCCCTCATACCAATTTTGGAGAAAATTGACATAAACTTTTTTTGTTTCCATATTGGATCCGTCATGTTGAATTTTTTTAAATCCAACTTCAGATTTGTTATGTGCTACCCTGAAAACCCTCCTATACCAATTTTGGAGAAATTCGAAAGAAATTCATTTTTTTGTCGGCCATCGTGAATTTTCATGCATCAGTTTTTTCCACAATGATATGGGACTATCGCAGCAACTACCTGAACATAAAGTAAAAAATATCATTCAAATCGGTGTAATCTTTTCGGACTAATCGATATACAGATTTTTTTTATATTTAGCAGGACACCTAGGGGCTTTATTATAAGAGATGGAACAAATCTTTAAATATTAATGTTATAGGATTGTTCCATTTTATCTTTTAGATTTGTTTAAAACAAACAGTGAAATATCGGAAAGTTGAGAAACAAAAGAAATTTTAATTTTTAAAACCAAACACCTTGTATATTCGCTGCTACAATGACAGTTCTTTTCCTGCTCACTTAAAAAATGTGTAATAAGTTGGTATTCGGACTGGCAGTTATTTAAATATTTTAGTTTGATTCAAAAATAAACTGATATAAAAAAAAGAGGTGGCCTGAAAAACAACTGCTTTATTTTAATTTTATTGTGAAGTTTTAATATGGTTTCGAATACTTATACTGACATATTATATTGATTAATAAACGTTTTGACATGGTGTATTTGATAAAATGAAAAGTACCAGGTGAAAAGTCAGAACCGTAGTTAGAAATGAAGAGGCTGATATAAATAGACTCTAGGAATAGTCTAAATAAGAAAAATACCCTGTACATTCATAAAAAATACTTAGCGGTCGAACTGAAAATAGGAAATTACGCCTACAGAATGAAGAAGTGTATAAGAAAAATTGTGTAACTCAGTAAATATGTAACCTAACATTTTCATGAATAGTATTGATGTATTGGAGTATACCCAAAGCCTTTATTAACCGACTTCTAGAAGAAGGAGGTTCTAAATTCGTCGCGTATGTATTTTTTTTATGTATGTACACCGATTACTCCGGAACGGCTGCATCGATTTGAATGAAATTTTTTACGTTACATTCAGGAAGTTGCTGCGGTGGTCCCATATTTTTTTAGATGAAATTAGTGCAGTAAATACAAGATGGCGCTTACAATATAGCGGCAAAAAAATAAATTTTGTCGGATTTTCTCCAAAACTGGTATGGAGGAATTTGCGGGGTTGTACCCAACGAATCTGAAATTATTTTAAAAAAATTCAAAATGGCGGATCCAATATGGTAGACAAAAAAATTTAATTTTGTCCAATTTTCTCCTAAATTAGTACGGAAGAGTTTTCGCAGTCGCACATGACAAATCCAAAATTATATTTAAAAAATTCAATGTGGCGGATCCAATATGGCCGACGAAAAAAATCAATTTTGTATGATTCTCTCCAAAATTGATATGGGAGTTTTCGAAGTAGCACATAACGAATTCAAAATATTTTTAAAAAACTCAATATGGCGGATCCAATATAGCGGAGAAAAAAATCAATTTTATCCGATTTTCTATAAAATGGGTACGGGGGAGTTTTCGGGGTCGCTTATGACGAATCTAAAATTATTTAAAAAAAATTCTATGTGACGTATCCAATATGGTGGATAAAAAATTAATTTAGTCCGACTTTTTTCAGAATTGATATGGCAGTGTTTTTGAGATAGCATATTACGAATCTAATATTATTTAAAAAAATGGCGGATCTAAGATGGCGGATTAAATATTCTACATCTCTCGATTTTGTCTCAAGTCAGTATTGGAAAATTTTTGGTAATGTTAATTACGAAATTGAAATAATTTTTGAAAAATTCAATCTGGCAGAATCAATATGGTGTCCTAAAAATTTTACATTTTTCGAATTTCTTTAAAACTGATATAGAAGGTTTTTGGAGAATGTAAATTATAAATTTAATAGTATTTTTCAGGATTCAATATGGCGAATGCAATATAGCTGGCTAAAGATTTGACATTTTTCGATTTTGTTCAAATGTGGAACTGAATCGTTTTTGAGGATGTAAATAGCGAATATAAAATTATTTTAAGAAAATCTAATACGTCAGATGCAATATGACGTTTAGAAATTTTAAATTTCTGGATATCATCTAAAATTGGTACTAGAGGGCTTCGAAGGGTTTAGATTTATATTAGATTAAGACGTTAAAATTATTTTTTTGAAATTCAATAGGGCGGATCCAATATGGTAAGAAGAAAATTTTACCTTATTAGCATTTTTTCAAATTTGGTATTAGGGGGTTGGTGGTGGTGTATTACGAATATAAAATTAATTTTTTACAACTATTAGGTTAACAAGATACAATAGGAGGGACTAAAAATTTTACATTTTCCGGTTTTATATAAAATTGATATTGCGGGTTTCTTGGGGCTTATACAAATTCAATATACAATATAAAATATATCGGGCTAAGAAATTAACGTCTCAAATTCTTTAAATATCGATATTGGTAGGTTTCGGGGCCTATATTACCAATCTAAAATTAATTTGAAATTTAAGATAGTGGATATACTATGACAGACTAAATATTTGTTTGACACAATTTCATTGGTATTTGGAGAACTCTAAGAATCAAA
Organism: Diaprepes abbreviatus; assembly: GCA_034092305.1. Lineage (NCBI taxonomy): Eukaryota > Metazoa > Arthropoda > Insecta > Coleoptera > Curculionidae > Diaprepes > Diaprepes abbreviatus. The sequence continues at coordinate 354,934 of JASJET010000066.1, read as the reverse complement.
GAATTTTTAGTGGTTCATTTTAGGGTTACAATTCTGGATAAAATGGGTACTTTTTTGCCACCTTCGAGTCATTGCAGGGTACACTAATCTCGATCAGCACTTAGTTCAAATAATTTTTGAATATCATAATGAATTCAAAACTAAAAATCGAAAAATAAAATTTTTATAAAAAAATTGAACCGACTTCTAAAAGTGCGCTAAAAAGTTAAAAATAACTATAAATTTTTATATGAAATTGAAATTTTGGAATTCGGCGCCAAATTATTTCTAAATGAAATAAATAACTACTAATATATACAAATTATGTTAAGAAAGCAATTACAAATAAAGTATTTTTAATCTGTTTATGCAAACCACATTTTGTCAGGTATTAGTTTGGCGCCGAGTTCAAAAATTTCAATTTCATATAAAAATTTATAGTTATTTTTCACTTTTTAGCGCACTTTTGGAAGTCGGTTCAATTTTTTTATAAAAATTTTATTTATATTAACCATTTATTTTTATTTTAGATAATGCATAGAACTTTAGCTGCCATGTTGGCAAGTACAATTTCTGTAGCTATTCTAGCCGCTTTAAATGCACGACCTACTCTTTATGAAATTGTCTCATGGATAGATATCGAAACACTCATGTTATTATTTTCTATGATGATACTAGTTACAATTTTTAGCGAAACAGGAATATTTGATTTTTTGGCATTTTGGACTTTTAAGGTAAAATAAATTATTTCACTATATACTACTCACAAAACGTCATAAAGGTAAAGAGAAAAATGTCATGTAAATTTTAGTACAGGGGGTAAAACACTGAAGTAGTCTTATTTGTCTTAGTAAAGGTCGATTTAATATTATTTTTTCATCTGATTATTTGTGACCTTCCGGAAATTAATTATGTAGCTAACTTTCGAATTTATATTGTAATATTTCCTGCTACTGAAATCTCTTTTCTATTCTATAAATTTACAACATGACACATTCCTATCATATATACTGTATTTTTAAGACAATTGAGGGACTTTTACATATTAATATTTGAAATTTTAAAAATTATGTATATATATATATATATATATATATATATATATATATATATATATATCCTTTTATGAACAAAGAAATGAGGCTCTTATATATTAAGGAATAATATTTATTTTAATATGATAGGCAGGGATTCTGCATACAAGTGTTTCATTAGACGATAAACTGGTCTTCTTGACATTTTTCTTGATTTTATTGACACAGAAGTAGCGCAACGTTTATTCAAAATTTTAGACACTTCGGTTTAAATTTTTTTTCTTATATTAAGGCTTATTGTGCATGCAGATAGATTAGGTTGATATAGCGAAAACTGTCGTTTTAATTTGGAGCGATTGCATCAGTGGCATCTTTCTTTATGTAAAATTTGATACTTATTATTATTAGAGGATTATTTTATTATCAGACATACCTATGTGTACCACTCTGACAAGAAAATTCATTAAAAATTATTTACGACATCTTTTAAAGTAATAATCTTTGTCATCAGAATATAAAACGCGATCACTTTATGCGGGAAATAATAAAACACATTTAACTTACACTTGTTGTTTGTTTCTTTTTGCAATTTTAAATCTAAAAAACATTTAGCATTGTTTCAACATATATTTATTTCCGAGTCTTTATATCATTCGTGCTTATTCCGAATATGATGCCTGTTTTCCTCCATCACACACCGCTTTTTGGGAGCCTCGGCCGTTATTTTTATCACTTTTCGGCAATAATTTTATGGCCTTGAATTGATTTGAAAGGGTAAAAAGGACTGAATGAATGAATGAACAAAGGTGGTGATTATTGATCATTGATGCCTAGGCCTCAATGAGCTCTTTGCATCTCACCATAGCTGCCGGTCATTCGAGCAGCCTCGTTAATTGAACTTGCTTAACTGCTTATTCCGATGAGTGCTAAGCACTCTCTGAAGACTTAGTCAACAGTTTCATCCTCCCCAGATACCATCTGCACGTCAGGTCGGTTATGACATCGATCTTATGAAGATGGCTTTTCAGGCGACAATGTTCTGTCAGCAATCCCGCCATAATTCTCAGCTCTTTCGTTCCTAAGGAGAGAAGTTCCGTCGTAAACTGTATGCTAGGTCCACATATATGTTTCTTGGCACACGTCATTTCAGGGGCTCTTCTCCATGATTCAATTTTAATTCCCTTTTACGAACGGTAATTGGGACAGGTAAAATTGGTTGGAGTCCATATGGTTCCGTTACGGACCCCAATTTTACAAGACGGTCTGCTTCTTCATTCCCGCGTATACCCGAGTGTTCCGGGACCCACACGAATCTGATTGTGCAACTGTTCCTTGCCAGACTGTTCAGTACATCTTTATATTTAACACCAGTCGCGAAGTTGCGACACTGGAATTCAGTGCCATTATCGCAGCCTTACTCTCTGAGCATATGTTTATTACACTATTCCCGTTTACGTCTCTGTCATAGAAATGAGCTTACTACAGAAGATAATAAATTTCCACTGTAAAAATCATTGTATGTTGTATGAGAGAGTATAACTCTCTGACTCTCGTATTCCTGCTGAAAACTCCGGCTCCAGCTCCTTCATCTTGTCTATCTTTATACCACCAGAATCCATTCCTTGGTAGATTTTGCTCTCCCTCCCAATCCTCTCTACTTGGCAGAAATATCTCCAGAGAGTGGTTGGGTTTTAAAAGTGGCGCCATGTTATCTGTTGGCATGGGGAATGATGGACATTCCAGTTTCGAGATGTCCTAGGCAATTGAGATGATAAACAGTCTTCAGTGCATCATTCTCTATGTATAAGTGGGGAGGAGGTAGATTCACCAGAACTTGAAGAGCCCTTGTGGAGACAGTCTTCATCGCAATCAATATTCCCACACAAGTCATTCTTTAAACTTTGTCAAGTTGATGCCCGTGTTTACGCTTTGCTTTACTAGGGCACCAAACAATAGCGCCGTACCTTATCATGAGACGAATCACCATAGTGTATATCCAAAATAGCCCTCTCAGTGTTAGCCCCATGTATCTACAAGCCCAGAAAACACATATGGATTGCTTGGTTCGAACTCCAATATTATAATTCCAGCTCAATCGTGAGTTTAGAATTACTCCCAGATATTTAAGAGTCTTTCCTGATAATGTAATTGTGAGAAGTGTCTCCATTTTCCTCTTTTTTGTAAAACTTATCACCTCGATCTTGTCCGGGTTTATACTGAGCCCTTCCCTTTCCTCTACTTGTGTTCACAGTAGGCATGTTCCCTCTGTTAATAAATTCCAGATTGTTGTTACTGAGGAAGTCCAATAAATCCTCTCCCCTGGGATTGATATCCCATAAAAATCGCAGCCCAGAAGAAGTAGTACATGTTCATCCTCGCAATATTTTATTCAGTCCACCACCTCAGATGGCGGACTTTTTTGTTCCATGGGAAAGTATGCTAATGCTACGATACAACTCTCACCAGATTTAAGAGAGATTTTCACCGGTACCAGGTCTCTACTATTGAATCTTAGTAAAGGAAACTACTCCAGGACGTGCAATACACTAGTGCTGTAGAACCCAGGTCCCTGATCTTGCTACGATTCAATCATGGCTCCTGTATTAGAGAAAGCGGAATTAGCAGTTTATTGTATTTTTTAAATAGGAGAGCCGATAGTGCTTTCCCCAAGTTAATCTGTATTATTGGCATATTATATGTTACCAACCCAGTCTTAATCAGAGTTTTAAAAGAAAGTCACGAATGAGCAATGTGAACTTACTTCGAAAGTTGGTCGACCCTCTTCTAGCTAAAGACATAGCGTTTTCAGAAGAACCTGTTCCTTCAGGTTCATCCTTGTCGCTTCTCAATGATTGTATTTTAAGGGTAATCATTGCCCTCGTCGTACAATAAAATGGCTAGTATTATAGTTCTTCCCGACCTCTTCCCGAACCCTCATGAATCTTAAGAACGAGTAGAAGTCCTTTAGGTTCCTCTTTTTATTCCCAGATTCCCCATTGAGAGCACGAGAGTCCGGATTAACCCTTTCCAGACATTTCAAAGCCTCTTTATTTGGCGGATTCTTGGTGCCAGAAATCCAAAGAATGGCTTTGCGCAATTTGAAGGTGGCCATGTCAGTGACCACTAAGTTATTACCCCAGAGCCTTATCCTCGCCAGTTCTCAGCGTGCCAGTCCCTAGAAATTTGATCTTCAGCGGTGACCAATAATTGGTCCACAACCTCGTCGATAAGAAGTGAGGCGTTGTAGCACCACTGCTAAGAGGATTATCCATAATGGCCTCCTTCATTGCATCAGAACATTTCAATGCCTGGATGTCGGTAAAGTCGGCAGACTGCTTTGCTCAACTCACCACGAGACATAAAGACTCGTCTCCGGACATATCAGCTTAAGTGGCATGCATCGCAGTGGATTGCTCTCTTCTCAAACGCTTATTTACCCAGACGGTGTTGAGTCAAGAACCTTCTGACGGTTGTTTGCCAGATCGCCACCAGGTTTCTTGAGAAGCACCTTTTGGGAGCCTCCCGACTCGACTCTTGCAGTCTTTTCCAGAAAAGAAGTAGTTTTCTGGGGTAGACAGTCTTCTGTCCCCGCTCCAGTCAAGTCCTCTTCCTTTTTTTTGCCCACAAAAATTATGCCTTTTTGATTTGGTTGAAGGTCCTTGTGAAGGAGGTAATGTTCTAGTTCCCCCTGCATTACTGGGAATGTCTAGAAGGACTAAAGGTACTAAGGGAAGTAGTGGAAGTGGGGGAGGTACCCGTTCGGTGACTGCTCCGGGAGTAAGGAAAGAGAGTATCTTAGAAGTTCCCTCATTTTCAGGTTTTTTGTGATCTATTTTTGATCCCACGAGTAGGAGTGAAATAAACAGACGACACCCGCGGCATCCCCTACAAGGATGCAACATCCTGAGATGTCGACCAATTTCCCAGAGAACCCGTTGCTAGTACATGGTAGGCCAGGTGCCACCCACAGAGGCGGATCCAAGGAGGGGCGATAGTCTTCCCTCAAAAGAAAACTTCGAATTCAGAAAAATAAACTCTACCTTGCCTCTTACACTAGGAATATCAATATTATTTCATCTACTTCCTCCTCCCCCCCCCCGTCGACAACTCCCGTTCACCCCCTCCCCAAGAGATTTGAATTCAGAAAAATATACCCGACCCTGCTTGTTACCTGTGAATGTGAATGTTGTTTGCACCTTCTTCCCGTCGACAACTCGCTTTCGCTTGCGATTGGCCCACCAAAAGATTCAAATTCAGAATTGCTGGCGTCTCCCCTACAGTTGATAACCAGCTTTCACTTGCCAGGATCCGTTGCTAGGTGAGGCTTTGTGTTAATGTGCGATTGTAGGTGCGTGTATGTGTGTAAAGTTTATTTAGTGTCTCCCTCCTTCTTTATCCGAACTTAAAACCGGTCATTAAAGCTATATATTGCTTGTGGACAGTTATGCCTTCTCGAGAAGCCGTACCGACCAGCTGCGCTGTGTGAAGTTGGTGAAAAGAATTATTTTAGGTTTAAAAACAAAAATAAGAAAAGTACCTTCATTTGGTGATTGCTTTCCTTTTGTATCCTGAAGTGAAAGTTTCCCTTTCTAATCTCGGCAGCAGTCTACCAACATGCTTACATTCCACTTCCCTGAAAATACCCGGTGCCCGTCTTCATCCGAAACTTTTCCTAAATTTTCAGGAAAAAACACCAGGTGCGAGCGCAGGAAATGCAGTTTAAGGGACATGTTACACCTCATGATCTTGTACCCTAACAATAATTTCTCGACATGAAAGACATAATCATTACTTTTGGTGTTACCCAAAAAGTTCACACACACACAAACATACACAAAAGTGCCACAGCAAGTTAGATACAAACACACACCATCACACATACCCACACGCATACGCACACGCACACGCACATACTCTGCAAGCTCGTCTTTCTTTTCTATTCAGATGTTCAATAAATATCGAATCTTGGAAAATTTAGTCCACAAAAATTGAAACCCATCACCTGTCTTGTCCATTTCTTTCACAAACTGTTTGATTAATCCGAGTTTGATGTGCAATGGCGGGAAGTAAATATTTTTCTTCGGGACCAAAGGATTATGACCGACATTTTTCTGACCAGGAGTAACAATTTCTCTCACAAGCCAGTTCCGTACGATTTACATAAAAAGCAGCAGTATTTTGTGACTACGTAACTGCAGACCCTTGATTAGAGCAACAACTTTAAAGTCAACACAAAATTTCCTATTATGATCACGATAACTGATTTTCGTAAGTCTTCTTCATATACACAGAGCATGCAATTGGGACTCATGGTAACTTATTTCCATTAGCCAACGGGACAACCGCCAAGCTTGTCTTTTGTGAGTCTATAAATAGTCTCTATTTGTTTGGGCTATGGCGTGTCACGTTCAAAATTGACTACCTGGTCCTAATAGAAGAGATTTCTACCCCCTTTTCTAAAAGATTTCACTGCCGAAGGCGAGATCCAAGAAGTTGAGCTTTACTCTTAGATAACTACAAATCCTGAATGAGATCATTCAATTCCTTTTGGGTAACTAGGTGACATTATTAAGGAGCTAAATTAGCTGAAAATTCTTCATCATTCGTGGACGTATTCTTTGATGGCCCAGGCTGTAGCCCAAAGTCTTCTAAATCCATTTCTGGCTGTAGAGTATAGATTTTCAGGATCACTGGGTTTGGCAAAGATTCATTGAGAGCAATTACTCTTAGAGCTAAAAGGATACCAGGATATAGAATTATATGCTTTCTTTTGCTAGAGAACCCGACGGTAGAAGTCATACAAAAGTAACAATCAATGAGATGATAACGAGGTTCGCACCAAATCAAGGCCATAGCAAATCGCATTGCTTTACGCGTACCTTTGAAATACTGTAACATGGAGTATGGTAAACTTTTGGAACCCAATCCTTATCCTGATCGCCAGCTTGGTAATGAAAGTAAAATTTGTAAGTATTTTTAAGAAGCGAGGAAACGGACTTTCGTTGCGTTTTTATAGTCAATTCACCGCAAATATTAAAGAAGGTATCAGGATGATTTTTACATTCGCATAAGATTAAAATATTAAAGAGTAAATAAATGTTCGATATTAATCACAATTCACACTCACGTGTTGTAATTCACTCCAAAAAATTTCCACCGTTTTACACGATTTACATAACTTGTAAACACATAATCTCTGCCTAGAACATTGATACTGACTCTACGATCTCGAGATATGTACTGACGGAAGATAACGAAACAGTGCAGAACTGTGGTGATGAGCGCACTGCTACTTTTAACTTCCCAAACCTCATTGCGCAATATATTCAGAGCGCCACCCAATCAAAATCATGGCCATAAATTTATTACCGAAAAGTGATAAAAACTGAGGCGGTGGCTCCCCCGAAATGGTGGGTAGTGGAGGAAAACGGATGTCATATTCAGAATCAGCAGGACCAGTGTGATTTAATGTATTTCTGAACAAAAAACATAAATATAGAATTGTCGATATTCTTTACACTTCCATTTTCTACCTTTTAATTCTTATGTTTCAGAAAACTCATGGAAAAGTTTGGCCACTTGTTAGTATACTGTTTTTTCTTGTCACAATTTTATCATGTTTTTTGGACAATGTAACTACGGCATTATTATTAACTCCTGTTATAATAAAGTAAGTATTAATTTATTTCTTTTTCAAATAAAGATTTGTGTCTTACATAATATTATTTTAGTTAATAATTATCATTCTTTCAAGAATATTTGGAAAATCCAGATCCCTAATGTGGAACGATTAAAATTATATGAAATATGAACAGGTTGTCATTAGTTCTCGAAAGGCAATATTTTTGTTAAGAACAGTCACTTACTCTTTAAACTAATTTAACTAATTTCTTCTGGTATTCCGAACTTAAATTAAAAGAGAAAATAATGATCTACGCCCCTAAATTACGTCGCATCTTCAGAGAAATCATTGCCTTTTCCATCTCACCTACCTTAATATATTAAATTAATATGTTTATCAAGATTTGCATATTCAAAACAAACCAATATCTTTAAATATAATTTAAGAATATTTATTCCATTTAGTTTCCGATTGGATAACTATGTTTCTTCAAAATTTTTGTTGATACCTGTTAAAAATTTATATCTTACAATATTATATCGCTGTTTTCAACCCTAGACTTTCATGACTTGGTTACTTAACAAAGCAATTATTTTTGAAATATTTAAATATGGTATATAGGGACAGTTACAAAAACAAATACAGGATTATCGCTTATATCATGCACGAATGAAATTAATAGGAGAAATTCAATAAAAAAATAATAGAGTAATAAAACTTTTAATATATTTATATTTAAATAATATCAAATGTGTATTAAAAAATTAGTCAAGTGTGTCTGACACGAATTATGTTAGGACTCCGTAGCAGCTATAAGCGCTCTTAGTTTCTTCTACAATTTCGTTGCACGTATCTTTTTAAATTAATTAAAAACCTGTACCTAAACGTAACTTAATCAGTTTTTATTGAAAGTATTTACTGAGCGCTTGTGTGCCGAATTTTTTAAAATTTTTCAAATCTACTTCTAGAAAACAACAGAGGAGCCCGGAAAAATTTTAGATTTATTTGCAAAACAAATCGACAGAATTTTATTTAAAGAAATTTAAAGTTTAAATATCGAGAGGGGCCGAAGCAGACTCCGATCACCTGTTGGTGGCAGCCAAAGTTAGAACTCGCATATCTTCACACAAAAACAATAAATCCAAAACAGAGGCACAACACAACATGAATAAACTACGAGACCCACAAATATGCCTAGCATAAAAGAACAGAATCTCCCGGAACCTTAGCAGAATAGCAGAAACTGACAATATAGAAACTAGCTGGAAGCACATAAAGGAAAGCATCAGGGAAGCAAACGGAAGTGTATTGGGCCCCAAACCAAAACCCAGCCGACATCCCGGGTTTGATGATGAGTGCAAAAATCTTGCCATCAAAACAGAGGCACGAATTAAAATGCTTCATAGCCCATCAGAGCAGACAACAATTAGGTTTAACGAATTAAAAACACAGTTACGTAAATTGACCAGGAAAAAGAAAAAAGAACATGAGACAGAAAAAGTACTTAACTTACAGGCTGATTTTCAGAACGGCAATACTAGGAGGTTCTACAAGGAAGTGGGGAGGCATAAAAAGGGGTTCCGCCCAAGAAGTGCCACAATGCTAAAGCTTAACGATGGCACAATCACCGCCTCAAAAGTGGAGGTACTGGACAGGTGGAAGTGCTACTTTGATGAACTACCAAACGTGCCGACGCAGGAAGAACCTGAAGCTACAGTATTCGCTACGGCAGAGGTTAATATCCTACCTCCATCCATGGAAGAGACCATTAGAGCCATTAGGAAGCTCAAAAATAACAGAACGGCAGGTCGAGATAATATCATAGGAGAAAGTCTGAAACATGGAGGGAACGATCTAATCACACAAATACATAACCTCGTGAAACAAATTTAGAATCAAGAAATCATTCCTGATGAATGGAAAGAAGGGGTAATAATTCCACTCCACAAAAAAGGGGACCAAATGCAATGTAAAAATTACCGAGGTATTGCTTTACTAAGCCACGCCTATAAATTATTCTCCAGCATTCTCCTTCAACGTCTCTCTCCGTATACCGAGGAGATTATCGGAGACTACCAATGTGGCTTTCGAAGAGGAAAATCAACAGTTGACCAGCTGTTCACTATCCGACAGATGCTAGAGAAATGTTGGGAATTTAACAAAAACTTACATACCTTGTTCATAGATTTCGAGCAAGCATATGACAGTGTTATTAGGATAAGGTTGTGGGAAGCTATGGAAGAATTTGGAATCCTGCACAAGCTGATTAGACTATGTAGAGCGTGCCAGGAGGGGGCAAAAAGCTGCGTCAAAATTGAAGGAGAATGTAGCCAAACATTTTCTATCAATAGAGGATTAAAACAGGGTGATGCTTTGTCGCCAGTACTTTTAACCTTGCACTGGAGAAAGCCGTAAGAACAGTATCAGTTGACGCGGAGGTTTTTGGGCCAAGTGGCCCTAAACTTATTTTGGCCTACGCGGATGATATGGGCGCGGTAGGAGAAAGCACAGTCAGTGTGAAGGAAAACTTCATAAAGATAGAAAAAGAAGCTCAGAGAACAGGACTCCGAATAAATGAAGGAAAGACCAAATACATGCATGTCTCTCGCAACCCCACCCGAGACAGAATCAGGCAGAACGTCACCATGGATGACTATAATTTTTAGCATGTGCGAGTTTTCAAGTACCTGGGCGCAGTGATAACGGCAAACAATAATATGCAGGAAGAGGTTAAACAGCGCATCACACAAGCAAATAAATGTACATTTGCGATACAAACCTTGCTTAAGTCAAAATTTATCACTAGAAAGGCAAAAACCGAAATTTATCGAACAATAATACGACCAGTAGCAATCTCCGTATCGTGGACCCTGACAGTCAACGATACGGAGCTGCTAAGAAGGTTTGAGAAAAAAATCCTGCATATAATATGTGGCCCATACCGAGACCTTGAAACAGGCCGTCACAGAATGAGAAGCAACATAGAGCTTGCGCAAATATATCAAAGCCCTGACGTCATTCAAGAAATAAAGTCCAGAAGACTACGATGGGCAGGTCATATACAAAGGAGTCAAAACGATCTAGTAATAAAACGGGTATGGGAGGAAGCACCAGAAGGAAAAAGACCACTGGGAAGACCTAGACTTAGATGGAGAGATAACATCCGCAAGGATCTAGCTATCCTTGAAGTTGACCAGCGAGAATGGAGGGAGCTGGCACAAGACCATTCTAGGTGGAGGCAGATAGTCGAGGTAGCCAAGACCCACCCTGGGTTGTTGTGCTACGGAGTCAGTCGGTCAGTCAGATTGCAGCTCCCACGGTAAAACCTTATATTGGGTTTTCAACATGAAGCTGGACTGTGCATTATTTCGGCTTCAATAAACAGACCTGGATGTGTTTTTTTTTAACTGATATGCAGTTAACTAAGGAAAACGATTTCATGTATATGTCCCAAGATACACATAGTATTAAGATTTTCTTACAACAAACATAGATTGATTTTAAAGTATTATATCTCGTAAGCTACTAACCGCGTCGGGACGTATCTTTCGTTAGACGAAGAGTCTTTTCGAGTACCTTCATCCTACATTTATTCTATTACATTTCCGTCAATAGTCGCTAAGTTATTCAATATATTTATCAGCAAAAAAATAGAGTGGTTTTCAAAGAAATCTCGAGCCATTCCTAATTTTACGATCTGAAAAATCCAACGCGGTTGAGAAGGTAATTCGTTTTATTTACGTAAACACACATTTGCTCCCAAATGAAATTATAATTAGACATTTATCAGACATTTGTTGATTGGGCAATGTTGGATTAACAAATTCTATTAAAAAAAACTATTTGACTGATCGGGACTATTCTGGTATGCCGAAAACCTTGGCTGAGTTTAAATTTTGATATTTGCCTCTTTATCTATCTCATGTCCACGGACTATAGATAAATTACGCGTAAGATTGGTATACCGCCCGAGCGTATTTACGCAAGTATGTAATTAATTAAGTAACATTAGATTTATTATGCGATTATTTGGTAAAGCAAAGAAATATATATGTTGTATTAAAAATTTGTATGAGAATGATGTTTATATTATGATTGGGGTTACCAAGCATGATATTGATGCAACTAGTTAATTTACTAAACTGATAATTTTCATGGAAGTAATAACTTTAATATCAATCTATTAATGTAACACAATTATTTACCACAGGTTACGAGGCCATTTTTATTTCTAGCAGTTTCATCTAAAAAGATGTTTCTATTTGATCTGGGTAGAAAATTTTTTCGCATTTTAATTATACTATTCGGTACCCTGGGGTAATTACAAAAATATTATGTCCAAAATTAATACTTTTAGCCCTATAATCGAAATCAATTACATCGCCTACATCGATTCCAACTGTAGATGCCAATCCAGTGGAAGGAGTAATTCTTTGGTTTCCTAGCCTAAATAGAGCTAAAATAAAAGAATGTGTCTTTGTTCAATCACAGATATAAAAACCACAGAGTTTGATCATGGCTTCCGTTGAATTAAAGCCTGGATTAGCTTCAAAAATATTATCCAAAGATTTTTAGTAAACCAAGAATTAGTAGAAAATAGACTGAAATATTTCAGGGATAATGTAGTAGGAAATATAAGCGTAAAATTGCATTAGTTGCCTGAGAATCTGAGTTATATAACTGAAATCACTAGGATATTAAAGAAATTCAATGTCGATAAAAGAAAAATAGCCTCTATCGCTTTTAGCTGACTATTTTTGGTGTCTCAAATGTAACTAGGTGAATGTTCAATGTAAGTGATGTTTCAGTACAAGATCTTTGGATGAAAGAAAACGAAATATCACAAATCATAAGTACCAAGACAGAATATTTTGGTCACCAATTAACAGCCAGATTCACTACGAATGTTTAAGACTTAGACCCGATCTAGTTGCCATGGAAGTTAGATCTTCTAGTTGGCCAGTTGTGTTTTGCATATATCTACAAATAAACACTTATTAAAGAACAATAAGAATAAAAAACTAGAGCATTAAAATCGGTAATAGGAATAGTTGTCTTGAAAAAATAAACAAAATTTTCCATATCTGCCTATTTAATAATAAAAGAAAATTTATTTTTCATCATGGTATTTTTAAGATTCAAAACTTGACTGACTTATTGATGCATTTGTCAATTTAAACCCTCCACAGTCAATTTAGACCGGTTTTAAAATTAAACCATGTTAGTGAATTAGGGTGTTAATGTTTAGTTAATGCTGTAATTAATTCATTGAAAAAACATGGATCTACGAGTTAAGAATTCATGAATTCTGAGCTCCCAACTTTTTATAAGATTTGGAAAGGTATGCGTGTACAGTGAATGTGCTTAAAATATATAAATTCCAAGTTGAGTAGGTTTTCTATAACAGGGGTTTAAATTTCAAATTCTGAGTTCGCAGATTCGGATTTATAGTTTTTTTTTTATGTTTCGGGTTTAGGATTTATAAATTTAAATGTTTAAAATTTTGTTTTATAAATTTTTAATATTTAAGATTTTTGATAAACAGTTTACGAGCTTATATATTTAGAATTAGAATTATTTGTTTAGTGCTATAGTCTCGATTGGTTCCGTATTTACGATATATGGAACTATTTTGGATGAATCGTTTATCGGTTTTATATTTTAAATTTATATGTCTTAAGTCCATAAATTTAGGTTTTACATGATTTGGGTGTTTGGATTAATATATCTCGGCCATAAGAGTTCATTTTAAGAGTCATTGCTTTAAAATCCTTTATATTCATTTAGCGATTCTGAAAAATATTCAAATTTATTCGCTTTTAAAACGCAATAACCCGTTGAGAAAAGTCGTATTAGGACAACCATATTACTTGATAATGCAACCGATAGAAATGGGCTAAACAACAACATATATATATATATATATATATATATATATATATATATATATATATATATATATATATAATAATAAAATAGAATAAAATAGAATAAAATATTGGCGAAGCGGACGTGAAAATTTGTCAATCCACATGATTCTCCGCACTTTTAAACACGAGAATCATGTGGATTGACAAATTTTCACGTCCGCGTCGCCAATATTTTATTCTATTTTATTTTAAATTACACGGACAAAAACTTATCTTCTTATTTATATATATATATATATATATATATATATATATATATATATATCGGTTTCCAAACGTTCGATATCTTTCGATACCCAATCTACCTTATCTGGGTTTCCCCAGAGATTCTCTTCCAGTTCCCTATCTTTCATGTCTCGGCCGATCCCTTCTCTCCAACTAAGGCGTGGTCTTCGTTGTTTCCATCTTCCATGGGGTGCCCACTCTAGTATCGCTTTCGGCAGCTTCTCCTCTAGCATTCGCTGTACGTGTCCATAACATCTCAACTGCTTTGTTCCAATTTCGTCTACGATTGAATGCTACACGTTCATAATTTGTCTGATACTATAGTTGGTAATTCTTCTCAACCTAGATCTTCCGGCTACGCGCCTCGAGAAGTCCATCTTTGTAGCTTCTAATTTCTTTTTGGTTCGCTCTTTCAGCGTCCATACTTCGCAGCTATAAGTAATTATGCTTTTGAAAATCGTGTTGCATATTCGGTGTTTACTTGTATTGCAAATTGTTTGGTCCCACAGTACACTGTGGAGGAGTTTGATGCCTCTGCCTCCTTGATTGTTTCTTTCTTCTATTCCCTTGTCCATATCTCCGTCTTTTATGAGAGTTAGTCATAGATATTTGTACTTGTCGCAGTGTCTAATTACTTGATTGTCTTCCAGTGTCAGATCTCTCTGTTGGCCACCAATACACATATATTCCGTCTTTGATATGTTTATGTCTAATCCCCATTTCCTATATTCTTCGATTAGTTCTCTCGTCATATATTCCATATCTTCGTAATCTTGCGCTATGAGTACTTGACCATCTACGAAAGACAGTGTATATATGGTATTGTTGTTAATCGATATGCCCATATTTTTGCATTTTCTTTTCTAGTTCTTTAGGGTCTGTTCGGGCTATATCTTAAATAATATATGGGATCGACAACATCCCTGTTTGAGATTCTTTGTGATGTTAAAACCCTCTGAGGTACTGCCTCCAATTTTGATCTTAGCTGTAGAGCTGCCGTGCATGTTTTTCACCGCTTTGATTAGGTTGACGTTCAGATTTGTGTTCTCTAACGCTTCCTTCTTTTTTTTTTGTGGGACACTACCATATGATTTCTTCAGTTCTACGAACACAAAATGTATTTCCCGATTTACAGCCATATTCTTCTCTATAATTTGTGTGACGCAAAAAAGGTGATCAATCGTTGACCTTCCAGTCCTGAACCCCGTCTGCTCTTCAGCTTCCATGTCGCTATATTCTCTTTCTATTCGTTTTTCAGTAAGGTATATTTAATCTACTAACTGTACTTGTAATAAAAATAGTAAAGGGTAAATTATGAGACCAAATTAGGATTGTAGGCAAAAAGTAACTTCTAAAATATTTCTTATTTTTCAACAAATTAACCTGGCAGATCTCTCTAAGTCTCACCCAAAACAGCCATTAATATTTTCTGAGCCACTTTGAATAAAAATACTTTTAATATCTGAAGAACATTTTTTCATGAAGTGCACTTTATCAAACAGATTTCAATTTTAGCAGGACGTGGTCAACAGTTTCTTTCTCCACCAGACACCATCTGCACGTCGGGTCGTTTACGAAACCAATCTTATGAAGATGGCCCCTCAGTTGATAACAATCCCACTACAATTCGCAGTTCTTTCTATCCTAAGGAGAGAAGCTCCCTAATAAGTCGTACGCTAGGTCGAGTAAAATGTTCTTTGGCACACCTCATTCCAGGAACTGTTCTCCAACATTCAATAAATTTGCTTCCTAGGAACAATTTTAATTCCCTTTTATTAACGGCAATTGGGACAGGTAGGTTGGAGTCTGTATGTTCTGTTGCCGACCCTAACTTTGCCAGACGGTCCGCTTCCTCATTCCCAGGTATACCTAAATGACCTGCGAGCCACACGAGTCTGATTGTGGAGCCGTTTCTTGTCAGACTGTTCAATACATCGTTGCACTTAGACATTAGTCGCAAAGTTTCGACACTGGATTTCAGTACAGTTCTCGCAGCCTATTTATGTCCCTCCCACAGAGATGGGCACACTGCAGAATAGTGTAAATGTCCTCTGTAAAGACCGTCCCACGTTGTCCGAGGGAGTAGAATTTGACTGGCGTAATAATACATTTACTCTTTGAAAATAAACCCTAATTCACTAACATGATCTAACTTTAAAACTGGTCTAAATTAACAGTAAATGATTGAAAATGACAAGTGCAACGTTACTTAAGTCAAGTTTTAAATCTTTAGAACACATGAATCAGAAAATCATATTTTTCATTAAGAAAACACCAAATATAGATTTTTTATTTTTGAGAGAACTCTTTCTCTTATCTATTTCATTTATTTATCTCCTGCACAAATTGATCATTGTGTTAATCTTAAGAATCCAGTTTTCTGATTTGGCCCAGTGCATGCTTTCTGTGGTATTATAAGATGCAAGCAAACTAACTTTGATTTGAATGAGCGTCAATAAAATCCTGTTCTCACAAAGGGCATTTTTCAAGGCAGAATTCATAACATTAATAACAGATAAAGAACAATGGTCACAGATCCAGTATATTCAATGACATATAAGTTACAAAATTAGACTATTAGAACAAAATAAGTATACAAGACATATAATTTATCAAATATCTCAAAGTTTATTTCTTTAGACTTGTTAAAATCCGTAAATACCTTTTTTTTTTTATTAAAAGTGTTTGAAATAGCAATAAACAGTTTTTAGTTATCTTCAATGCTAATATTGAGAAACTCTTTAATTTATGTCGGCTTTGGCCAAAAAAGTCTGCACGAGAAGGACCTTCCTGACTTCCGAGCTGAAATTTTCATTTTACGTAGTTTTGTATTGAACAAAGAAAACAGCCAAAATAAGACTTTGATAAAAAAAATTCGTACTACTTAACGAAGTATCTTATTATGGAAAAAGTGTTTATCTCTTTTGAAATAAGACAAAAAATTATATAACATAAATAAGAGATCCTGCGATTATTCATTATGCAAAATATACTCAAAAATCTTATTTGTAGAACTATAGCATTTAATTTTCTCTCTGAAAAAATATGGCTGACAGAAAACTATATTATATTTTAGAAGTGAGTAATACGAAGAGAGATAAATTTAGAAATAGCATATCTTGTTTACAAATACACACTAGTGTGTTAGTACAGAAATGCGGTGCTTAATTGTTTCCTCATAAATTAAATGAATTAATCATAAATAATAAAATATCTGCTTCTATTATATTTTTTTCCTCTAAATAAGCAAATAGAAGTTGTGGGTTAAATATAATTCTCTATATTACACAGTTTATACAAAAAACAACTACCAATAAGAAACAGATCAAAAATCTCCCAAATAAGCAAATGGAAGTTGTAGGTTAAATATAATTTTCTATATTACAAGGTTTATAAAAAAACAACTACAATAAGAAACAGGTCAAAAATCTAAGTCCCGAAAAAAAAATAGAAAATATAATACTAATTTTTACATCCATTTTAGATTATGTGAAATAATGAAAATAATCAATCATAAATAACAAAATATCTGCTTTTATTATGTTTTCTTCCTCTAAATAAGCAAATGGAAGTTGTACGTTAAATATAATTCTCTATATTACACAGTTTAGCAAAAAACAACTACCAATAAGAAATTGGTGAAAAATCTCCCAAATAAGCAAATGTAAGTTGTAGGTTAAATATAAATCTCTATATTACAAGGTTTATACAAAAAACAATTACTAAAAAGAAACAGGTCAAAAATCTAAGTCCCGAAAGAGAATAGGAAATATAATTTAATACTCATTTTTATGTCCATTTTAGATTATGTGAAGTCATGAAAATAAATCCTGTACCCATTTTAACAATACAAATTATCATCGCAAACATTGGAGGTGCTATTACTCCAATAGGAGATCCACCTAATGTAGTAATTGTATCAAATAAAGAAGTTATACGCTCAGTAAGTAATTATGTTAAGTTCTTTTATTCATTTTTTTTTGCGAGTTGTACATATTATTTTCTCTTAATTTATCATAATTTAATATAACAGTGTGTTAGCAAATATCAAAATTGTATATAACATAGTTTTCATCTTTAGCTAAAGCAACAATTACTGAAGCTTTCTTTACTTTAAAATTTAGATAATTGTAGAAATAAGGTTGCGATTATTAATTTCAACTTTATTCCTACGCAATAAAGTTTAAAATCGTGTGAAGAACATTAATTTAAATTTGCGTTCCCTACAAATTGTTGATGATTAAGCTCAGGAGGGTTCCAATCTTAATTTAGAAAATGTAGGTTTAATAAGACAGAGTGTGTATGCAAAATAAATGTCAAACAAAAATAAATAATTTATTAACAATAAAAGTTAAAAATTTTTACAAAAATGTTGAAAATTTTTACAAAAATGTTGAAAATTATTACAAAAATAATTGTACACTCAAAAGAATCAAAATGGCCACCTTCAAGGTTAGTTAGAAAACTATGACACACTACGTGCCGTCAAAAAATAAAAATACAAATTTCTTAATAAAAAGAAACACAAATTCTGATTCTGTAGTATGTCGAAAGGTAAATCAGTTAATCTTCAATAATTTTTAAATTAATAAAACATTTTAATATTAATATTCACCATTTAACAAGATACTATAATGAACTTATAATAGTAATAGACAAGAAAAGAAAATCATAATAAGCTAAGAAACACCAACAACGCGTTCATATTTATATGACGCCAACTTTCTTAGCAAACGCCTCTTACTGCGCATGATCGCGTTGAAGCGCTCTCATTGGTTCGTCGATTCGTTTATATATCTAACCCGGCACGTTTACGAGAGTCAGAAAGATTCTAAACACAGCCGAGGTAATATGAGAGGTAAGATTATTGAGTTTATGATTTCAACAGATATGCAAACGGATTAGATAGTATTTATATCGCCTGCGGCAAAAATCATTGTTACAAAAAAGAAAAATAACATTATAAACATCGTCTAAATATCATATAATTAGCACCCATGTCATGCCCAGCCATGAAATAAACAAAAAATTTTGCCTTGACCAAACATCATCGTAGCTGGTTCACACGGCGAGACGCTATAAGTAGTGAACATAACCCGATCCTCTTCATCCCCCCACTCCTCGACCTTGACCTCGAACCTTGCCCCGCCCCTCTTTGGCCCGCCCACATGTCCTTGTCATTGACCTTGAAAGTGCACGTATGCTTTGGCCTTGACCTTGTGTACAAGGGTGTGTGTGTGTGTGTGACCTTGACCTTGACCTCGGTCGAGGCTACCTTGACTTTGTTGGAGGTCATCTTGGGTGTGTGACCTTGAAGATATGTTACGTGGTTTGGGGTGACCTTGAATGGTTTTATATAAGGTATGGGGCAGTTTTATTCATCAGTTGGCTTTGACTTGTATAGGTAGTACATGTGTTAATATTTGACAAATCATGGCATATGTTTGTGAAAATTGCGGTTCTAAGTTTACTAATAGTTATAATATGAGACGTCATAAAAGAGAATCGTGTGCGGCGAGATTTAATGAAGTGCCTGGAGGAAAACGGCTCCGAATTGAAGAGTATACATCGACGATTCAGGTAATTAATTGCGCTACATGTAATGTAGATGTTCCAATAAATCATATGTCAGCGCATAAACGAACACAACAACATAAAAATAATTCATGTTTGCCGGTATGTCATGGTGTTGCAACTCGTTGAATGTGCCTTCAAAAGGAGAATTGCAACCTATCGGGTTAGCAGTGATATGGAGCATTCCGATTACGTAATGTTCTTTGCAGACATTAAATCGAAGGTGGTGGAACTTGTTAATAATTTATTGCGTGTGCATCATGCTTTAAAAGTTAACTTGACAGCTGTTGGCGAGTACATGCTTCCATCACAAGAAATATTCAGTGAAAAATCCTTCAACACTGCTAATCAAATAATTAGTGTAGAAAGTGATTTGGATGCCGTTTACCATTCTTTCACCGAATTAATAAAAACACAGGCGACAGAGTTCCAGGAGAAAGATTCAGGTATGGAAAAATCAAAACCCGATATATTAAACTGATTTTTATATATTATTTTTCTTGTTATAGGATGGACTCTTGTGCGAATTTTATACTTGGAAGTTAGTATCAACAAGTATATGCCTATGGGTGGCTCATCATACATCAAGTTGCCGTGTTCTATTGAAAAGAAAGGAGCTGTCGTCAATGTGATTAACCAGGACGAATTTTGCTTTGCATGGGCTGTAACATCAGCATTGTTTCCTCCAACAGCAGCGCCTTCACAGAAGACATCCTACACCAATTTTTCTAGAGTGCTAAATTTAACAGGTATGGATTTTCCAGTAAAATTACGTGACATTAAAAAATTTGAGGAAATGAACAACATATCAATTAACGTATACGGTGTGGAATCTAAATATGAAAATAATGAAGTAATACATGAAGTTATTGGTCCACTGAGGTATGCGTCAAAAAAGTTGGATAGACATGTAAATTTATTGTTAATTACAAAAGACTATAGTAGTAAAAATGGCGGTGAACATTTTTGTGATACGACTTGTTCAAAGAGTCATTATTGTTGGATTCGGGATTTATCACGTTTAGTTTCAAGTCAAATTAGTTGTCAACAACATAAAATATATTTCTGTGATGGTTGCCTCATTTATTTTAGTACACCGTCAGCTTTAACTTTACATCAAAGCTATGATTGTAACCACATTTTCACGCAAACACCCTCAGTGGATTTAAAAATCGATAAATTTGGAAAGAGCGTGCCGGAAAATATTTTAAAATTCGAGAGTATAGAAAAGCAAATGCGCGTTCCATTCGTGGTTTATGCAGATTTCGAATCTGTTTTAAAACCCGTTGAAACGGTACAACCAAACCCACAAAATTCTTACACTGTAAAAAGTTTTAAACATGAACCATATTCTTTTGCTTATTTAATGAAATGCTCTTTTGACGACTCACTTTCGAAATTTGAGCTATTTCGGGGGAATAATGCAGCTCAAGTCTTTGTGGATCGTATCGAGTGTGATTTAAGGGCTCTATACAACACATATTTAAAAGACATTAAGCCTATGAAACCGTTAACGCCTGAAGAAAAAAGGGAGTTTAATGATGCTAAAATATGTGGTATATGTGAAGGCCCTTTTGAAGAGGGTGAGATTAAAGTACGAGACCACTGTCACATAACTGGTGCAAAAAGATTTGGTGCTGCACATTCCGTTTGTAATTTAAATTATAAATTACCCTCTTTTATCTCTATCATATTTCATAACTTAAGCGGCTACGACAGCCATTTATTTATAAAAGAGTTATGTAAATATGGGGATAAAATTGGTGTTTTGGCTCAAAGTAAGGAAAAGTACATATCATTTACCAAAAGCATTTATGTGCACGATTATTTTGATAGTAAATGTGGAAAAGTCAAGAGGAAATATTTAAAGTTGCGATTTATTGATAATTTTAAATTTCTGTCAACGTCTTTGGAAAATTTAGGCAGCGGTTTAAACGACGACGATTTTATTGAAACGCGGAAACATTTTTCAAATATCAACCAATTTAATTTGATGCGTCAAAAGGGTGTTTTTCCCTATAGCTTTATTGACTCTATAGAAAAAATGGAAAATACATGTCTTCCAAGTAAAGATCAATTTTATGATAATTTACGGGAAGAACATATTAGCGATGAAAGCTATAGAAGAGCAAAAGAAGTATGGCGCTTGTTTGGGTGTAAAACTTTGGGGGACTATTCGGACGTGTATTTAAAATCAGATTTGTTGCTATTGTGTGATGTTTTTGAGCAATTTCGGAATAATTGTTTAAAATTCGATAAACTTAATCCAGCACATTACTATACCCTTCCAAGTTTATCATTTGATTGTATGCTACGTATGACTAAGGTAGAGTTAGAGCTCTTAACAGATATAGACATGATACATTTTTTTAAGAAAGGTATACGCGGCGGCATAAGCCAGTGTACAGAAAGGAAGCACATCGCTAATAATATTTTTTTACCAGACTATGACCCAACAAAACCTTCTTCATTTATAACATACCTTGATGCTACAAATCTATATGGTTATAGTATGTCACAAGCATTACCATATGGTGGTTTTCGATGGTTAAGCGAGCGCGAAATTCTGGATTTAAATATTATGGCTGTTGGTGATGATAGTTTACATGGCTACGTTTTGGAAGTGGATGTGCATTATCCGACTGAGTTGCATGATGCACATTCTGATCTTCCATTTCTAGTAGAAAATATTATACCGCCAACAGAAAACGCTAAATTACCAAAATTAATTCCTAATTTACAAGATAAAAAAAAATACATTGTACACTATAGAACTTTAAAACATGCCATCGCCAACGGCTTAGTGGTAATGCAAACCCATCGAGTATCACAGTTTAAGCAATCAAAATGGCTAAAATCGTATATTGATTTTAATAGCAATTTACGTAACAAGGCCACCACAAAATTTGCGAAGGACACTTTTAAATTAAAAAATAACGCAATATTTGGTAAAACTATGGAAAATGTGGAAAATCGAAAGGATATAAAATTAGTAACACATTGGAATAACAGTGTAGGCAGAAATGGAGCTAGAGCACTAATATCCCGCCCCAATTTCAATAGTAGCTCGATATTTACCGAGAACTTTGTTGCTATACATATGAATATAGTTAAAATATTGTACAATAAACCAATTTATATCGGTTTTTCCATATTAGATATATCAAAGACTGTAATATACGATTTTTATTATAATTTTATTAAATCCAAGTTTGGTGATGATGCTTCGTTACTTTACACCGATACTGATTCGCTTATATTAAAAGTGTATACGGAAAACTTTTATCAAACTATATCAGAAAACCCCGAAAAATTTGATACATCAAATTAGCCCGAAATTAATAATTTCAACATAATTAAAAGTAATTCTGTAGTTGGTAGAATGAAAGATGAGTTTCCTGGTGATCCGATAATAAGTTTTTATGGTACCGGCGCGAAGGCTTATTATGTAAAGTCCATTAATAATGAATTAAAAAAAGCCAAAGGTATCAAAAAATGTGTTATCGAGAAAGACCTTCATCAGGAAGACTACCAAAGAATTGTTGAACGGGGTAGTTTGATATTAAGAAAGATGAAGATATTTAGAGATGAATTACATAACATTTATACCAATATAATAAATAAAGTAGCATTGTCACATAGCGATGATAAACGTTATGTAATTCCCAGTTCAACCAAAACTCTACCTTGGGGGCATGCAGACATAGATTTTTACAAAACAGACCCGGAAGAAAACTTAGCAAATTTAGTCACCGTGTTGGAATCATTTCTAAGTCAGGACAGCACGTAATCTGGAAAATCCATATTTCATTATTTGTATTGTTTTTATTATTTCTATTAAACATAGAACATTAATATGTAACGATAGTATTGTAATTTTTTTTTTTAAATAAAAAACATATATTCATTACTTGATTGCTTTTTTATTGAACCTTTATTTTAAAATTATAAATATAATGAAGTGTCGACAAATAACAAACTGTAAAAGTTATTGTTGAAAAATTTGTCTAATAGTAAATTAAACGCATAGGTCTACGAGTAAATGTTTAATGTGAAACAGGTTTGCTGACAAGATCCTCCATAGTCTTTTCAATTTTCAACATTCTAGAGTTAAGTTCATCACGCAGTTCGTCTTGCCAAAGTTCATATATTGCAATAACAGCATCATCAATGTATCCTCTAAGTTCTTGACCGGTTTCAATTAATTTCTTGCGTACGTAACCTTCAAGTTGGTTTCTGAATATATCTTTAATAACAATTATTCAGTCATGTTATTATCAACATAATTTCGTGTGGTCGCATCGTCTCCTTCAAGAGGTTCTGCTAAATAGCACAATCTTTTGCTTCCCATGTCGTAATCTCCATTAGGTGTAAGTTTAAAACCTATCACTGATGGACCTCGCATAAAGTTAAAATCCTTAAATTTTCTTTTGCGACCAAACTTATCAATAGTGTTTACTTCTGACATTGTTATGTGAGACTGAATTGAAACCATTAGATTTCACCCTAATATATGGTTCTATTTCATTAATAAACGGACTCTGCGGAAAAATATGGATTGCAAAACGTATTTTAGGTGATGTTTAATAAATACACATACAGATTCATTTTACTATTGTTTTATTGAAAAAAAATAAAATAAAATATAACAAAAGATTGAGTTTACTTTTTATTATTAAAAAATAAAAAATATAACAAACAAAAAAATTAAAAATTAAGAAATAAAATACATGTTAATTTCTTCTGTACAGGTAAGCTTCTTCTATGACCCAATTTCTTCTCTGGATGGCACGTTCATTAATGTCCTTGAACTGGTAGTAAACTAGTCCACAAAAGCCGCATTGTACAAATTTAACCCTGAAGAGGTCAATGTAGTTGAATTCGTACGTAACATCATTTCGCCAGCAGATACCTAGTCTTTTACAATGATGACAAGTTAAATAAAAAGCTTTTGGTATATGACTGTATGTTTTGGCTGCTTCACTAGGTTGTTCATCAGTTGGCAACATGATGTTTGAATATGTTGTACTTTTCAATCGCTGTACTCTATTTATGTATTACTTTTTAAAATAACCTTGACAGGACCAAAAAAAAAATCCTTGAAAATTACAACCTCGAAAACGACCCTGACATTGACGGGTACTTTGACCTTGGCCTTGGCCTCGCATCTGACAAGTTTAGTACTATATTTATATGTTTCTTTAAAATAACTTTGACAGGGACAAAAAAAAATCCATGAAAATTACAACCTTGAAAACGACCCTGGTATTGCCAGTTACGTCGGCCTTGGTCTTGGCCTTGCATCTGACAAGTTTTAATATTATACTTAATGCATCGAACAAAAGGAATAAAGGTGGTGTAGTGGGGGAAATGGGCATAAAAGCAGACTTGCTGGCTCGAGCTCTTCACAGTTCGTCAGAACACCAAACAGTGCAGTACTAAGATAAAGTTATAGTGTGAGTTGTAGTATCGAAGATGTCATCAAGTGTAAGGTCTCTTTTGGATGCTCTTGACGTGAGCTGCGGTTCGCAACAAGGCATGTTGGATAACATTAGTGGCTTGGAAGTGTTAAGTCCGGGGGTATTCGAGAATTGGAATGGCAGGGATCAAGAAGATGCCGAAGACAGAGCCCTGAATGATGGTCGCGACGAAGAGTTGGTTCAGTCGGTTGCGCAATTCCTCGAATGTTGGACGGAGGAGAAGGAGCCGAAGATCAACGTAATAAGTGATGTGGTTGTGCGAAAACCATCGCGGCCTAACAGGGAATCTTCTCCGAAAGCTTCTAAATTAAAAAAACTTTTGACTATGCGGAAGTCGGAAATCGCCGATAAAAAAACTTTTTATTCGGCGATTAAAGGTGTGGGACAAGGAAAGAAGAAGAAGTTTAACTTTAAGCATCCCTCCACCCCTGTTCCATTACCCGACTTCCTGAAAACAGCACCACAAGAGCCGTTGTCGGTAGAAGTGCAGGTGATAGAAGGCCCCGATGGACCAACACCACCAACACCGGCCAGCGTAGAGCAGGAAGTAGTGTCGGAGATAAAGTCTTCCCCAGCGCCACTGTCGCCGATATTGGGGTGAGGGAAACCTATGAAGAAGCGGTTTAAGCGGTGTTTTGAAGGCGATGAAGTTTCCGCTGCTTCGTCGTCGTCGTCGTCATCGTCATCGTCGTCTTCACCAAACGAAATCGCTTCTTCTTCTTTAATATATTCCGAGACATCGCAACCGGAGTGGGTTGAAGACTTCACCAACTCTCAGAAGAGCAAACTAACAGACATTTATCGAATGAAAAAACACTTAGTGAAAAAAGTGAGTGCGTTTGACAGTGACATTTTAGAACTTGAAAGACAATTAGAGTTAAAAAAGATGGAATCTGCGCGGTATAAAAGACAATTGGAGGACTTTAATAAATTATGTAGTAGGTGTTAGGTAGTTGTAGGTATTAGCTTTTAATTTATAGTATTAAGTTTGTAAATATATATATATATATATATATATATATATATATATATATATATATATATATATGTATATATATATATATATATATATATATATATTGTAGTTAATAAAAAAAAAGTCTTTGATCAGATTTTTATATTTTATAAAGAGAATAAAAATGACTTGAAAATTTATTTTTGTGTGTTATTTCATATAAGCCCTGTCCCACATAATATTAGGTAATAAAAAAGAGTGAATAATCCACTAAAACTACGCAATAACAATAGTTGTAAATATTTTTTTGATAATATTTACAAGTATGCTAAAACATGGTTCGGTTTAAGAAGTTAAGGTTCTGTCGCCAGAACTTCTAATACTTTGCATCTCAATATTGTATGTTTTTATGAAAAAAAAACATAAAATATTGGTTACAAAGTATTATAACCAACTAAAACTACGATCAAAGTATTTTGTGGTCCTGAAAAGGACCGTTTGGTTGTAAAACATGCGACTCTTTATTGTGTTGTGGAGTCGCACGGCCCGTCATCATCAACGGCGGTGGTGACGGTGCTGTCCTCAGCATATTCGATGATGAACCGCCAAAATTCATCCCATCTGGGATCGTCCGACTCCCACTCGAGACAATTCTCTGTGGTAGAATCTACCACAGGGCATTGGATAGGTTGTTGTTCACTCGCAGACATGTTGAACTAAAATGATTGTAATAAGTATTGGTGGTCGTATATATAGAGACAAATTAATGGTGGGGAGTGAAAACAAATGTCGTATTACGTATTGAGACCAAAAGTTGTTTGTGCTCTCAAATACGAACGAACGAACGATTTTGCTGGGTTCCACCAGCACCTAAACTTTTAATACTTTGTATCTAATATTGTATATCCTATACATACAATATTAGTAACAAAGTACTAATATGTGCTAAAACTACGATCAAAGTATTTTGTGGTCCTGAAAAGGACCGCTGTTGTGTGCCCTTAAAAAGGGCTAGGGAGAGTGTGGGGCTTATGGTGCCCCATCCTCGCTGGTCGACCACCAGCTTGACGAATCGCAGGGGCCCTGCGGATCGTCGGGTGTTGGTGATGCTGGAATTTCCAGCACCGCATCTTCCGTCGAGTCCGGTTCTGGCTGCGGCGACGGAGTTTCGAGTCTTTGTAAGACCCAATCGCCCGCATCGTTTAATTCCACTAGACCCGGATCGTGGTCATACACTAGCGGAATCGGCTCACCTAAGTCGTCCCAACGTAGGACGTCAATTTCAAAATCCACCTCTTCGTCGTGCAGGTCTCCAACGTTGTCGGCGACGGTGTCATCACTAAAGATGGATGAGCCTCTGCTGGCGGGTCTTTCTTCCTCCATGTTCATCGTATGAGGGTTGATGAATATATGACTGTGTAACTGGCCCAGTCTCATATATATATAGAAATACCCCCACCCCACCAACGGATTCTAAATGTTGTGTATTGGTGAGAGCTTATACAATTATTGATTTTTTCAAAAACTTTAAATAAGGAATTAGATTTGTTTTTTTTTGTTTAGGCAATATATTCTTAATATTTTGTGAAGAATACATTACAAAAAAAAAAATAATAGAAACCTTGTTTGGACTGTTAACATTTTCATAGGTTCTCAAGCATATAACTTGGCACTTAAGCTACGAGACAAATCGTCGTTAAACGAATATCTCGCCCCGTAAGTGACGATTACTAAACTACGATCAAAATATAATGTGGTCCTGAAAAGGACCGTTTTTGTGGCCCTAAAAGGGCCTGAGGGGAGGGTGGGGTGCCTACCGTGGAGTAATACCCAACGATATTAACACCGACCTAGGTGCAGCCCTTGGTCTTCTCATTGGCGGCACCGTCGCCGTCGCTGGTGGTGTCGATGTTGCAGGTGGTGCCGAAGGTGCTGCTCCTGGTGCGGTACCCCCGCACTCCTCACACTTGCATAGTTTGCCGGGCACGAATTGCCTGACAATGCCAATGATCTTCTTTGGTGTATCTTCCATCTTGACGATCGAATGTGTAATGATGAAATAATTCTAATATCGGCCTCTATATACATTCAAAAAGTTGGAGGGGGTAAGGTGGAGTGCATATATGCATTATATAAGTTTGAGAATAATATGATTTTATAACTCACCGTATCTCTGTTATGGACACAAACTACCCCCTTCCACGTTTCTAGCATATAGCACTAGACTTTCTCTACATTTTTTTCAGATAATTTTTTTTGATATTTGTAACCATTACTTTGCTACATATTTACAAAAAATGCAAATTATGCATATATTTTAATTATTTTCAGACAAGGTAAGGAAAATTTTGAAAATGTTTTGACGGAGTCGTAATAAGGAAGAGTTGAAGTATATCACACTATTTTTCCCGATTCGCTAATATAAAAAAATTTTTTTCGTCTCATTTTGGATGGGCTCTGGCGTCGTAACGGTTGACGATAAAAAATTGGAAAAATACATATATTGTGGGAAATTTTCTCTAGAATCCAAAAAAATAATTTTCGAACTTCTGTCACCGCAAATTAAAAAAATCGATATTTCAAAATTGCGAAAAAATGGTGAAGGAGTCGCGCAATCGCTCTGAAACTATGAAAAATGAACTTTCCCGCCGTGAGCAGAGTGGTCAGGGGGGGTGGAGGAGGTGTGTGGTGCGTAGCGCGTTAGCGCGAAAGCACCACAAAAAAAAAAAAAAACCTAATGACCTCCCCTACAACTTCCACATACTCCCGTTCGGCGCTCTAGCCTCCTAACTCGAGAATTTCAATTTTTTCGTCTAAATTTTTTTCATTTTTAAGATTTTTCAAATTTTTTACACCATTGAATTCTCCTCAAAATTCTAGGTAATTAAAGTTCTTTTATTTTTTTTCTATCTTGAACGGTTCCCGAGCTACAGCGCTTTAAAAAATCCAAATACTAACTTACTATAACCCTTTTCTTAAAATTTCATCTTTCCGAATTTTGAAAAGTACTACCATATGTAGAAAAAAATTCTCTTTCTAATTTCCTAATATTATTTTGCTCCAAAACTTCAACTTTGGCGAGCATTCACCATTTTTCAATTTTTTTTGAAAAAATTTTTTTTTACGTTTTTACTATCGAGAAAAATGCTTGCTTATAGTACTCTATTTCCTCTATAATTTTTTCTTATAACTTTTTTCCGTATTCCTAACCGTTACTGTCTTACAAATTTTCTAAATCGTTGTTTTCATATTTTGATTTAAAAATTTTTTCTTGTGTTATTTAAGCTCTTTTTCAACTTAATAAACCACCATTATCTAAACTCCCGTACTCCTTTCTTAAAGAGCGGACTTTTCCGTCCGCTTTTTTTTTTGTTGGGTTTCAAATAAATATAAAACTACTACTTCACTCATTACAAATTTATTGTTTCAAGAACATTATTTTGTGTTACATATAATCGATACATTAAAATATAGATTTATTGGTCACCGAACCATTTAATACATTATAACTAAAAAATGAGTCGTGAATAACTATTGCGTACACCTTAGTGTCTTTGGGGAATTTATTCTTTCTCGTTTGGAACTCCAATTTCACATTCACTGTCGATGAGTTAATCGCCTCTGGTTGATGACTGCAATTAATAATAAAAACGGGGTTTTTCATATATTCCGCGAACGTTATCATCGGATCGTTTATTTCGCGCCCGTAGTAGCTGCTTTGGAAGTTTTCGTAATTGTAATAGGCTGCTGCGTACAGTTTTTTGGCGAAATCTAAATTCCATCTTTCGTATGGATAAACGGTTGAATTCAGATACAGTCTAATGTCGCATACGTCGGCGTGGGTAAACTGGGTTGCGTTTTTTTCTTTCTTGTCACAATTATTGCTGTCTTGAAACCCGACGATTATATAGCGCGGTCTTTCCAGACTTGTACTCGTTCTCAAGGCCCACACGTCGGAAGATGTTTGCCTTAAAGCTGGTAATTCGTACAGATCCCATTTACGATATGCCATTTGAATACTGGCATTGTTTCCACCTTTATTAATGCGAGATAGTATTTTCAATTTTTGCTTGTCGTCTGGAATGATGTGACGAATTTTCCATTCGATTTTGTCGATACTAATTTCTGCCTCTACTTCGCCGACGTAACAATTGGTAAAAGTGCGAGCTATAATCATAATAAGCTCTTGTTTTACGTTGAAAACACCTTTTGCGTAATCTTCGGCGAATCCCATAAGATATTTTAAGGGTAATTTCCCGGAGAATACGTTACTTGCCGTGTCTATGATATCTTGGTTTGCTTCGTCGAGACCCCATCCGCACGTCATGAGAGATCTTTGTTGCAAACTTCCGAATGAAACCATGGTTTTTAATGTCGTCGTAACTCCAGGTTTACGAACCACGGCGGCCTGCTCTCCTCCCATCTCGTAGCGAATTTCATCGAACAAAAATGCGAGGGCATTATTTGATAAAAAACATCTTTTCGTTGCGTCTATGGGTTTAAATTTTCCTTCGATATATATAACTTTCGGCGATATCCAGTATAATATCTTGAAAATTAATGGGGATACGGACTTCATCCGAATTGTTGAATGATGGAGATCCGTATGGTTTATACGTATGCTCTTCTAGACTAATAATGGAATTGTCCAAGATGGGCTCGGAGAAAACCTCTATTTTATCGCTGGTGGTGGAAATCATTTTCGCACTTTAAGACCGATTGATTTTAAAAATTTATAGTCTTCGGCAGATAACTGTTGAGATGTTTGTGATCTAACGTCTGGACGACGATTAACCTTGACGTTAACTCTTCTTTTACTTTTATTATGTTTCGGCGGTTCCTCCATATTAGTCGACAGAACACACAATTGACGATTGGAGCAAAAACCCATTTCTATGAAAGTTTCTTCAGTTCCAATTTCATGATTATTTTCTCGCCTTGAAAATTGATTAGATCACCGCTATCGTCCAAGATACGAAGAGTAATGTTGTCGATAAACTGACGTCCTACCGGCATTAACGGCATATAAATATTATTTTGTGGTTCTTTACTGATTTTGTAACCAGGCTCCACGTCGATATCGAATTCGAACAAGGTATGACCTTCCACCGAATTCATATATGCTCCGGAAATTATATTACAATCTACGCGTATGATGCGTACTTTCATTATTTCCACCATCTCGGTTGATTCGTGCTTTTTGTCTCTTTTTAACACTGTATGATTAAATCCTAACATTTTACCGATACTCGCCTCTCCCCGGAAATCTATAGTATATTGGGATTTCAGTTCACATTTCAGCGTATTATTATTAGCGACCAAGTAAAAGATTCCATCGTTCTTTTCTTCAGTTGAAATCCTCAAAGCCTCCGACATAGCTTTACCTATCTCATCTATTTCATAGGCCCCAGGTGGAATCTGCAATTGTATCGGCTCGGTGGTGTAACCCTCCTTCATGTAGGCAAACTTATTGTTGCTTTCGTCCACATTAAAAATTGATTTGTATGTGTAAAATCCCAGCAATGCCAGATCATATTTGTTTTCTCTATTTAATTCGACTGGTGGATAAAAATCGGCGCTTAAGACGCTCGAGTGTCCTGTTAGTGTGAACGTATAAGACATGACTAACCATTAAAACATCACACATCTCGGTTTTATTCTTAGCGGCAACATTTAAAAAGATTCATCTTCACACCTTTTCTCACTGCATTTGATAGTGATGTTTTTATGCTATTTTCTGCTTTTATGCGCACATCGCTGATTTTGCAATAACAACAAAATATTTTTCTAGCCGTAAGATCCTCATCAGCCGTAACCTCGTTTAAATTGCTGCTGCTGAAATAATGTTTGCAGCCGCACTGATATTTTAATATATCGATATCGCTTTTGAGGTGCTCGGGCAACTTTTCCCAAACGAATGGAATTTCATTTAGGGCTAATGCAATCATTAATTCCTTGGGCATGTTTTCTAACTGTTTCACGGTCATTTTCCTTAATCCACCGGCTAGATGAAATGCTTTCAGTGATTGCAACATTTTAGTATAGTTATTGCGATCCATTTGCGGTGTTAATGGTGACGATGATGATGACATCTTTTACGCTGATGATTCGACAAGAAACTTTAAGCACAAATGTCCACACCAGACTGTTCCAAAATCCTGCTGACGATCATATGTATAGTAAATAATTTTTGATGGTTCCGATCCCGTTTGTAGATATCGTACCAATTCGATCGGTGGGGGTAAATCGCCGAAGCTGTCATAATATGTTACTTTAGAATTATTTTTTCTATAAGCTACCCAATGAGTCCCTGTACCACGTGTACTATCCAAATTCACTATTGCTGCTTCGTAACGTCGAGGACCTTGTCTAGGTAATAAATCCCTCATATAAACGCCTCGAAAGTGTCCTATTCTTTTCTTTTTGGCATAATTTTCTATATCGATGTTAGATAGTGGTCTTCGAGGTAGGGATTCAATTAGGTTTTTTGATCTACGATTTAAAAATAATCCCATACCTTTACGATATGGCTTTAGAAACAAACCATTTCCTTTCGATTTTAAATACAGGCCGGCACCGGTTTTATCTTCGCTGCTTTTTTTTACAGCTTTTATGGCGCGCACAATTCCCGCTGCCCCACCGGCTAATGAACCCAAAGCTGATAACCCGGCAAAAATTGGTATTAATGGTAATATTCCACCAGTTTTAGGAATCGGTATTATTCTCGGTGTACGAACCTTCCTTTTGCCACCTGCCGCTTTTACCGATCTACGTGCTGCCGACAGAGCTATTTTAGATGCATTCATGACATTTTTTTCCAACACATTTTCACTTCCGGCTTTTAATAATTCCTTTCGAACTGCTTGACGAATAGCTGTTCCGAAACTGACTTTCCGAACATGTCGATTTTTATTAACACCGTTCCTTTTTGTATGACGTGTGCCTTTACTAGATGTTTTTTTTGTTGATAATGATGATGGTACACCCATACCAAAACGTTGTTTTCCTTTCATAATGTTTGTAACTAACCAAGCTGCTGTTTTTTTCACCTAAACTGGAATCTTTCGATTTTTACCTATTCCAAGCACTTTGTTCGAGCTCGTAATCCGCTCGATGTCTCGCACTTATGTTGTCTTTATTATGTAAATAGGCTAAATCGTGTTTTTTGCATGCGACATCCAAAGGATTAATGCCTGAATCACTTCTTGTTACACGTTTTATTACTTTTGTTCCGGGTCCGCAATATTGATAACCAGGAATGTGTACCTCGAATGGTAATTTATTTATTAACGAATTCACAATACCGTATCCAGTTTTGTTGGAAACGTGAGACCGTCCACTTCGTTTGACGCTCGGCATCTGAATGACAGTTTTTGTGAAAAATTGCCTATAAAATATCAAATTTTCCTAAGATGCGCGTTATCGATCTTAAACAAAAACTTCCTATTGACAATCTCGATGAAAAAGTCGGACTTGGATTTGAAAAGAAGATAATGAAGAGACACGGTCCTCTACTTCCGTCCTCTATTCGCGGCCTGTTAATTGGTCCATCCAATTGTGGAAAAACTAATGTCATGATTTCGCTGCTTACACACCCCCTTGGGCTACGTTTCGAAAATGTCTATATTTACTCGAAATCTCTGTATCAACCGAAATATGAGTATTTAAGGAAAATTTTAGCACGCATCAAAGGTTTATTCTACTATGCCTTTAGTGATTCCAGTAATATTGTGGAACCGTCCGATGCAAAACCAAACTCTATATTTATTTTTGATGATGTTATATGTGAAAAACAAGACGTTATAAGATCGTACTTTTGCATGGGACGTCATAAAAATATCGACTCCTTTTACCTAGCGCAAACATATTCGCGAGTGCCTAAACAGCTTGTGCGAGACAATGCCAATTTTATTATTATGTTTAAACAAGATGAGTTGGATATGAAACACATATTTTCCGACCACGTTTTACCGGATCTAACCTTTACTCAATTTCAAGAAATGTGCTCAAAATGTTGGGATAATAAGTATGGATTTTTAGTAATTGATAAAGACAGTGATGTGAAATCGGGAAGATACCGCAAAGGATTTGATAGCTATATATTACTGTAATAATAAGAGAAAACGCTCATTTGATTGTTGAAACGTCCTTTGTTAACATCATGAATAACGCGATCGACTTAAAACGTAAACTAGTGGAAGCTACCAATGCCGTCAGAAAAAAATTTAAACAAATTAAAGCGGCTAAAGAATTTAATGTTGTGGAATTGGAAAAGTTTTACAAACCCATTTCTAAGCCCTTTACAACTATATCTGATGTGGTTAAGCAACGTCAGCAGCAGCAGCAGCAACAACAACAACCACAACAGCAACAACATTATCCAGCTACAAAGTCACATAGTCTCAGCACATCAGTGCAGTCGACTAAAATATCAGGTTTTCCCCAACCTACACATTCCTTTCAAACCTCCACACCTATTCAGCAGCAGCAGCAGCATCGAATTTCAAAAGAAGATATTAGCCGATCGGTGTTTGATATACCCTCGACATCAACTAATACATCTCTCGCATCCGCTGACACCACAACTTCCGATACTTTAAACGCACACCTGAAAGGATTACGTTCGAAACCATCTCTATACGATACTGTATATGGTGTACGTTTTGGTTCAAAAACAGATTATAACAAAAATTTTATTGGTAATTTAGAGGTGCGTTTTCGAAATGGAAATATTGTCTTATACAGAAAAGGGAAAAATATTGCAGAATATGGTGGATCACCGGCACTTTATGATTTGTTATTTCTTAAAACACCCCCAAATGTAGGCAAGAAACAACAATTAAGTGATAATGTACTTTCAACGTACAAGGAAATTTTGGAATCAACGAGTGCTGTCTACAACAATTTTAAAAAAAGTGATGGTTTACGGGAGACCAGATGGAACAAATATTTACGAATTATTAAACCTCTGATAATGGGCACAAAATTAGGTGGTACTATTACAAGAAAAAATCTCTCGGAAAAACTACAGTTACCCACAAAAAAGAAATTATCTTCGAAAAAATTTCAATATGTCTACTGGAACAAAGCTAAAGAGTTGGTGGATCGTTTACGTTTGTTGTAGAGTTCCAAAATGGCCGGTCACACTGGACACGAAAATGAAATTATGTCAATCATAGAGGAATTACGAGAAGAAGATATAATATATTAAGCTCAATATTTAATGATATTATTCAGTTCTTCCTTCGATCTGAAACCTTTAATATTACTAATAATATGGAGCCCAGTCTAGAAAAAATCAAGATTGTTAATGAACTACATAGAACGGCTAGAAAAAATTTTGTAAGACGGCGCACGATAATAAAAGGATACAGAGATTTGTGGCAAATTAATTTGGCTAAAATGCAACAGTATGCTGATGAAAACGATGGTTAGCGTTATATTTTGGTCTGTATAAATTGTTACTCTAAATTTGTCTATACCAAAGCCATAAAAAACAAGACTGGTATAGAAGTTACTAATGCGATGAAAAGCATCATTGAAGAGACATCATATACACCAACAAATCTGCAAACTGATCAAGGAAAGGAGTTCTATAATACAAACTTTCAAGCCCTGATGAAAAAATATAATATAAATCATTATTCCACTTAAAGCACAAAGAAAGCTGCAATTGTTGAGCGAATCATAAGGACTTTAAAAAATAATTTATATAAACAATTCTCGACAAGAGGATCTTACAAATGGATACATATAATATCGGCAGTAACAAAAACCTATTACCATTCGAAACATCGCACCATTGGAATGAAGCCTGCAGACGTGCAAGAAAAAACACAAATTAAAGCATACGATTATTTAAAAATTGTACCTAAAAAATTTAAGTTTTCCATGGGTGACATTGTGCGTATTAGCAAGTACAAAAGCTTATTTGAGAAAGGATATACGCCCTCTTGGTCAACCGAATTGTTTAAAGTTGTAAAAGTTAACGTTACAAATCCACCTACTTACTTGTTGGAATCGTTAGAAGGTCAGCCTATAAGAGGGTGTTTTTACGAATCAGAACTACAAAAAACAAGCAGTCCTGGCGTTTATCTAGTAGAAAAGGTCCTTAGACAACGCAAGAAAAATCACACCGATCAATTATTTGTCAAATGGCTAGGATTTCCCAACCACTTCAACTCTTGGATAGATAAAGCTAATATTGTTTAAATAACATATTGTATGACTATATTTTTAATTTAAAATGTAAAATAAATAAACAATATATTGTAAAATAAAGTTTTTTATTTCAATCTTCATCATTAAAAACAATGACAATAAAACATCATACACATAAATAACATTTCAATATTCTTGGAGGGAAGGTCCAATTCACCGACGACTACGACGTTATCTTCAAGGCTATGCCACTCGGAGTGCGTTCTCCTATTTTTTAACCTGCTTTCCCTTTTTTTAGATTTTTTTTTGAAGTCGAGCCGTACGACAGTGCGCTTAATGAGTCATTTAAAGGCTGATGATAGAGTATTTTCTGAATAACTTCAATTTTTGTTTTAAGCTCACTATTATTTTGGTATATCATGGGGAGGACATCCTTGTTAAATATGTCACATATTATAACTGCAAAATTGTAAAATTTTCTATTAACAAAGTGTTTTGTCACAGCATCGTCATCATCTTTAGGTTCGCCTAAGTTGGTTATGATTTTTCCACCCATATCATACTGCCCATCCGCTGTAAGTTTAAAACCAATCCCTTGTGGCCCAGATAATATATGATATTTTTCATTACATTTCTGACGACCAAATTTATCAATTGTGTTGTTTCCTCGACTCATTTTCAATCTTTACTAAACTATTTTATTTTTATTTGTCCTACTTATATTAAATATTTCAGCTGAGAAAAAGAAACACTGACTATGATCTACTGGGTTGGTATGTTTATAAAAGAAATAAAACAAAACTGTGATTGTAACAGATATTTATTTACAGTTATTTAATTGCACAAATACAAAAATTATAAAAAATTTATTTTCCATGTCTTCATTTTCGTTGCTCAAAATTCTATCCCATCCGACACTATTTCGATCGTTAACGTCTTGGGCTGTTGCTGTTGCAGAAACCAATTCATATTTTGCAGCAAGCTCACCTGGTAAATGTGGAATATTGACGAGGTATTCTTTTAATTCTTCTTCAACCATTTCAGCACAAAATGTATCCATGTCTATGGAACCATATAAAAATTTGTCGCACAAGTGTGCCCCAGCCATAAAATTGATTGCATCCCTGATCTCGTTCTTATATTGATCTTTGGTTGCATCAATATGCGACCAATCATTTACGCTATCTAACATATCGTGAGCCATATTTCTTAATTCTCTCCCCAACCAAAATATGTATCTATCTACACATTCGTTGGCGGTCGTCGTCGTCGCATCAGCAGACATCTTTAACAGAAATAATGAACACGCGTAAGTATTCTGACATGTGCAACTATATTTTAAATTTAATTACATCATTTTTTTCAAACAATTTACATAAAATTTACTCCAATGAGCCAAAACGTAATAATGTTCGAATATTGTTTTCAAAAACTCTTGTGCCCTGCCCCAAATAAGTTAGAGTGTATTTACCTTTAGTTTTACTCATAATATCTACAATATCGTCAGATAGTGTTTCGGCCACACGTTTTGGCAAAAAAGCCTCAAATGTGCTATTATCACCGTCATCGTGTAAAGCCACTAAAAGAGTTTTACCAAATCGTGTAGTCATTGAAACCATCTTTATAACACTTTGCCTACAATCATTTCGGTAACCTTTTTTCTCTCTAAAACCTCGAAATCTTTGCTGAACGTTTCATTAATTTCATCTAGAGTTTCTTTTGCAATACTCAATATTGAAAAAATGGTATATAAATCCAAATATTACCGTAAATATAAAAGCACTTTCAGAACACTACGAGAACACAATATTTGATGTTTATGCCACTGATATCTGCGACTGTTTGAAGTCACTTCTTTTCCCACGAACCTTTATAGCGAGGTTTCAAGGTCGAATTGTGACAATGGTGGGGGTAGCTTAACGATAGCAATAGTGGGAGGAGTATTCAAGGTCAAATGACGTCACACATTTAAATTGGTATAAGGATAACTTCAAGGACAAAATATAATGAAACAAATAACTACATTTTATGTACTTTATTGATTGATTTTTTTCTGCCATTCTTCTATTCGTGTAACATTATCACCTAAACCTAATTTTCTTAATTTGTTCAATAATAATTGTTTGTTTTTATTTCTTAGAAAATTCTTACAAACTATACTCGCTAAAAGACACACTTCGGCATGGTCCATATACTTAAAAAATACACTAAAATCCTGAGCCTCCGAATCTTGCATTTCATATGCGTAAAATTCCGAACAGGCTGCAGAAATTAGAAATTCTTCGTACATTTCTCGCACTAAACTTTCCATATTAACTACTACTACGTTAAACTTAAGTCCTACACTCTAATTTTATCTAACACAACCGGATCTGCAATGAACCTAATCAGTTTTTCCAATCAGTCACTAAACCCCAACTTTTTTATTTCAGGAACAAAGTCTTGTAAATTTATTGTTTTGCTGCAATATTTACGACATGCATTCGCAGCCTTTTCATATTCATAAGCTAAATCACAATAGCGCGACGCCCATTCTGCTCGATTTTTCATTGCATCATTGAAATAATTACTAGCCGTTTCAGTGAACTCATCACCCAATTTTTTTACTGTCTCTTGCAAAGCACTATTCATATTATTCACTCATTTTTTACATTTACGACACTTTTTTATTGCTGGTGGTGGCCCATCTATATAATGACGATATATTTGTTCATAGTGAATGTAACAGGGTAAGCTTAACTGTAGTTCCTTGTCACACCGATATGGCGCTGGCAGCTTATCCCAAATTTGCCGTAAACTCAGCGAATCAACGCAAGTTTTTAAATATTCGAGAGGAAAAAATGCTAGATCCTTCTCTTCAAAATCACACAAACTTTTTAAATTACTCTGATATAAACAAATTACTCTGCCGACTTACTCTATAATTTTTTCTTTAGTTAGTTCCGTATCTGACATTTCACACTGAATGAATGCAAATAAACTCACACAATTTTATAGAACAATTTGCTAGGTCAAAATCATTTCAAGATCATCCCACACTATTACAATGCACAAATAACTACTTCAAGGTCACACACCCAAGATGGCCTCCAACAAAATCAAGGTCGTATCGATCAAGGTCAAGGTCAAGGTCACACACACAACCTTGAACACAAGGTCAAGGCCAAAGCACACGTGCACTTTCAAGGTCAATGACAAGGACATGTGGGCGGGACCAAAGAGGGGTGGGGCAAGGTCAAGGTCAAGGTCGAGGAGTGGGGGGATGAAGAGGATCGGGTTATGTTCACTACTGCTATATGCACGTCGTATTAGAAATCCGAGCCATGATGCATTTGCCAGCACCATCTGTCGACTGCAGGGACGGAAAGCATACTTTTGACGGAAAAAGGCAGAATGATCAACACCTGTGCACAGACATATTGCAAATATTTGATTCATAAATCGCATTTTACAATAATACACTACTAAAAGTTATGGAGTTTCGTCCTGGCTAACGGCGATGGACTCATCAGTGGGTTTCGCCGCTGCCTTTCCCAAACACCTTTTATGTATTTTCTATATTTCGGATCTTATATTTGAACTTAAACCTCGACGGAATCTATAGGTAAGATATTCTGTGCACGGTCGTTCATACAGCAGACAAATAGTTTTATTAAACGGTGCTGGCCTGTGATTGGTCCAAATAAGAAAGTTTCATTCTTTGTGCAGAAAGTACGCGGTCAAGAGAGATAATCGCAGTTTTTTTGCTAATAAAAAGTTTATTTATAAAAGGATGGGCATGAAATTTTCACCAGAATGTGGAAAACTAAATTACATCAGGAAAAATCGCCACATTAAACATTACCATCAGAGGAACGCAAAAAATACGATATTGTTGAGATAACAATATGCATAGAACTAACGAGTAAATGGTATCC
Source organism: Diaprepes abbreviatus (assembly GCA_034092305.1). NCBI lineage: Eukaryota > Metazoa > Arthropoda > Insecta > Coleoptera > Curculionidae > Diaprepes > Diaprepes abbreviatus. The sequence goes on along the minus strand of JASJET010000066.1, from coordinate 315,057 downwards.
GGTACCTCGTTGGTCAGAACGGTTTTTTGCGTTTCTCGCCAAAAAAAACTCTATAAAGATAGGACGTGTTGTATTAGTACATATCGTTCATAATATCAAGCAAAGAAATGACTAGAAACCAGTAGGAGGAGCTTATTGAGGAACCTTAGCGACATCTAAGCGGTACTTTTAAGCAAATCCTCAGTCTGAGATAGCATTTAAAAGAGAATAGTTGCTGCCATTGAGTTGCAAAAAAGTCAGATTCAAATATTTAAATAGTAAATAAATTCAGCCACTGAGATGAATTAATATCAACAAATTACTACCATACTGCGAAATTCTTTATAATTTCGCCGCCACAGTAAGGAAAAGTAATTCCTTTGTAATGATCTACCGAAGTGTGATGTGCTTGTGATTTGCATTTGTGGTAGTGGGATTATTTTACCATAAGTTTCCGAATCAGGTATTCTAGAATAATAAGCCTTTTATAGTGACTATATTTATGGACTAAAAAAATTTTTCTTCATTGACAGACTAAATAATTACTTTTGTGTAATTAAAAAATTTTTAACTTTAAAACTTTTTCGAGTTTAAAAGTGGAATTATTTTGGAAACACCCGGTGGCTATTCGGGTTTCAATTAATAATTATTATTAGCACATTTAAACTGGGTAAAATATGATTTTATGGAAAACTGAACTATATTTAGAAAGAAAATTTTATTTAATAAAATAAAATTGATGGAAAAATAAATCGTCCGTGCTTGTTTATACTTATCGTTTTGGTATTTATTATTATTATTATTATTCATGTAAGTTCTATGAGGAAAAGTAATAACTATTATAATAGGTTAATTTTATTATTTTAAATATAATCAGAAAGTTAGAGTGAGAAAGTTTTTGAACATTTTTATTGACTAAAAAGACCAGGATTTTTTCTTTTTGAGAAAAATATTGAAGAACTGGTTATTAGACTAAATTCTATTAATTTTTACGCATTTAACAATTTATATTTTCCTTATAAATTTACGTTGGTAAATTTTAGATATAGTTTTTTATTGTTTAAAAAGTTCGATTTGATTTTTCTTAAATATATTTACTACCTCCTAAGTAGATATAGATTATTCGATTTCGAATATATTTAAAGTCATAATTTTTAAAAGAAATTTTAATAAAAAATTTTGATCTTATAATTAAAAAATTTAATTCCGGGAGTGGCTAAAGATACTGCTCAGGAATTTTAACGAATGGAATAAATCTACGAAAAACGGGATTTAAATATATTTAAAAGATATTGTTGAATTGTTATTAATAATTCTATTTGGATTTTGATTTGTAATTTATGATATTTTGGAGTGTATTTTGTTTTGATTTTTATTTTTAATTACTGTTTTGAGCTTTTAAATACCGTCCCTCCTTGGCCCCTTAATTTGAAGAATTTTTTTTCTCAAAGACAAATTCTGTTCAAATTAATTAATCTTTAAAATGTCTAATCTCAACGACCTTGAAGAAAATAGTTTTGATATGGTGAGGCGGTCGGAGTTTCTAATCCGGCCGGTAGGTCATGGCGGGTCCTCTCCACTCCCTTCGGGGGGTGCCTCCAGTACTCCCTCCGAATTGAATTATCATGAAATTCTTAGTCTACAAGATAACTCTGACGAAAGAAATCAGATAGAGCAAGCATCTATTGTGGTATTCAACTCAATGGTGAATAGACAAACCAAGGTGACTCATTTATTGAGTACTACTGGTGGAGGAAACCAAAGAAACGACCTTACAGGGCAAAATACAAATGTAAATAATGTGAATGAACATGAAGCTCCTAAAAATCGAACGAGGGGCATGAATATAGGCATTAGACGAAACTGGCGGAGAAGTCAGTTTATTGTGGTTCCTGAATAACGACAGATCAAGAAAGAAGAAGTACAAGAGAAAGTAGTGAAAAGGCAACGCGGCTTATCGTACAGTGTTGTTCTCACGGCTCTGTACCAGATAAGCGCACATTATAAAAGAAATTCGTATTATTAAAAGAAATTGGCATCATTAAAAAAAATTCGTTAACTACAACAAAGAAGACATCGTTGCTGCCGCTTTGAGGAGGCTGTTTCAGCAAAGAAATTGCAAAACACCGACGATCTTATTGACGGCTGCGTGGCTGCAGGAGTGTGTAGTGTAGTGTTAAAACAAGAATCTATAATTACCTCCGAGGTTTCTTGGACGAACTAGTAGCTATCATTGCACTTCGATAGCGAAAGGCTGGAAGACCTGAAGACCATAAAGCAAAAGGCAAATCCGGTGTTAACTACGGTACAAGGAAATCTCTCTGTTTAAAATAGAGTGTTTCAGGTAACGTTAGGTTTCATACAACAGTGACCCTTGTACTACAGTCTGAAAGTCGGGCGCTATTCGCGATTGCATACCTGAACTGAGGTTGCAATCACGGATCACCGACATAAAGATCGCGAATTTTATAACATTAACCAGGCTTTTCCCTGCCTATCATCATAAACATTATTTTTCTCTTTCAGCATTATCAACTTCATTTATCGACAAGGACTATTTATTAGCCTCTAGATAAAAATTTTATAAACATCTTCACATAAATTTCCTCATCAAAATCTTGGTTTTTCGTTGAAAAACTTAATATTTCACTGTTAGTGGCGCCATCTCTGGATCCACAACACAAACACTTGAGTTTCCGAGATTTTCTTGGTGTACTCTTCCAAATTCAGAAAAAAAAAACAATAAATTCAGGCTTTAAACACTTCGGGAAAAAATTAAACGAAAAACTTCGAATTTCTTGGACAAATTTGCGAGTGAAATTTATTCCAAATTTTGGATAAACAATTTGTGTCGGGATAATTTGGCATTAAAACACTTGAGTTTCCGAGATTTTCTTGGTGTACTCTTCCAAATTCAGAAAAAAAAACAAATTCAGGCTTTAAACACTTCGGGAAAAAATTAAAGGAAAATCTTCGAATTTCTTGGACAAATTTGCGAGTGAAATTTATTCCAAATTTTCGATTAACAATTTGTGTCGGGATAATTTGGCATTAAATTTTCGCGAGTTTCGTGAAGATTGACTGATTTTTTCTACGAATTTTTTTTTTCCAGAAAAAACAGGTTTGTCATCAATTATTTCCAATTTGCCCAAATTTTCTTTGAATTTTTTCTACATCATCCAATAAATTTTTATTCATCAATTTTCCTATTTTTACATTTTTTCCAAAGAACCCGAGAGCACTTCAGCTCTCTTCCAAGAAGCCTTCATTCACAAAATATTTTATTTAGAAAATATTTTGATGTGATAAAATTAATTTTAATTTTTTCTCGAACCCGTTTTGTTAAATAAAGTTCTTAACTTTTATTTTATCAAAACCCATAGAGCACTTCAGCTGTCTTTACAGAAACATACCTTTGCCATTAAATATTTTATTTTATAAAATATTTTCCTCAAAGAAAAATAATTCCTATTTTTCTTAAACCAGTTTTGCCCAAATAAATTTCTACAATTTTATTTTCGTCAAAACCTTGAAGCATTTCAGCTCACTTTCAAGAATCATACCTTGAACTTCAACATATTCCCAAGAGAAAGAAATCCAATTTTTTCTTAAACCAGTTTTGCCAAAAAATTATTTAAATTTTATTTTGTCAAAACCTTGGAGCATTTTGGCTCACTTCCAAGACACGTCTTCAATGTTAAAGAATTTTATTTCTAAATACTTTCATAAGAGAAAATACTTTTTGTTTTTTCTCTCATTCCAGTTTTGTCAAATAAATTTCATATTAATATTTTATTTCGTCAAAACCTCAGAGAACTTTGGCTAGCTTCCCAGAAGTCATTACTTCATCATAAAAATATTTTAATTTTCATTTAAAATATTTTTTCCAATTAGAAAAACCTTTAAAATTTTTCTCGGTGCCAGACTTGTCATAAAATTTTGCCACTTTGAATTTTTGACCAAGTTCTCTTACCATTGATCATTGACCAAATTCTCATACCATTGCTCATTGACACATTATCATACCATTTGTTCTTGACCAAGTTTCTTAACATTGTCACTTGGCCAAGTTTCTTAACATTGTCACTTGACCAAGTTCTCATTCCATTCATACTTGACCAAGTTCTCATACCATTTGTTCTTGTCCCAGTAATTATACCATTTGTTCTTGACCAAGTTTCTTAACATTGTTATTTGGCCAAGTTCTCATTCTACTTGCATTTCATCTACAATAGACCAAGTTCTCATTCAATAATTTTTCATATTTCATTCTTCAATCATTATGAATCCAATTCAAACTTCTCAACCCCAATTTTCTAAGAAGAAAGGTGAGGCGGCCTGGGTCTCCTCTGGGTCGGGCGGTTATGGTGGGTCCTCTCCGGCACCGCCTGCGCGGTGCCCTACTTTTCTTACCAATCCAAACCGTGAATCTCAAACAGCATTTAATCATAAAAACCCCATTCAATCACCGTTCCAGCATCAACCTCCTCGGAACCTTCTTGACATGGACTTGGAGGATTTCCTCGCAGACTGTAGGACAATATCCGAAGCCGAGATCAGCGGCGCGTCGGGTGACAATAATGCGTTCGACAACGAGGAAACTTCTAACAGGTTCGCTCCATTCATAACATGACCTTCGGACATAGAGTATCCATGGTGTTCTACAGGACAAGCATATATATCACACAGCATTGCACATCATATCGATTCAAGTTTAGAGGCGTTGACTGAAGTTCACCCTGATCAACCCCAACAAATATATGCTACGTATGACGAAGCCCCGTCATACGAAGATCATCCACTGACAAGCATAAGAGTAATCGAAAACCAAGAAGAGTTCTGCAAACTATATACCTTCCCTAAATCATACATCGACAACTCGGTCAACCCCATATGCCGACCTGGCGTTCCAAGTTTGGAACAGGCTACTCACCAACCATGTTATATCAAACAACCCCATATTATACATCAAAACCATCACCAAACATGTCCCATCATTTATTCCGACATAGCATCCCTGTTAAAGGAATAACCTCGAATCCACAACCAGCCATGTCGCCTAATTTCCGACAACATATAATAAGAATTATTACAATGTCAAAAGCAAAACAAAGCTGACTAACAAGAAGATCTAACTTACATGGCAATTAACCCCGGTGTAAATCTTAAATCTTCTTAGTGAATTTATGTATTCTTGTTTTTTTAATATCAATATTCTATCTTCGTATCTTCAGTGTTTTTTCACATTTAAAATGATTCTATTTTTCAATTTATTCTACTATATTTTTGTACCTTAAATTTTCATATTTATGTTTTTTTTTCTGAAGCACTAAATAGTAGTTCTATTGAGATGATTCCAAAACATTTATTTAAAATAATTAATTCATAACCATAAACTACTAGGAGTATAAAAAATATTTAAAATTTAAAAATATTTTGTCCGGTAAAATACACTATTGCGAGATCAGTGTAAATGAGTAGATTACGAGACCTACTTTTTGCAAAATTTTTTCCGATATTAAGATCCCAATAATTTAAAATACCAATACGTTTCGGTTAAATTTACCCTATATTTATTAGGATTGGAAACCTTTTTCTTGTAGGTACCAATTAAATATAATAAGATACTTACCTTTACATTGCATATTAAAATCAGTTTTAATGGTTTCATTGCTACAGGCATATTAAGCAACAAAAACAAGCTGTGTTGGTTGATAATTAGATGACTTTTGCTGATTTGTGCTTGGTTGTTAAGGGTTAGAATAAATTTAATTTTACTGCACTGAATTTTGTACCCAAAAACATTTTTAATACTATTATTTAAATATTCTTTCCAGGGTGTCAATTTCGGAGTATTTACTCTTCACATGGGTATTGGGGTTACGTTAGCTTTAGTAGTTGTCTATGGACTCTTGAGATTTATTTACAGAAACCCATCATCTTTTCATTTTATGGAATGTAGAGAAGTTCAAGGTAATATATATTTTTATTTAGTAACATATATTACTTTAATTCAATGTAAAGTTAACTGTTTCTTTTTATAAAAAGGAATCATGAATATGATCATTATTATTCAGCATTCACACAACGGGTTCTCATTCTGACGATATGCCCATTCTACGGAAGAATTCGTTGGCAAAAATTCATGAAAGGTACTGAGTTTGATGTGCTTATTACTTCAGTAATACTACATGTATTCGAATAAAACAAAAACTGTGTTTCCTGAAACCGACGGCTTTCTATTAGCTATCCAAGATCAGGTCATTTCGACGACGCACTGAGACATAAAATCAGAAACCCCTCGATACAGAACAATCAATACCGATATGAATGTCGAACATTAGAGACAGTCTAGCACATAACAGGAAAATGACAAGCATTTGTCGCATTAGAGTACAAGCAGATACATGATTCAGCCTCCAAGATCATCCATTAAGAGTTGGCAGAGAAATTCAAACTGTTGCAGGTAGAAAAAGTGCCAGGGAGGGAGGGAGGTAGGGGAGGAGGAGGGAGGGAGGGGGAGGGAGGAAAGGAGAGAGGGAGAGAGGGAAAGAAAGAGAAATTGTATTGTACATAATAAATTTTCAATTTTTAATGTAATCGAACAAAATCTTCATAATTTAATGTAAGGTTTTATATGTCTACTTACACACTTTAGAGCGAATTCTGTAAATTACATGTAAATGACACAGAATATGACGAACAAAGGAACAAGAGAATAATGAATGGAGGGTCCCAAAAAATTCTGGAAGTAACAGAGGAAGAAATATGTTATGAAAAACCACAAAGCACCAGGAGAGAACGGCATAATGTTGGAGATGTTGAAAGAGAGCGGAGAAAAAATGTTGAAAAAACTATGCGATCAATTTGACAGATGCTTGGAGCTGGGAACAATTTCTGATGGTTAGAATAATGCACTGATCGTACTGTTTTACAAAAAAGGCGATAAAATAAATCCAGAAAGTTTTCGGCTAATATCACTTCTATTGCAAATTTGCAAACTGTTTGCAAAAATTTTAATGAATTGACGAGTACATTCGACCAATGTCAACCGAAAGAACAGGCGGGATATCAAAAAAACTTCAGTACAAGTGACTATTGCTTAATAATATGCTGAGCGTTTGTCGATTTTCACAGGCGTTTGATACTATGTAGCACTTGACTATGATAAAATCGCTTAAACATACCAGAATAGACAGCAGATATATTGTTAAATTATATCTATAAAAATGTCACTTCCACGGTTTAACTACATAAAAGTACTAACTCAATTAACATCGAGAGAAATATAAGACAGGATATACATAATTGTTTACATTGGCATAAAGGGGATGTATTCAAGAAGTTGAATTGGCAAAGCGGAGGTGTAAATATAAAGTGTGAAAAGTTGAACTATTTGTGATAAGTAGATATTTAAATAATTTTAAAGTAACTTGTAAAATAATCAAATAATGTCGGAAGATCAACATCCACAAAACTAAGACTACGTGCAGAACAAATTCACATATGGCGACAAGAAATCCAGAGATAGGGAATATCCAGAGTTATGTATATCTAGTTCATATGCTTATATTCGAGGAAGAACATCAGATTGCCGAAATCAGTAAAAGGAGAAGGTAAGCATATGCAGTTTTTGAAAAATTGGGTCAAATCTTAAAGAATAAATATATCCCTATACATCTACATTATACACGCTTGTTTCACCATTGTGTTCCGCCCGTGCTTACTTATGGTTCCCAATCATGAACTCTCTCTAACTAAGCTATCAATGAACAATCTAATACTACTTAAAGAGCCATGGAATATCATATAGTAGGAATAAATCCAAGACATCGAAAAAAAAATGAGTAGAGCCGAACAAGAACGAAAACAAAATATGTGAGAGAAACAGTCGCGGAACTCAAATGGAATTTCACATACAACGGAATGAGATATGAAGAGGAAAGGTGGCCTAAAATACTTTTTTAATGGCGACCTTATATCAGCAAAGAGGAAGACTTCTGATGCGCTGGACCGATCATTTGAAGGCGGCAGAATTTATGTGGCAGAGCATCGCTCAAAACCGATAAAGCTGGCAACAAATTAGAGAAGCCTAATTCCAGGAATGGACTGGAACAGAAAGCTGATGAGATGATATTTAAGTCTTAGAAAATTGCTGAAACACTCGACAATAATTACCGAAGGTACATGCATTATTATTTATTTGACACAGATGATCGTTCTTATTCTCACCTGTACCAAAATTTCATAATAAATTTTTTTAATGACAGTCTCAATTTAAAACTCAATGGTCAAATGTTATATATGGTGGGAAGCCAACAATAATTAGAAGAATGTGGTTTCACCGTCAAATGCTAAGGAGTCTTTGAATTGCACGAGGAGGCCCTAAAATGGGCTTTACTCACAACATTGAAATAAATAAAAATTATTTAAATGGGTCATATACTAAGAGAGGAGAAATATAGCTTACAATAATTATTATTAAAGAAAAAAATAGGAGGTCGCAGAGGATTTGGAAGAATGCAAGTCTTCTGGCTTAAGACCATTAGAATGTTGACTGGAATCCAAGACGTAGATAAAATATTTCACTTGTACAAGAATCGAAAGGCCTTTTTCACGATGATAACCCACATCGGAGAGAGCCGCCAAGTACATAAAGTGGAAGAAATATTCCTTTTTATGATCCATTTCATACTCCCGCTGTTTCTATAGCCGAATTACAATTTCCCTTATTTTCCTTGATCTTTCCCAAATAACGTTTAGTAACTTTTTATTTTGCTTTGTATGTTATTTTATGTCAGATATCAAGTGACTATTGTCTGTACAATGACATTGGTGGTGGTATAACGTGATGTTTGTACGTGATATATACAAAAGTTAAAAACTTTTTTCCCTAATATGATAATTTATTTATTTAACTAAACCAAAAGCAAAATATTACGTGTTATATATTCTAGTATAGGTATATTGCAACAAGCTGTTTAACTACCATTATTACAATAGAGATTAAAAATAGCAACCAACATGTTAAATTTTAGATTTAAAAAGAGGTATTGCGGTATTACAAAGAACAGCCGCGTCAGTCAGTAGTTATAGCAAAGATGAAGAAGCTGTAAAAGGAAATCTACTAAAGAAAACTGTAAAGCTGCAAGGTATGCTGAAAACGAAGAGAAGTCATTCGAGTCCAGTTCCAGAGGAACCTCAAATTGATCTTACTGATTTGGAACAACAGGTAACGTGATGTTATTTTAACTATATTTAATGGCTTTCAGAATATCGCACCAAGTTTAAAACGTACAATTAAAGTAAAAGTATATATTTAATGAGATTATGATAGATGAAATTAGATACAATTTAGGGTTTATATTTTATATAGCTGTTTTAACATGGCTTTGATACTATTTTGATTCCCTTTTCAAAAATAATTAAAGGTAACCTTAACACAGAAAATCTACTAGCGTTCAAAAATCGAAATGTCTGGTCAACAACTTTTTTTTTGTTCACTTTCAACTGAACATTTAATTTTTTAATTCTTATAATTGAATAATGCATGATTTTATTTTTAGAATATCATTAGAAATAAAGTACTGCTCATTAAGTCTGGCTTGACATTGCTGATTGTAATTAGTGTCCTTTTTCTTCATTCAATACCATCATTAAGTAAGTATTTAAATGGTATGTTTCAAATTCATTCAGTGATTTCTTTAGTAGAAAATGTGTAATCAAATGACGCCTAGAAATTAAAAAGTTCATATCAGTTCTTTACAGTGCTAGTGAATAAATGAACTTTTCAAGATCTGTTTCATTTTTAATATGGCAGTTTGTCTAAAAATATTTTAAAGCAAAAAAAAATATTTATCTTATTTTTTTAGCCCATTGGATTTTACTTCGACTTTTTATTTATTCGATATCATCTTTAGCTACGTCAATAAAAACATAAAAATATATATCTTAACAAAGACGTTTTATAGAAAATGTTATTGGAAATTGCATCACATTCTTAATATCTTTGCTTAATAAAACATCTCCTTGCATTGCGCCGTGATTTATTTTTTTATAATCATTTTAATATAATAGAAGGTCTCTTCAGGTCAATTGTATTATTAAAGAGGAAAAAATAAAAATTATTTTTATTTTATCATAAGTTACTCTTTATCTGTGATATAAGAATAATTAACCAGTTTATTTTATTGGCTAAGATGTTGTCTGAAAATGAGTTTTAGTTTATTTAACTATTTTATGTCATCTAAGAGCATATGTATGTATGAATGAATGTATCTTTCTGTTAGTGTAAGGTGTATGAATGAGTAATTGATACCATTTTTATCTGTCAGCTATATGTATATTTATAAGGGAGCCCCAAGCTGTAACTTTAGAGTTATTTTATGCAAGTTTGTATATATGTGTTCGACATCTCAATCTTATCCGTCACCACAGAACGAGATGGTATATGAATATGGGTTTGTATTTGTCTGTCATCGAAGAACAAGTTTATTTATATGTATGTATGTATGTATGTGGATACTTACATATGTACGTGCAATCAGTGTTTTATTCTTGTCTGTCACCTAAGAATAAATGTGTAATAGAGTGTGAAATTTTCTATGCGTGTTAGGTAACACTGAATTAAGTTACATGTACTTGTATGTAGTTTTTAATGGCAATTTATTCTACATTAATTATTTTACAGCAAGCAATCAATTAAATTTTGGTCTTGACCAGAATTTTAAATAAATCGCACAGTCCCTCTTGCACCTAAGTGTTAAACCCCGTATGTGCATTAAGAGTGGACATAACCAAAAACAATTTCACCATGACTCCTATTTACAAATCAGTTCAATCAACAACAAAAATATGTGATAAAAAATATGTCTAGTTTAATATATTCGTAAATATCAAGCACACTACTAGTTATTAAAAGATACCATATAAGCAAATGTGTGTGCAATATAAGAAGCAGAATGATGCAATGTTTTTTTTTCCATATTTGGTATTGTTGGTATTACTTCTCGTTTCACATACCTGTTATATATAAGTTCCCAAATTTTTCATTACCCTGCCTAAAATTATAAACTGTGATAATATGCACATTATTCGAATTACAAATTTCCTCATCGTACAACACATTAGTAAGATACAATCTTGTTTTTTTAGAACAATTTTCATAATATAGTTTTGTGTAACCGATAATTGTTTTGGCGACAGTTAGGTGCCCCCCTTCAAATTAGTGCTTCATACATCAACAAAGACTCAACAAGTGTTCTGTAAATCATTATTAGATTTTTTTGACCGAACTTTTCTCAGCATATGGAATTTATGAATTAAACATCCTATCTTTTTAACTAGGTAGAGGAAATCTTGGTTCCAATTTAGATGTTTATCGCACTAAGTATCTGATACTAGCACTTTCCCTGATTTTAGCTTCTCTTTAACCTTTTCACAAGTTTTAGCAAATAAGACCACAGCAGTATCTTCCCCTCCAAAGGAATACCGCAATCACTGTTGATATACGATATAAAAGGAACAAGTCCAATCACAGTTTCCCCGCGGTATGGCATGCTCCACCATTCTAGCTTCGCTGACAGTCTTCTCAGTTCTGATCCGCTGGGATGATCCCTGAGAAAATTCCAAAATACTCTAAACATAATCCCTGTCACTCCACATGCTTCTAATATGTCGAGAGGAAGAGCGTGAGAGATAATGTCAGAAGCCTTCTCCAGATCTTGGAAAAGAACCATACACTTATATCCACCATTTAAATGTTCCATGATGCTATTTATCAGCTCAAACACTGAATTTCTTGTATTATTACCCTCTCTAAAACTGAACTGGTTATTTGATAGCATATCATTTTTATTTTAAAAATCTGCAAGTTATATCTATAAGCATTAGAGATCGCACTCGCCTGCCTATAGCTTTCCATACTATTTTTATCACAGTATTTATAGATTGGAGTGACAACAGATTTTTTAAATGGAACGGGACCCTTCCAGTTTTGAAGTTATATATTAAGTTAAGGTCATTTATATCAGTATTTTTTGTTTATTAAATTAGTTTCTAAGTAGATTTCCATCATTTTCAAAATGAGCATTTTATTATATTTTAATGGTATACACAATATTTTAGTGTCATTTATAGTGTTGCTGATTAAAATGTTCAGATAATGTGCGTGATTTGTTCTTGAGCTTACAATCGCTTATATGTTGTTCGCTGTAGATCTCCTGACATTGAGAGCAGGGAATACTATATACCACTTAAGATTTTTTCTAATTAGCATTTCTTTCATTTAGTTTACTTAACCTTTAAAAATCTTTAAAATTAAATTATGTAGTCTGGACTCCTCAGACCAATACGAGTAAAATTTAATAATTAACATCAAAACTATATGCACGTACACCTAAAACAATTCAGTAATACCCAACACACATATAGAAACACACACTTTGTCACACATTCATACTTGGGTGACAAAGAGGAATGAAACATTGGCACACACATATATATCTACCTATTCACAGAAATAAACTTATTCTTAGTAGACGGACAAATAAAAAAAATAATATACACACACTCACATATCATCTCATTCTTATGTGACAAATGAGAAGGAAATGTCAAACGCGCACACACCCACTAACAGATTTAAAATAACTCTTAAGTGGCAGTTTAGAGTTCCGTCATACATATACACATACTCACTTACTTGCTTAGTCCATACACACACATACTCGCTTACTTGCTTAGGTGACGGGTAAGAATGGGAAAATTTACTCACTTTCCCACACACGCATACATAGACACACACTCACTTACTTGCTCAGGTGACGAGTGAAAATGGGAAAATTTACTCACTCTCCCACACATGCATACATAGACACACACTCACTTACTTGCTCAGGTGACGGGTAAGAACGGGAAAAGTTACTCACTCCCCCACACGCGCATATATAGACACACATACATACACACCATCACATACACACACACATCTTATATTAACATACAGATACATACATAAGCCCTTAGATGACAGACAAAAGCAAAATACACCAAAAACTGATTTTCAGACAACGTGTTAAATAATAAAATAAACTGATAACTAATTACTCCGATATGGCCAGTAAGAGGAAAATACTTAAGTCATTATAAAAAAAAAACGATTTTTATTTGTTACCCCTCAATGTTGTCAACAATACAGATGACTTGAGGAGACCGCCGAGTATATAAAAAATTGTTAAATAACAATTAAATAAAGATGGTTTAATCTCCAAGTTAACAAACCAAATCTTAAGTCAAACCTATAGCAGTAAGGACATAATAGTATTACGTAAAAAAGCGTTATTTTTTCTTATTGTAGTTCTGACGAAAAAATAAATATTTGCGAAAGCTAGGAGTAGCTAAAAAAGGGCTTTTAGAGATAGGTTTTCATCCGTATAACTTTAAAATAAAATTAAAAATTCTCGGCTGTACGGACATAAGATTGTTGATATACTCTCGTGCTAAAAAGTGCGGAGAACTCCAAGACAGTGGAGAAACTCCGAGTCCGAAAAATAACGACAGCACTGTTTCGTCCTAGTATGGGGCTCAGCAGGCCATTGCATCCGATACAATCCATTACCTCGCAATTATCCCCACTAACCTGTTTTTAAAAAGAGCAAACATGACACGAATAACGACATTTCGATGGATCACTCTATAACATAAGAGCAACACAAACTAACAATGTTCTATAAAGCCGCTATGAAGGGCGCAATGGAAAATTAAAAAAGAAATATATCGAAACTCGATACACGAAACATGCTACCCAAAAGATAGAGGTAACATTATTCGGCATTGGCGACTAAACTAATCACGAGTTCCGTAATTCAGACAAGATGTCGCACCAAAGATCTCCGCATGAGACTCGCTGCGTGTTTTCTAAACCAACAAATACATAAAAAAAAAAGAGATAAGCTTTCGTCCGTGTAATTTTAAAATAAAATAGAAGCAGCGGTTCTTATGGGTAGAAACTTGGTATATATATATATATATATATATATATATATATATATATATATATATATATATATATATATATATATATATATATATATATATATATATATATATGTTTATTTATTTATTTATTTATTACCTAATAGTTTTATAACAAATTAACATAATCTCAAAGAAATATTTAGTTAATACTTTATGTGTAATTCAGATAGACTTGGAATGGGCTGGACATCATTACTTGGAGCACTTTTACTTCTTTTTCTTTATGATGATGAAGATGTTGAAGGAATTTTTGCCCGAGTAGAATGGTGCACGTTGTTATTTTTTGCTTCATTATTTATTTTAATGGAGGTAAGAGGTGATATGAAAAATCTAATAAATTTAATTTTAGATATTGACATTGAAACACCCTAGTTTAATATAATAATTTTTAAAGTTTATATTATTGATATTCTTCAATTTATTCATAAAATTTCCTCTGTAAAATTAAAAGATTAAGATATACCGCAAATCTGTGAATAGTGCAATATATTTTTGGGAAACTCAAGACATGTTGTTCTAGTTTTACAGAACAAGATAAATTTTAAAAATGGCATTTCCATTATCTACAAATATTTATATAAAACTAAGTAATAGAGAACTAAAAAAATATTTTCGAATGTAACAAATCACCATAGTGATTTTTTTAAATATGGAAAAATTTTTCAACAAAAATTGCACGGAAAGAACTATTGCTGCAATCCTGGTATATTAACAGGAGAGCTTAGCGTGATTCATTTACATCGATATTCGTTTGTAATATGAAAATATCAATATAGTTTGGGTAATTTTCGCTCACCATAAAACTTTTCCTTCCAAGGCCACAGTATCGAGGAATTAAACATATAAAACGAACAAATGGCTTTCTCTCATACATTACGACTAAATCAAAGCAAATCCCAAGAAATCATAATTTCTTGAAATACCAAAGTCAGAGGTGAGTGTACATAATTTCTGGTATAAATTTGTATTATCAATTAAATTGCAGTAGGTATTTATAAAGTTACTACCCAAATGTTCTGCCTTTTTTAGACGATTCAAGAGAATCGTATGGTTTGGGAATTTAAAATTGATATATTTCTCACTTTTTTGTTTTCATCTGAGGTATGGAACAACAGTGTGTGGTCAATTACAGCTTTCATTACAGTATTTCTTAAACAAAAAATTTTTATAAAAAAAATTGAACCGACTTCTAAAAGTGTGCTAAAAAGTAAAAAATAACTAGACATTTTTATATGAAATTGAAATTTTTGAAGTCGGCGCCAACCTAATACCTGACGAAACGTGATTCGCATAAACAGATTAAAAATACTTTATTTGTAATTACTTTCTTACCATAATTTGTATATATTAGTAGTTATTTATTTCATTTAGAAATAATTTGGCGCCGACTTCAAAAATTTCAATTTCATATAAAAATTTCTAGTTATTTTTCACTTTTTAGCACACTTTTAGAAGTCGGTTCAATTTTTTTTATAAAAATTTTATTTTTAGATTTTTAGTTTTCAATTCATTATGATATTCATAAATTATTTGAACTAAGTGCTAATCGAGATTAGTGTACCTCGCAATGACTCCAAGGTGGCAAAAAAATACCCATTTTGTCCATAATTATAAATCACCCTAAAATGAAACACTAAAAATTCTTTGATTCTTAGAGTTCTCCAAATACCAATGAAATTGTGTCAAACGAATATTTAGTCTATCATAGTAAATCCACCATCTTAAATTTCAAATTAATTTTAGATTAGTAATATAGGCCCCAAAACCTTCCAATATCGATATTTAAAGAAAATAAATAAATTTTTTATCCACCATATTGAATACGCCATATTGAATTTTTTAAAAATAATTTCAATTCGTCATGTGTAACCCCGAAAACTCTCCCATACCGATTTTGGCGAAAATCGGACAAAATTGATTTTTTGTCCGCCGTATTGGATCCGCCATATTGAATTTTTTAAAAATAATTTCAGATTCTTTATGTGAGGCCCCGAAAACTTCCCCATACCAATTTTGGAGAAAATCGGACCAAATTAATTTTTTCGTCCGCCATATTGAATCCGCCATATTGAATTTTTTTAAAATTATTTTAGATTCGTCATATGCGACCCCGAAAACTCCTCCGTACCAATTTTGGAGAAAATCGGACAAAAACAATTTTTTGTCGGCCTATTGGATCCGCCAAATTGAATTTTTTAAAAATTATTTTAGATTCGTCATATACGACCCCGAACACTTCCATGTACCAATTTTGAAGAAAATCGGACAAAAACGATTTTTTTGTCGGCCATATTGGATCCGCCAAATTGAATTTTTTAAAAATTATTTTATATTCGTCATATATGACCCCGAAAACTCCCCCGTACCAATTTTGAAGAAAATCGGACAAAATTGATTTTTTCGTCCGCCATATTGGATCCGCCATATTATATTTTAAAAAAATTATTTTAGATTCGTCATATGCGACTCCGAAAACTCCCCCATATCAATTTTGAAGAAAATCGGACTAAATTAAATTTTTTTGTCCGCCGTATTAGATCCGCCATTTTGAATTTAAATTTCAGATTCGTTGGGTACAACCCTGAAAATTCCTCCATACCAATTTTGGAGAAAATTGGACAAAATTAATTTTTTTGGCCGCCATATTGTCAGCGCCATCTTGGATTTTACTGCACCAATTTCATCTAAAAAATTGTGGGACCACCGCAGCAACTTCCTTTACATAAAGTAAAAAATTTCATTCAAATCGGTGCAGCCATTCCGGAGTAATCGGTGTACATACATAAAAAAAAATACATACGCGACGAATTGAGAACCTCCTTCTTTTAGAAGTCGGTTAAAAAAAGAACGCTTAGGTTTAAGGCGAGTTAACATCAAACAAAATACTGCCAATCTATTCAGAGTTATGCAAATTCTGTAAATGCAGGTCTGAAGAATCACAAAAAATTCTCTATATTTATATCTGAACGTATATAGGGGATTTTTAAGTTCCCAAGTACTCTTAAAATTCTAATATTCTAATACTGTGACACTTTCATTTTATAATGATGCTTTGTCATTTGATGTTTTTCGTAAAAAATGCCAAAATAGAACAATGGAAAACATTTCTAAAGGTTTTCATTCGACTATTTCTATTTGGAAGGCCGGGTAGGAATTTATCTGGGGGGTGTCCGGTCGATAATCGATTGGTTTGTTTCCCTTTCAGGAGGTTAATTATTGTGTTGTGGAATAATATGGATCGTATGTTTTTCTTTTTAATAATTTTATTTAATAACGGCTGGTGTGTACATTATTTACATTTTTAGGGGTTGTGTCTATATATGCCTTTAAATGTTTTATATCTGAACTACACTATTATACTATTAATTGTATGAAATGTACTCAATTTATCTAACACAGAATTAAATCACAGCAATTTTTTCATTCTCTATATAAACAAAAAATACCTTAATATATAACAAATAACATCTTTTTTTTTTAACTTGTGTAAAGTTTACTTTATACGTTACGTTTTTTTAGAGTTATAAATAAATATATTTAAAAATGTTTTCCTTAATCCCGTTAGACCATCACATAGTCAATATCTCTACACAAATAGTCCCTAAGAGGACGTGCCCTACAGATTAAAAATGGCTACTATAAGTAATATAATACTTAACATGATTTTATTTTAGGCATTATCAAAATTAGGTCTAATTGACTATATTGGCCGCCAAACCCAATTCCTTATCATGTCTGTTAACCCAGAAGCTAGACTCAGTGTGGCAATTATATTAATGCTATGGGTTTCGGCAATTGTGTCAGCTTTTGTTGATAATTTACCTTTGACAACTATGATGGTGAAAGTTGCTTCGGAATTGGCTAATAATTCGGAATTAAAACTGCCGTTACAACCATTAATTTGGGCATTATCTTTTGGAGCTTGTCTTGGAGGTAATTCGAATAAACTACCAACAAATAACTACATATTGCTACAATAATACTAAATATAATATTAAATAGATAATAACGGAGTCGTTCACCTTTATTCAAAACGCTAAGAGTAACATTTGAAAAAAATATCACAAAAAAACAAAATCAAACAATGGTTCTTATTATGCCTGAAATACTGAAACATCTGTTTTTTTTTAGGAAATGGTTCTCTCTTGGGTTCCTCTTGCAATATAATATGTGCTGGATTAGCCGAACAACACGGATATAAGTTTTCCTTCGTGGATTTTTTAAAGTAAACATTTAACTTTTTTACTAATAATATAAAATAGAAAGTGTCTCAAAATGTTGTGTAGACTTGAACAAATAATGATTAAGATACTAAATGTGCTTAACACATTTTGTGTTTTAGAACTAAAGCACATAATTAACAATTTTTTTTGTAAAAAATAACATTAATATTCCATGCCTTCTGAATATACCTTATTGTGAAAAAAGTCTGTTTACAGTTTTACAGGCACGTTTGCGATACGGACTGTATCTTCGTTCTGCAATTCTTATGTGTAAGTTTTCATGTCAAAAAACTGTTACAAACGGGAAGCGAGTAAGTTCCAAATCATTAAACAATGGACTGAAGTTACTTGCACCTATAAAGTTATTTTTGGGTAATGAAAAGCATAATAATACTTTTGGTGTCAATTATTCTGAAATCAAGAAACGATAATTTTGTTTGTTTATAATGCTGTCTAAATGAAAGTGCTCTTCAACACTAAAAATAATATTGTCGAAGTCTTAAACCCATCAGAAATTCTTTTATAAAATAGGATGCGCATATCTTGTACGGAGGGAGGAATATATTTTTAGGATGGAA
Source organism: Diaprepes abbreviatus (assembly GCA_034092305.1). Taxonomy (NCBI): domain Eukaryota; kingdom Metazoa; phylum Arthropoda; class Insecta; order Coleoptera; family Curculionidae; genus Diaprepes; species Diaprepes abbreviatus. Next base: position 296,240 of record JASJET010000066.1, on the reverse strand, counting down.
CTGTGTTTCAATTTTAAATTAAAAATAATTCTTGCACATTTGATGTTTTTATTAGATTCAAACATTATATTGTTGTATGTGACATGATTGCCAGGATATTTACATCACCAATCAACCTATGGATTAATTTTCAAGAAGATTTAAGTCTATTAGATTGTAAAGTCAATCATAAATAAAATCGCTCTAATTTTAGACTTTAAAACATATTTCAATTTATTCTACACTTTACTTCTTTGCTGTTCTCAACTGTTAAATTGCGTCAAGCCAGAAGTCTGAAACGAAATTTCTCGATGATATCACGGCATGGCATTTGTTTATTTTTTTAATAACTCCGATAATACGGCCTTGAAACAACCCCCATAAAATGTCAATATCGGATTTCGATATATCCATAAAAAATCATATGTCGATTCTACTTAAAGGAAGGTCATTGCAAAAATGAGTTCACAGTCATTTAATTAAATATATTTATAGAATAAATCAAAATTGCATTATCTTGCCACATGAATTACATGAAACGTTTCTTATGTCAGCATTCTTAAAATGGTATCACAACAACTTAAAAATTTCCTACAGTTTACGGCACTTCGCTATTTTTCACTATCTAAATTAAGTGAACGAAATGAAATAAAATGTGCATTGCATAACAATAACATTAATGTTAACTAAGATAAGCTCTCGTCCCCACTTCGATAATCTATTATAGACAATGTCTTGTCTTGTCGAATGCAGCCAAAATTATATTTCGTTTCAAAAGAATACGTAAGTAAATCAAAAAAGGGAGGAACAATGATAGTACGGTTTAAATAATTAATGATAATAGAGTTTAAATAGTTGACAAGGAAGATGGAGGAGAATAACTTATTTTAAAATATATCGAAGCCGATACCTACATTTTACTATCGATATATCGTCCTAAAAAATATTAGTCATAAATACCCATACTTCCAAAAAGTAATGTCGATATTTCGTAATATCGATATTTTATGAACAGTTCTATCTGATCTGCAGTACTTTTCACACGGACATTAGGTTTGTCGACCATAGATTGAAATTATTGATTTGTTTTTATTTATTTATTCTCTATAAGTTTAATAATAATACATGATATGGTTGTAACGTGTAATTTGTCTTAATTGTTTTGATAGTACTTTCTAGTTAAAATAGCAAAAAGTGGTTCGTCGTGAAAGTTTTGTGTCCAGTTATAATTGCAGAGTTTGCACGTATAATCTAACATCCTTGTATTGGAAGTATAATAAGTAAAGAGGATTTTGTCCTGCTGATATCGTAAGAGGACCACTTCAAAATGGGTGAGATGTCTTTTTGAATATTAAATATACCACAATTAGACTAATGTAGCATGAGAAGTAAATTTCCTAGTTATTGGCGTTTTGCTTAATAGTATTACCAATACTTTGATGAAAATTTTCTGTAACAGAAAAGATAATCAGTTAGACAAAGGTAATAAAAGGAAATTAAATACATAGAAAATGACTGTATATGCGGTATAATAACAAGTGTCTCGGTAAAACAATGATAAAAGGCCGAAAAGTCTTCTCATTACCTAATTTCTCATTAATCTTCGAGTGCCTAAGTCTTAAAGAAATTTTCTAATTTGAGAATATACAAATTTTTAGGATTGTGTGTTTAATATTAGATATTATTCTATATAATTTATATATTAATATAAATATGTAAAGGTGAGTATTTCCTTACCTTTACATATTTATCTAAGAAACGAAAGTAAAACATCCAAAAAATCGTTTTTAGTTAAATTATTACGTTAATTTTTTCGCACCTATGTTGTTACCCTTGTCAACTCATGATTAACTTAAATATTAAATTTCTAATGTTTAAATAATGGTCATCTAAAGATAATAACGTGTTAATTTAATCGCGCCGGGTGTTAACGTCATGAATCTGCGCTGTGTTTTCGTATTCTAAGAGGCCGTGTTAAATTTGTTACAGCGTATCACAAGCTATTAGGTTGGTAATTCAGCAAATAAAGAATGTTTCGGAGTAATGACATATGTTTATTTTATAGTGTTGGAATAGAATCATATTCTATATATTTATTGGCTCGCCAAAATGTTCGCAACTTTGTTCGTTGGCTTTTCGACAATATACTTTTAAACTTAAACTGTACGTTCTTCCATTGTTTCGCGACAATTATACGTTACGAGATTCATGCACTCTGTGGCATCAAATTTTTGTAGTCAAAAATGCATAAATGAGATAAGAAGACGGTCATGGCATGCAATGGAATAAAAACGTCTGGAAAAGGAAAAGAGATCGCATGCTTATTTTATTGTTGGTCAGACTTTTACGGGAAATTACGAAAAAATTCTTCGAAAAAGACTACATTATTAGGGTTTTTGTTTTAATATGATTTTTTTTTTTATTTTGCCAATATTTTATATAAAAACAGAAGGGTCGTCTATGAATATTACATAAATAACTCATTGCATATTATGTAGGATCTTATTAGTCACTCTTTGAGAGATAATTGCTATATTTTCCAATAGCAGTGCCATATTTAAATATTCGTATCATTTTATATTCTACGTTGAACGGTCGTTCGCATTTTTCGTGTTGTTATTTTTATTTAATGTAATATGCTTCTTACATTATAGGTTGTGAAGTACTAGAAACTTCTAAATTTTTTCAAAATACCTAGGACGTTTTTAAACACATTATCTATAACCTGTGGTCCACGATATTTTCACTGAAATTTCTTCAATAACAGCAAAACATCATGGTTATTTTCAAGTTCTATTCAAACCAATTTATTATATCTCACTGTGGGGTAGATGCTTCTCTTCTTTTTAGTATTGAGGCCCTTCCTGTCCGTATGCATATTGAGTTTCCGGACTCTAATGCTGGTACTAGTTCATAAACAGTGCCACGGAAAAGGCAAAGAACATTATCGATATATATTTTGTACCAAATTTGGCTGCCAGAGATCGAGTTTTTGTAGTGTTTGTTTTTTATTAACTTTTTAAGATTTCGACTCTATGCAAAAAATTATCTAAGAAAATTTGCTTCACATATTTTTTTTAAAGGAGTTGTATTTTTACATTAAAATCAAAATCATATTTTAGTATTATTTTTTCATGTGTACAAAGATCCTATTGGTAAACATATATACATAGTGTTTTATTATATCTGGTAATTGTAGAAACCGAAAATAAAATATCTCCCTAAAGGCAATTTTGTGGTGAAGGAACAGGAAAAATTATTTATGATTGTTTTAGTGATTTCCTTAATCGAGGATTTTGTATTGAAATAATTCTTATTTATTTATAATTCACAAAATATGTAATAGCGAAATCGAACCATAGTTTTATCTTAGTTATTCAATTCAGGCAGGATATACTTTAACAATAAGCCGAATAAAAGACTGGCCACTTACCATTAGATACTTCAACCCAAATTTTTAAAAGAACTTAAGTATGGGCCCAGGTTCGTAAAGTTATTTTAATCCTTCATATACTTAAAAGAACAAACATTTTTAATATAAAAATTATATAACTTTGTTTTAAGAATGTTATACAAATAAGGTAGATGGACCAATTATTGAAAATATAAGCAAGCCTTTCGTGTTTTACTTCATGAAAAAAGGATCGCTATTATTTCATTCTGTATCTTTAATCACAGTTCCTAATTCTAAAAGACGTGAAATAACTAGTTTATAAATATTTTTATTATTTAAGTTAAAATTACTTAAACAAAAAAAAAACTCATTTACATTATTATTTAATAGAACAAGCACATAAAAATGTGGTTTGTTAATTGGATAATATTCATGAATTCCTATGTATTTTGGTCTGAAAAAATGATTCCAGTCAACTCCAGAAATTTTCAGTTATTTGTAACATTAAAAAAAAACATAAGTCTGTTATTTTTTCTATGTTTGTGACTTTATCTTGGCACACAACCTTAGAAAAAAGGCATTATTCCTACATAGTAGAGTCAGCGGTAGAGAGGGTGGTAATATCATAAAAATACAGTATGGCAAGTAAAAGCAAGTTGTCGACTGGGAAAGTGACGTTAGTAGTTCCGAATATGAAGCTTTTGGGTTTGCGATCGCAAGCGAATGCGAGTTGATAACGGAGAGGAATGCTAACAACATTAACATTCCTAGGTAAGAGGCAGGGTTCGCTTTTTTTCTGAATTCAAAGCTCTTGAGAAGGACGATCGCAAGCGAACGCGAGTTGGCGACCGGAGAGAGAAGCCAACAGCATTCATATTTCTAGTGTAAGACACAGAGTCGGTTCTATTTTCCTAAATGCGAAGATTTGGGGGGAGAGATCGCCCTTACCGCCACCACCCCCTTTGCATCCACCACTGAATAGAGTACATTTCAACTGTGTGAAACCGAGAGCACTTCTTAAAACGCTTCTCTAGTTGCAGTTCGAATCAGAAAAATTGAAGTTTTCCTTGTTCTTTGATTTCATATTACCTAATAAATTACATCTTTTGAAGTACTAATTGAACTTTTGGAATTTTACTCCAATCTTTTAGATAAAAAATAATGAATAAGTGCAATAGATGAAAAAAGTTTCAACATAGGGAATGGGAAAACCGGCGAAAGCTGACACAGCCTGATATTATCTTTAGTGGATTTTGAGGTTTTTCTGGATTCGAATAAAAACTGAAGGAGGGTTGAGAACTGCCGTTGCTTTCATATGATCAAAATTTATTCCAAAATGTAGGTATTTGATGCTCCTAATGTTACGATAGGTTCGTGAATTTTTATGTTTGGCTTATTTTACACTTTCAATACTAGGCATGTCTCTTTATAGAATTTGAAAAAAAAACTTATATGAGTTAATCGATTCATTTTGATTTATAGTTTATCGTCGATACCTTTACAGAGAAAATTTTAAATTTTCTGTATCTATGAGCTAGGTACCCGTTCCTATAATATAAATTTTATAAATAAATAAATGCATATTTAGAAGAAACCGACTGCAAAAGTCTTATATTATAAAGACAGGCGTGCTTTGTTTTAGTTAGGAATCAAAAGTAGTACTTCAGAAAAAGGTGAAAAGTTTTCGCACTTGGGGTGTACCGCTATCTATGGACCGGTTTCAAACTCATTCCTTCTCGTAGATACAGAGCAGGCAAGAATATGTCACCTTAAGAAAAGTGAATCCTTTAAACGACTTATCTGAAACTAAACAAAAAATAAAATACAAACTGTGCCATCCCCCGGAATTTCATTCAATCTAAATATGCATTTATTTATTTAGGTATTAGAGCTGCAAGTATTCTTTTCATCATCTATAACAAATTTTATACGTGAATTTCACGAGTGCTTAAGGACTAAACGTTTGGAAACATCCAACGAAAATGTCCTAGTCGAAAATGAAATTAACTGACTGCTAATATTTATTTGATATTTTTTAGAGTGGGTCTTCCGGTTTCCTTTACCAGCTTGGTTGTAGTCAATATATACCTTGTTATTTGTCATGTGGTATTAGGATGGCATTAAATCAATGATGATTTAGGTTACATCTATTTACTGTTGTATATATTACCAAAATAAGAAAGTATTCTGTACGTACATTTTAAATTAAATAAATATGTTATTTTTTTGCATTTTTCTTAACTCCTTGTCCTCCAAATGATACAGAGAAATATTTTTTATATCTCAACTGTAGCCTATGAAAATATGAATTACAGATTGTTGTAAAACCATGCTGTTAGTGACCTTTGAAACTCTAGTATGATATTTTTTTGTAATATACTTCGAAAAACAATAGAGAAAAAAATTAATATTACTTCCACAAACAGTATTTTCAATATTAATATATTTGTTAATTCAAATTAGCAGTAAGTTTTCTTTTATTCCATTTTATATTTTGCAATTTGTTCCTTTACGATTTTCATTGTAAAATGAAGATAATATAAGATTTCATTGAGCACAACCAAATAACATCGACTCTATAAATTGCCTTGTCTTCTACCGGTATATCAGGTGGTCTACAACAATTAATTTCACAATTCTGCAAAGTTGAAAGGTCTAAAAAAAAACGAGCATGCGCGTAGTAAACAGAGAGTTAATTCGTTTTCCAGAAATTGCGTAATTTTTGCCTAGAGTAACGCAAGAGTATTGTTATTGAAGTGTGGTTTGGTTAATATTAGTATGCTGCCAATAACATGCAATTAAAGTGCAGTTCGATGATGTTGTGGTCGAACTATTCTTTGATGATTCGCTATTCCTTTGTTGAATATTAAAAAAAAATATGCTTAAAACAGGCGAAATTGAAATGATCGTGAACAGATCGTGCTGAAAACTAAAATTGTAAAACTGAAGTTTGCGAGAATATATTGACATACGGGATGAAATTTCAGACTTTATAGAGTTGAAGAAGTAGATGAAGCCAACTTCTTCCTTTCCGGTCATGTTAATCGAAAATATTGAATGTTGGTTTGAAATAAACTTTGATTGTATTTAAATCCAATATGCTCCAAAAGTAAACGTCGTGAATGCTCACTATGAAGGAAAATATAACTGGACAGTCCTAAGAATTTTACAAAATCATCTAATTCTCGATATAATTAATAATTTTCATGCTTAGAACAATATGTACAAATTCAACACTACAATATGGCTTAAGTAGAATAGGAGACTGCCTTACAATGATGTAGCGACAAGAAATTTTTGAAATATTTGTTTTTCCAACCCAATGAATTTGAAGGAAGGGAGCAATCAATTCGCTAGCTAACATCAAATCTGGTTCTTCTCAATTATTTTCCAAATGTTATTTAAAATCCAAGATTCAGGTAAACTGGTAAGAAGATTTGAATACCTTTAAAAATATAATTTCTTCTTCATTGGTGAAGATGGTAGCTAAAAAAATGTAACATTTTACGAATGCACTATATGGGAAATATAAATTCAACAATCAGTACTAAATTTTCCAATTTTTGATTAAATTTGGTACTTACTAATTTTCTGTAAATTTGAATCAAGAGATCTGATACTCGCAGTTTATGTTTTTCTATTGCTAAATTTCGGTAACAATTTAAACTACATTCCGCTAAGGGTGCTCCATCATTTTAATTTCTGGAAATTTGGGCAGACTAAAATTTTCTTCCAGTTTTTATTAAAAAGTTAAAATTAATTTTTACTAAATTAACTGTTTATTAAATAATAAGAACGGGCCAAATAATATAAAACTTCCATGTTCGATATTACTTATATGAGATTGATGCGAGACAATATTTTCCCATGTTTGTGTGGATAGATCTCTGTATGCTAGTGACTTTTATATTAAGGCATATAAATAATTTTTCTAAATTGATGCTTAATAAAGAATTATTTTACGACAAAAAGGCACGATATAAAAAAAAAAGATTTAAAAGCATTTAGTTTGAAAATATTACTTAATATCTTTGGCTATTATCGTAAAACACAAAATAAAAGTAATGAGTATACTGAATAATATAACATAAAAAGTAAATTAGTATCTAATACTATTTATTTCTTATTTCTTTTTTTATTGAGCCCTGTGACACACAGCAGTTTGTGAACTATAGCAATCAAGTATCAATGTATTTTTAGAATTAATAAACAATGTTACAGAAATATTCCAAAATAATTGTTCTTGGTAAGTCCCATTTCTTTGTGTGTCTTCCAAATATATTCAAATTCAATATGTAGCTTATGCAAGTTTAGGACAAAAAAACGTGAGATAAGTTATATTGGTATTTGAAGCAATGTTATTATTTTTGGACCATGAATTAGATTTCATATTTTTAATGCCTGAACTTTCAGGTTGATTAAAGCATTTTCATAGAATTTTCGTCAATCTATTTAGCAACTGTGAAATAGATATTGGAAAAATCTTGCAATATTGGCATCGTTTGCTAGCAATAACTTCCTTCACACAATCGACTAGTCCCCCTCAGGACTTATTGAAACTTCTGAATAATTTATATAGCGAAGCTTGGAATTTTCGGTAGTTTACATTTCTGCCATAAAAAGTGGGATATTAACAAAACTAACTTAACCTCTAAATGAATTTAAAGGTCAAGCTTAAAGTCAAATTCTAAGTTACCAAGAGATGATCAGAGAAAAATCTAACAACTCGTATATTTCAAACAAAGGCTATAGGCTTTTTTGGATTTTTCAATATAATTTATTTTTGGTTTGTAATTTTGAATCCATATCTTGTATTTTAAAAAACCTGATGCATAATTTAAGATCGGCAGTATTGAAAATCACTAACTTCTTGTACAACACCAGATAATAATGTAATATTATGACCCTATATCTTACTTGGAATGTATATTTCGGTCATTTTAAGGTCAGCTCCACTTCCGATAATATAATTAAGCTGGTCTGTAATTTTGTATCTATATATTTTATTTTAAAAAATTTAATGTCAAATTGGGGATCGGCAATGTTGAAAACTCCTTGTACTAAAATCATTGGAAGGATCTGCAGTCCAACGAACAGCCATCTAAGAATATTTGACACTCGAAATTTTAAAGTCCGAAAAAAAAATATCTTGTCTAAAAGTATGAAATTATTCAGGACCAAATTGGGAAATCAACTCCGAGGGATCGATTTGCAGTACGATTATCTACACTTTAAACACAAGTTTGTTCAAATATAGTTACAATTCAGACTGAATTAAAAAAGTTAAGTCCAGTCCCTTGGAGTAATTACTGTTGCTGGCTAAGATGTTTTATCTACTAAATTAAGGTCAGGCCTATTCTGAGCAACTGTCCGGCTCGCGTGCATCGATCGATCCTAGTACATCCTAAAATCATTGATTTCAATATAGATTTCGAGCTGTATTTATAGTAGGACACTTTCTTTGCTTGCAAAAGCTTTTAACTTTTCGGCTAACTTTTAATAGAAAATCCAGGCTTATACTTCGATGCTCCAAATAATCGACATCCTCCCGTTATGTGCTGAATTGTCTTTGAAATATGACATTAACTTGGATGACTGCATTTGATGTCTTTCATGAAAGAAATTCTGCAACCAGGCTTGAAGCTTATTATGGTCTGTTTAACCCTAAGAGACAGTTTATATTCTCTCAATTGTAGTCGTATTAAACTGTCTGCCCCGCATGTTGTTTGGTGTATACGGAAGAATCTATTAACCATGCGCAAATATTTGGAGCCATTCTGACTTTTTCTTCTACAGATGCCATGCATAGAGCGTTGGTCACGGATAAGACTTTGTGTACTTAGATTTATCTTTTATAAAATCTACAGCAAACTCTAATACTTGGGAAATGTGTTCTACGTAGTAATTTTCCTTTGCTTTATACGTAAATGTGTCGTGTAGTATATATGTTGGGTAAGCTCCTATTACTATTCGCATTTGGTTAGATTTCTCATAACAGAGTCGTTATCCCAACTACTAGGGGCCTTCCTAGTTTAGGTGCCAACCAGCAGACGAAATATTCCAGAAATATATTTTCGTCGGTGACCAGCCTCGAACCAACTACATTTAAGTTGATTCTACTCAAAGGCTGACGCTCTTACCACTGCTCCACAAAGTTGTATAGTAGCACTTCCACATCCTAGCTTAACAAGTCTTCTTGCTGGCTTTATTATACGGTCTTGTTAAAAAGTTTATGCTCTTTATCGGGCTCATTCCCTCTTTTATAAGCTGACTTATTGAGGTTCCTCCCACATGTTAACATATTTTAGATGGTTGTTTTATCACCACCGATCTGGTGTTCCGTATTAGAGAATTATATGAGAAATTGCTTCCTCCTTTCTATTTTTCCATTGCATCACTTAAGTAAGGGTTCGTCATCTCCGTTGTGTGTATATATTTTCTTAAGTTGTAAGGGCTATTTTTCAATTCCGTCACAATTATATTTTGTTTATTGTTTGCAATATATATATATATATATATATATATATATATATATATATATATATATATATATATATATATATATATATATATCAGGTTGCGAGACCTACTGCGCGTCATCGGCCCTGTTGCCAGTGTTTGGGGTTGCGTTACCGAGTTGTAATTAGTTTCGTTACTAAGTGGTATTGGTTGATGTTTTGTAAGCAGATTTTTCCAAGGATTAGGCACACGTTGGCTATCCTCTCTGCTATTTAAGTTGTTGGGCCTCTTTGCAATTTCAATAGCCTCCCTTATAACTCTTGTGGACAGGTTTTCACATCTCGATAGCATTTTTGTCCCCGAGAAATTTATCTTATGTCCTGTATTTAACCAGTGTTGGACCAGAGCAGAAGAAGTTGTTTTTTGCTTGACAGTGTTTATATGTTCGTCTCTTCTGGCGCTTATTTTACGGTTGGTTTGGCCTACGTAAGATGAGCTGCACTCTCCGCATGGAATTTCGTACACTCCCTGGTTTTCTTGAGGGATTCTTTCATTAGGCGTTGGCAAGAGGTCTTTTACTTTACGATCTGTGATGAAAATGGTTTCAATATTGTGTCTCCTGAGAATTCTTGCGATCTTGTCTGTGGTGCCTCTTACATAAGGAACAAAAGCTTTGGCGCTATTCTCTTGGTTTTCGCGATTTTTTGGGGCCAAGTGTTTGTTTTTTAGAGCCTTGTCTATATGTTCTTTTTTATAACCGTTCTTTGTTAGGGCGTCTTGCAGTATGTTCATCTCTTTGTGATAATTTTCTGGATCTATATGGGACTGCGATGGAAATGCAAGCGATTTCACTACTGGAAATAATTGGGCAGGTTGGTGATGTGAATCGGCGTTGAGGTACCTGTTGGTGTGAGTGGGCTTTCTGTAGACAGTGTGCGAAAGCAAGCCATCCTCTTTCCTTTTCAGTAGGATATCCAGAAATGGTAGTTTTCTTTCCTGTTCTGTCTCCATGGTGAATTTAATTTTGGGATGTATACTGTTTATGTGTTCCAGAAAACTTTTGAGATTTTCTTCCCCATGTTGCCAGATAACGATGTGTCATCTACGTAACGTAGCCACAGTCTTGGTTTGTGTGAAGAGGTCTCCAAAGCTTTTGATTCACAGTCTTCCATAATTAGGTATCACATTTCACACAAAATTTTAAAATCGAAATTATAGGACTTTTATATTATACTAAAAATAAGTGAAATCGTCATATTAATTTATTGTTAATAGGAGACCATAATGGGAATTTTCGTTACTGTTACATATCAAATTACGCAAGATTAATTTCGCGACAGATATCTAAACATAATGGAAAAAAAATTTAATGTGATGGTTGTTTGCAATATTTCACTACTGAACAGCAGTTGGTTGGATATAATGCCGTGGATTGCGAATTTGGGAGGATAAACCTACCTTCTATTAAAAGCTTAATAAATAAATTTGGAAATATTATGTCTGGAAATATTTTAAAATTTCAGAACATGAAATCAATAATAAATATTTAAAACATTCAAAACGAATGAAAAAACTAAATATTTTGGAACAACTGCATTATCAATATATCAACGATTGCCATATATGTGATAAAATTATAATTTCGGATAAGGTTGCTGACCATTACCACTTAACGGGTTCATTAAGGGTTCCAGCACATTCTATATGTAATTTAAATTATAACTTACTAAATTTGATTCCTGTAATATTACATAATTTGCGTAATTATGATTGTCATCTATTTATAAAAAATGTATGTCCTAATAAGGAACAATTATCTGTAATTGCCCAAAATAAAGAAAAATATATATTATTTGAAAAATCCATTGAAGTAGATCAATATTTAGATAAAAAAAAACAGGGCACAAAAAATCAAAATTTTTATATCTGAGGTTCGTTGACTCATTTCAGTCACTACCCAATTCTTTGTCAAGTTTAGTTTTCATTGACGATCAATGTAAAGAAGTGCTTAAATATTTTAATGATAAAGAAAAATTTAATTATTAAGAGAGTTTTCCCTTATAAGTATATAGATGACATTTCAAAATTAAATGAAAGCATATTACCATATAGAAAACAATTTTATTATCGATTTAACGGATGGATATATTACCGATGAGGAATATGAAAGAGCTAAAAACATTTGGAACATATTTAACTGTGTAGATGTATTACTGTTGACCGATATTTTTCAAAATTTGAGAGAAACTTGTATGGAGACTTATAAATTAGATCCAGGGCATTATTACACTTTTCCAGGTTTAAGTTTTGACGCTTGAATGAGATACACTGGGGTTGAATTGGAATTATTAAAGGACCCAGATGTATTTTTTTAAAAGTAATGTAAGAGGATTAATCAGCACTTGTTTATGCAGGTAATTTGTAGCAAACAATTTATTTCTTTCAAATTACGATCCCTTACAACTAACTAAATATATTATGTACTTTGAGGCAACTAATCTTTACAGATATGCAATGTCTCAATTTCTTCCACAAAAAGATTGTATTTGGCTAACAAATCAACAAATTCAAAATTTAGACATAATGAATATTTCTGATACTAATGAAAAAGGGAATGTTTGAGAATTTGATTTAGAATACCCAGAAATTTTAATTAAGTTTCATAATAAATTTCCATTTTGTCCTGAAAATTATAAGCCTCAAAATTCTAAAACTTTCAAATTAATTCCCCATTTAAACAATAAAGAGAAATATGTAATTCACTACACTTTATTAAAACAGTGTAATAAATACGGAAATATATAGAGTAATACAGTTTACATAGTCTCTATGTTTAAAAAAATAGATTGATCTTAATACAAAATTAAGAAAGGAATCGTCAAATGAATTTCATAAAAATTTGTATAACTTGGCAAATAACAGTGTTTACGGTTAAACTGTGGAAAACGTTGACAAAAGAACTGATATAGGTTTAGTTACTCAATGGTCAAAAACCCTAGGAAAAGTTGGCGCGGAAAATTTAATTGCCAAGCCATAATTTAAAGATATCACTTTATTTTCTGAAAATCTAGTCGCTATTCGAATGCGAAAAGTACTAGTATTGAACTATGATAAACCTGTTTATGTAGGGTTTTTTTTTATTTTATACCTGTGATGTATGACTCTTTTTTATTGTTTTTAAAACCGTTATATAATAAAAATATTAAACTTCTTTACACTGATACAGGTTCCTTTATTTTGAAAATTGAGACAGATAATGTTTATGAAGATATTAGGAAAAATATTGATAAATTTGATACATCAAACTACCCTGTGAATAATATTCATGAAATACCAATATCCAAGAGTGTATTTGGAAAGTTTAAAGATGAATATGCTGGTGAACCGATAGAATGTTTCTATGGCCCAGAAGCAAAAGCTTATTGTGTTAAATCAGAACAGGGGTTACTTAAAAAAGCTAAGGGTATTAAGAAAAGTAGTATTAAAAAACAATTAGAATTGACGCATTATAAAGATGTGATAGAACAAAATTCAAAAGCTTTCTGTACTATGTATTTGTTTAGATCTCGACTTCACAATATTTATACAGAACTAGTTAACAAATTAGCTCTCACTTCTAGTGACGACAAAAGATTTAAAATTCCAAACAGTTATGATACTTTAGCATGGGAGCACCAAGATATTCCTCTTTACCAGTAGTTTATAGGACATGAAAATGATTTTGAAATTCAAGATTAAATGAACTAATTTCTTTTTATTTTTCAAGGATTAAACTTAAGTATTTAAGTTTAGATTAAATTTCAAAATATCAGTTTAAAATACGCCTTTAATAAGTTTACAGTAATAATGTGTTTAGAATCTTTTGAAAAAGAAATAGATAATAAATTATTTAGAAGTTATAGCAGAAGACTTATTTAATTTAAGTATTGGAAAGGAAAATTAAATCCTGAAGAATTAGCTCGTTCGGGGTTTTACTATTTGTCTGTACAATATATTTGTAAATGTTTTTATTATGGTGCAGAAATATTTACTTGGAGGAATGATGGTTGTCCCATTCAGAACCATTACTATCATTGAAGAAACTGCGATTTAATCGAATGTTTGTGGATATGTAAAAAAACAAACAAATTTTAAACCTATTAAAGATAAGAAAACTATGTCAAAATCATTAATTGTATTCATAATTTTATAAAAAAATATTTGTTAACTTATTATTTCAGATTATTATGTAAAGAATGACTATGAATTGAAGAGAAGGCTGTAATTTTGTTAAAGTGAAGGAAATTATGTCAAAATTATTAACGCCGTTTTAATAACAATATTTGTTAATTTATTTTATGAATTTATTATGTAAAAAATGACTATAAATTGAAGAGAAGGCTGTAATTTTGTTTAGTATAAAATCAATCAATCTCCTATTGTTTTATTGCTTTAATAGACGTTTTCAAAACTGAAAGTGTTTTAATGGTATGCCTAATAAACTACATTATTTCACATTCAATTATAAATAATACTCTATATGTACTTTATCCTCCAAGGGTTTTAGGTGGAATGGTGTATTTTGATAACGATAGCTCTACTATTAAACCTAAAATATGTAATTATATGAAAGTTACAAATATTAAGAATTATTAGACTGCTTTCACATATAATATGAATCAATCAATCTACAATACAATTTTTGACACTAATTGGATTGAAAAAAGTAAAAAATTATTTTCGATTTCTAGCTGTGCTCATGTAAAAAACGATGAGGAAGGTAAAAACTGTTTAATTTTATTTATCCTCAATATAATTTTATCAATAGGTAGTTTTTCACTTTTGTCGTTCTTGATAATTTTGTTTTATTAAATTGAAATTTATAGAGAAGTGGGTTAGATAAGATATATTCGGACAGAGTATTTTAGTTTTCAGTTAGCATCAAGAGATATTGAATAATAGTAGCAATTTTAGTGAATATAAATTCAAATGTAGTGAAACAAATGATAGAATTAGTCAGTGCAGAGAAAAATTATTAAATTCAATAACAATTTATTGTCAAAATTTGTTTGTGTTGGAATTGGTATAAATTATTTTACACCAAAACTTCTAATTGGAGGTCATAATGGATTTCATATTTACTGGAATGAAGAAGAATGAAAAGAACTTCAGAAAGTCAAGGAGTGTTGGTGAATTATTTTTATTCTTCTCAAGCATATGCATACCCGTTAAAAATTGGAAAATTACAGTGTTTTTTGAAACAGTAAATCATTCTTCTGTTATCAGAATTCAAAAGGAACATTATGTGATTCTTGGAAAAGAATCAATTGATAAATTAATTGAAATCGATGAACTTGTTGACTACAGAATTCATATAATTCAAAATTAGGAATTTTTCAAATATTTTAATTTGTTTCAATACTATAATTATCAGTCAGGAGATGTGTTTTCTCATATTTACAATGTTTTGGATCCAAGTCAGAATTTAAACAGTGAGAATGTCGGAACAGTTTTAGAAATGCTAGCTCTACATAAACAGGAATTAGAAAACAAGTTAAGAAAGTCAGGTGCATTAGAAATATGAAGAAATTAGTGACAATCAGTGAGAACAATAATAAAGTTTATATATTAGTGACATGGGACTTTGTGTTTAGACAAGCTCGAAAAAGTGAATATCAGAAATTTTATCTCGATAGATTAAGATTTGAAAGACGAATTGAATAATGTGAAAGTATTCATAATAATATTTTTGATATAGATCATAGAAAAATATATATATCGAAAGATTTAATGTAAAAATACAAATTTATATTGTTAATTTTTGTTGTAAACATTTTAAAAATTATATTGTTAATCTTTGTTTTAAAATGATTATCGTAAGTAAAATCTTATATAAATAAGTTATTTATTTAAAAACTTAATATATAATAGTGTTTAAAATGAATTACAATACATATTTTTAAGAATCCATGAATTATGTGATTTATAGAATCTTAACCATTTAACAAAAACTTTGTCCCTTTCTTCCTTAAAATCTTTTCAACTAAAAATACATCTAGATGTTTAACTTTTTGCAACTCTTCTTTGTAGAAACCTCCTTCAATATATTCATTTTTACTATCTTTTAATAAATAAGTGGGTAGATCTATTAATTGAATTTTTCTAATTTGAAAAATTTCAGTTGACCAGTTTGAAGTATATCCTTTTTCAAAAGCTTCTCTTTGTTTGGAAATTCTAACAAAATCATTTTTTTAAATTTTACTGCGTATAAATCAAATGTTTTTTTTTTTAAGTAAAAGAATCTTGCAGTATAGTTTTCTCATTTTTTTATTAATTTTAACAGGTCTATATCCTATATTTCTAAGAATAGTATTATTAAATTTTTCAATAATACTTGGTAAAATAGAGTACCAATGATAATTCTCTCTATTACTAAAATATTTCCAAATTATATTATTTAAAGTTCGATTTACACGTTCTACTATACTCGCTTTTAGATTAGAGTAAGTATTATAATAATTAATTTTGTAATAATTCATAAGATATTTAAAATCATTATTGAAAAATTCTTTTCCCAAATCTATCTGCAAATTTTTCGGTTTATTTGTTTTTCCTAAAATTTTTTTCATAGTTTCAGTTACATCTTTTCCGTTTTTACATTTAAGTGGTTGATTCCAAACATACCTTGAAAATGCATTTATTAATACCAAAATCTATTTATAACCTCTATTAAATTTGAAATAAGTTTGCATCTCCACCAAATCAGCTTTTCATGTCATTTAAGCTTTTAAAAATAGTTCTTCTTCTTCTATATCTTCTTCTTGCCAGTTTATGTAATTCATCTACCAGAGTTTCTTTAATATTTTTACTCATAGTACTAAAACAAATTTTTAAATACCTTCTTTAAAACATTTATTTTATCAACTTCTTTTGTAATTCTTCAATTTTATTTTCCAGAGTTTTAATTGATGTATTATTAGCAACTTTGAATTTCCTTATTTCATCCTCAAGGTTACCAATTCTTACATTAATTTTAGTTTTAAAAAGCACATATTTCTCATATTTTTCACTGTTGCGTTTAATGCTTCTCTTGCATATGTCATCGTATCATCAAATTCCTTTCTAGAAACTTCGGCTACTCTTTGAATCAATTCATTTAATGATTTTATTTCTTTTTCTAGTTCCTCATTTAAATTTTTCAAATTTATAATAGTTTTTTCAACTTTATTTCCTACATTGTTCGTAGATTTTTCCATATCTTTTAACTTTGATGAAGTTTCGTCAATTTTTAAATTATGTTTTTTAAGTTCCTATTTTATTTCTGGAATAACGCTAATAATCATAACAGTAACTACTTCTAATAAAGTTACTAATTCTTTTTCGAATCTTTTATCCAACGTCTTTTGAAAATTTTCATTATCAACAGTCATTTTGACCATATTTTTAGATTATTTATTTGTGAGATTATATTTTCAATTCTTTGACTATTTTTTTTTTCAGTTTGATCTTCAAATTTAGTTTCAGTTTTTTCAATTGAATTTTGACAATCTGTCTTTAGTTTCTCCTCCAAACTTTTAATGTTTAATTTAGTTTCTTCAAAATTATATTCAACTAAATTAGTTTCCTGATTTATTTCATTAATATTATCGCTCTCTTTTTTATGATTTATAAAGTGTGTGTTCATAGTTCTCTCTATTTGTTGTGAGTTTTGATTTATACCATAATGAATCTTTTGAAAATTACCGATTCCTTCCGAAACTTTGATACCATATCTTTTATAATAATTTGTTTAACATTTTCTAATACAAAAGTATCATTTATTTTTGATTTATTTAACCAATGCTATTTCATTTTTTATGTTATTTTCTAAACTCTTTACTTCATCATATTTCTGTTTTATTGTTTTAAAATCATCTTCACACTTCGAAGTTTTTTGAAAAAAACTTTTAATAGTTCATCATTGTCTTTGACAATATTTTTTGAATTTAATATCTTGTTATGATACTTTGACACAACATGTTCTTCAAATAACCAAATTTTTTTGAAATAGATATCACATTTTCATCATTTTCATTAACTCTCTTTTTTTAAATTAACAATATAATTTTTTTACACGGGTTCAAATTTTTGAACAATTTTATTTTCAATATATTTATCATCACTTTTAAAGTTTATTAATATTTCGTTTTCAACATTTGCTAGTATTTTATTTTCTATTGAAGGTATATCTACTGTATACTTTTTAGAAATATGACGTCCAAATATATCAATGGTCAATTTAACAATGTTATGTATTAATATTTACAACTATCTTTTATACAATTATATTGGCTTCTTTAAATTCTTCTACAATAGAAACAATTTCGTTATTATGTCCTGTATTTCCGGCCATCATAGATGCTATCAACAGTCGAAGTGTATCAACAAGTTCATTTACGTTATCCCAATGTAGATAATCGGTATAAGGTTTATTAACTTTTAAAGTTATACCGGATCATGTTCTTTTCGAAGATATTCGAGTTTCTCTGTGTGGAAGTTTTCATCTTTCAAAAAATCCTTGAATTTTATTGTGCGTTTCGGGATTTATGGTTTTAGTTTTTGTCATTCCCTTATTTTGTAAATAAGCTCCTATTACACAAATATATTTTTGTGATCCATTTCCCTGTACTTGCTAATTTGGATCATAATTTCTACGGTATGCATTGGTTCTCTTTAAAATATCGATATAATTTTCCAAATCTTGTTTTTTTTTAACCTACTGGTTCCTTTTT
Source organism: Diaprepes abbreviatus (assembly GCA_034092305.1). Taxonomy (NCBI): domain Eukaryota; kingdom Metazoa; phylum Arthropoda; class Insecta; order Coleoptera; family Curculionidae; genus Diaprepes; species Diaprepes abbreviatus. Next base: position 277,658 of record JASJET010000066.1, on the reverse strand, counting down.
AAATAATAATTAATATAAACCTGGTGTACCTGTATAAGTTATACCTTCAACTTTAATGTTTTTACCAATAATTTCTACAGGTGTTTGTGTTAAATTCAAAAAAAAATTCTCAGTTTCAAAATCATATACTATTTCTTAGAGGTGATCAAACTTATGCTCCACATCTTTTACACCCCCATCAATATATTAACGAGGTATTTCATGAAATCCTGATAAATATTCTTGATATAAAGGTCTACTGACAAATGTTTGAATTGTTTGGCGTGTTTGTTCTAATATATCCGAAAGATCTCAATGAAAATTACAAGGAAATTTGGTATGGGATTAAAAAAAAGAAGGAAAAATAGTAGTCGAAAAACCCGTCTAGGACGAGGAATAACTTTATCTCAAACTATTTCAAAACCAAGACAAGCACTAAACGGAAAAAAATTTAAAAGTTTAACTGATATTATTCAAACCGCTCTTAGATCTATAGGAGATAGTAAAATATTATCACCAAAAAATAGAAACATATCCAAAGACATAATAAAATGATGGAAACCATAGCAATAGAAAAACAAGGAAGTGGTCTTTATTTAAAACCATATAAAACTGGATGTGGATTATATGTGAAACCTTATTCAAAAAAACTGGCAAAACAAATACTTCGAAAACCACTTACAAATTATGATTTAAGTAAATATATTAATCTACTTAGAATTCCTAACTTTCGAGGTATATTTATGAGAGATAAATTACCAAAAAAATTAAGAAAAATAAAAGTGGTATTGTTAATCTCGATAAGAATAGTGGTGATGGAACTCATTGGACCGCATACATAAAAAGAGGGAAAAATATTTTATATTTTGATAGTTATGGCAATTTGCGACCATATACCGAATTAACAAATTATTTTTCAGCGATAATTTTTTTTTTTAATATAACTACGATCTTTATCAATCATTTAACAAAACAAATTGTGGTGAGTGCTGGTTTAAGTTTCTTTATAATAATGGTTGAAAAACAACATTAATTAATTTTGTTAAAATTTTTTAAAGAAGTATGTCTCACAGTTTTGTCATTAGTGGTAATTCCCCCACGCTTTCTGTTAATATTCATCCTCCGATATATTTAGATGAAAATTTTGAGTATTCCATTGGACTTGTAAATTTTGAAACTTTTAACACTATTCGAAATATTGATGGGACTAATAATCTTTTTATTTATGACTCAAATAAAGAAATTAGAATAAGTAGTGGGAATAGGGGGCTTCTAGTTGACCCCCCCACCACTTTTTTGATTGGTCAGCCAAGAATGACCTTGTTTCTGATTGGCTGCCCAAGTTCGCCCCCTATTCCGATTGGTTTCATAAACTCCGCCTCTTTTTGCTCCACCTCCTACCTCCTTCCTAACCACCACAGTAGTTGGAGGGGAGCTGGTAGCAGTTGGAGGGGAGCTGGTATTTTAAAGGACTGAATCTGAGCGAGCTACATTCATTTACAACTAGTCTTAAGCTTATATAGAAGATTCACCACTAATAAAGAACAGTGTTAAATTAAAAATAAGTGGTAGTTATGAACAGTGATTTGCAAAATGAAATAATCAAATTAGGTAAACAGTTTACTAAACTTCAAAATTCCGAATTAAAGAATGCAATGCTAAGGAAAACACACCCCGAGTGGGCACAGGTATATTATGAGACTGCCTTCCAATACCAATTAGCTGCAGAAGCCTGTTTAAATTATAGAAAAACCCAAAATTTGCCGAAGTTCTTTCATGAAATAAAGAAAATAGGATTCAGTTACTTTTTAAGGATATTGAAGGATTATATAAAAGATCCTGATATATTAAAAGAAATCGTGGAAGAGGAAGAGAGAGATAAAGAGATATTGAGAAACAGGGAGGTTTTAGTGTAGGATTTATTATGGAATTATTAATAAGAGAAATGTATGAAGAGTTTTTGATGTCCGCAGCCTGTTCCGAGTTTTATGCATATGAAGGTCAAGAAAGTGAAGCGCAGAATATTATATTGTTTTTAAATTATATGGAACATGCGGAATTATGTTTACTAGCAGCTAAATGTTGTAGCGAATATTTAAAAAATAAAAATATAGATATTTTAATATGTAAACTTCAAGAACTAGGATTAAATAATAATATTTCATGTATTAAAACAATGTTAGAAAATAAAACACATAATTTGTAATCAAGCCTTTTATTACATAAAAAAATTGTTGTAAAGGTAATAAACATTTGATAATGCACATACACATGGTATTTTTTGATGATAAAAGCAGCAAGGATCCATTTTCTTTAGGGTGGGTTGTTCATCAATCTCGATAACTGGTTTCATGGAATACTTCTTTACGAAATCTGCCTTTTCTTCCCCTTTTACATAAACATAGTCCACCTTAGCGCTTAAATCTCTTATGATATCTCCACATTTGTGTAATGGTGTAAATCCTTCACACCATTCAATGCAATGGTAATTTTTTATTAACCACAGAGCTTGTTTGTGTAAATAGGATGGTAAATGACCCATCGGAAATGGAGCTTTGAAAATAAAATGACTTGTCTTTTGCCCATCGTACGCTGCTAATTCCTTTACAATAAATTTATTATTTTCAATTTTGAATCCTTGAAGATCTAGAATAAGTTTCATATTTACAAATATTTGAATTTCTTGATCATTTCTACTTTTAATTGATATTCACTTATTTGTTTTTTTAATTTCTGCAACTGAAGTTGAAAATCTAATACTCGAACTGAAATCTCGTAAGACATTATATAAATGAAGAATTCTGGTTTGGCTACGTTAATAAATATCAAAATTGACGCGTGCGCTCTTAAGCGTAAGTAGCGGTTTGTTTAAAAAGAGTATTTTATCTTAAGGAAATTGTATTACAACTGTTTCACAATTTTTGTTAATGGATTGTAACTGAAAACTTTATCATGAATTATAACACAATATGCCGCTGTTTTAGGGGGGATTTTTTCCTTGGTTTCAAATTCAATTCTCATGGTTACTGGACCTGTTTGTAGTAAATCTCTTTGATGTGAACAATTAATGTAAACTATAGGAGCATTTTCTTTAAATTCTTTAGGATTAAAAATTGGTTCCACTGGAGAGTTATAATACCTTTGACGAAAGTCTGTAAACATTTCATACAGAGTAGCAAATTTATTATTTTCAAAGTCAAGTTGAAGATCATTGTAAGGATATCTTTCTGAATTTAAAAAGACATTCATATTTCTTAAATTACAATGATCAAATTTACTCATATCCATTTTTAGATTACCACGTCTATTTTTCTGAAAAGCAATTAGAACATGACGTGGCGTTTCGACTTTTGTAGATGTTTTTACGGGCCAGTTGTGCCTCGTAGTTTCCAATAACTCTGGATATTCAACTAATTCCCAGCTTCGGAAGGTTATTAGTATATCACTATTTTTGTCAATAATTTTGGTAAGTGCTAATTCTTGCGGAATCGCTACAGTAAGATGAGGAACTCTCCAACACAACTTGGTAATTTTAACTTTGGGTTTTTCATCTTCATTACTGGATAGTAATGCATTTGTATCATCATTACTTCTTATTAGAATAAGTTCTTGTTGTGAATTAAGAATAATCTTATTATAATCTTCAAAAAATCCTGAATACATCTTTAATGGTATACATAATGAAACATTACCTTTGTCATCAGTCATAATTTTTTCTTTGGATTTTGTTTTCGGATACCAACCGGCATTTTCCAATTTAGCACTTTCATTTTGATTAAATGAAATATATCCCTTAAGAGTTGAAGTTATACCAATATCCCGAACGGAGTCAATAGTAACACCATTTAAAATATAGCGTAATTCTTTAAATAAAAATGCCGGAGCATTATTAATTAAAACAGTATTAGCTAAAGGGGAATCATCTTCTTTAGTTACTTGCAATTCCACATAAATTTCACTTTTGCAAGGTAAAGGATATTTTCCTGTTTGTTGCAAAGCAATTCTGATTTCATCATTTGGTCCGAGTTTTGTAGGATTAAAAGGATCGAAAGAAAGAATTTCCCAGCTTAATATTGATTCATCAACCAATACATTTTCTCTTACATTTAAATAATCCATTTTTATTTAAGTTTAAAACCCAAACTTTGAAGAAATTTTCTATTAGAAGGTGTTAACCTTTGGAAGTTTGATTTCCTACTAAAGGAAGTTGGTTTCTTTCTTGTCTTATTAATGTTTTTATTATTAAATTTTCTAGTAAAGTTTGCAGATTTATTGTTATATAATATTACCATCTTTAATCTACTTTTTTAAGATGTAGTCTGATGGTTATGGTTTCTTCTCTAAAATTAACCAAATCACCTTCCTGATCTATTATTTTAATGGCTATTTTATCAATTACTTTAACGGTGACTGGGAAATATATGACGTTTTGAGGTGACTCAATTATTTTGAACCCTGGAGCAACGCTCGGGAAAAATTGGTGTATTATATGAACAGGTTTCCCGTTTAAATATGATCCCTCTGCAATACTGCAGTCTATATTTATTGAATTTACTTTAATTATTTCCGCGGGAAAATCTGATATATGTTCAATGTTGGCTTCCAATCGCCCATTTTTAAACCCTAATAATTTACCAATAGTTCCTTCACGAAAAGTTATGGGGGCTGAACATTTAAGATGTGTACGTAAAGTATTATTATTTGCATAAAGACTAAAACTAATTTTATCCTCATCCAAGTGTTTTTTTAAAAAATCTGTTATGTCTTCTAATTCGTAGCTACCTGGGGGTATGGCTATTTCTAAATTTTCATCATGAATTAATACATTATTCCCAACATCAATATTGGGAATTGCATTAAATGTTTCGAAATTTACAAGACCGATAACATATTCAACATCTTCATCTAAATATATTGGAGGATGTAACTCTGATGTTAAAATAGCGGAATTGCCGCTAAGAACAAAACTATATGACATTTTACTTTAAAAATATGTTTAATAATAAACTAAAATTAGGTGTTACATATGGTTATAAAGAAATTTTAGACACAATTGACCACAATTTGTTTTGTTAAAGTTTTGATAACTGTTATAATTATAATTAACAATATTATTATTTTGGTCGCTATAAAAATATTTAATTAATTCAGAAGGGGGTCGCAAATTACCATAACTATCAAAATATATTATGTTTTCTCCTTTTTTTGTATATGCTATCCAGTGAGTTTGGTACACCACTGTGATTATCTAGATTGACAATTGCACTTTCAATTAACTTTATCTTTTTTGGTAATTTATCCCTCATAAAAATACCACGAAAGTTGGGAATTTGTAAATATTTAGCGTATTTAAGTAAATCGTAATTTGTAAGTGCTTTTCGAGGTATATGTTTTAGCAGTTTTTTGAATAAGGTTTCAAGTATAATCCACATCCTGTTTTATAGGGTTTTAAATAAAGTCCACTTCCTTTTTTTCCTACCGCAATGGACTCCATCATTTGATTGTGTCGTTTAGATTCTTCTAATTTCGCTTTGGCTGCTTTTGCATCATTTACTGCTTTAGCAATACCTGCAGCCCCTCCTCCAAGAGCACCAAGAGCAGACAAACCAGCAAATAAAGGTATAAGTGGAAGAAATCCGCCAGTCTTTGGGATTGGAATTACCCTTTTCTTTAGAGGTAACACTTTACCAGTTTTTTTAATAGCTTTTAAAGCAGTTTGAATACTTTCATTTAGGTCTTTAAAACGTTTCCCCTTAATTCCTTTTCTAGCTTTTGAAATTACCTGAGATAATGATAGTCCTCGTCCTTTTCGAGTTTTTCGCTTGAACTTTCTTCTCGTTCGAAGTCCCATACCTAATTTTCTTTTAATTTTCATAGCACCAGTAATTCCTAGTGCAGCAGTTTTTTCCCCAAAACTAGAATCTTTAGCTTTGAACCTTGATAAAGCTTTGTCAGCTAATACTTTATCAGCTAAATGCCTTCTTTTTATATCATTTGATTGTGAGTAAGCAATATCGTGTTCTTTACAAGCCTCATCCAATAAATTTATACCTTTATCACCTCTTGACAATCGTTTTTCCAATTTTGTTCCAGGTCCACAAAAATTATAACCAGGAATATGCAATTCAAAGGGTAATTTATTTATTAATGAGTTTACTAAACCACTTCCTTTCCTTTTGCTGTTTGTCTTGTAAATGATTCGTTTATTATGTGATGGAAACATTATATATAGTTGCAATCCTAGTGATAACTAACCAGTTACATCACAATACTGAATATTAATAGTTTGTTTTATATATAAAATGAGAGTTGAGAAACAACCATACTCTATAACAATTAAGGATCATGAAAGTTCAGTGAATGGTTTTAGAAAACATGGAAAACTGTTTGAGGGAAATAGTAAAAGAGGGTTAATTATTGGCCCGTCAGGCTGTGGCAAAACCAATGTTATTATTAGTTTGATTGAAGATCCGAATGGTTTGCGATTTGAAAATCTGTATGTTTATTCAAAATCCTTATATCAACCAAAGTATAAATATTTGAGAACACTTTTTAAACCTTTGAAAAAAATTGGATACTATGAATCTGAAAATGAAGAAACAATTGTTTCACCAAAACAAGTTAAACCAAACTCTATAATAATATTTGATGATATAGTGTGTTGTAATCAGAATGTTGTAAAGGACTATTTTTGTTTCGGAAGACACAAAAATACTGATTGTTTTTATTTATGTCAAACATATTCTTCTATTCCGAAACAATTAATTCGTGACAATGCAAATTTAATTGTTATATTTCAACAAGATCGAACAAACTTAAAACATATTTATGATGATCATGTTAATGTTGATATGTCATTAAACCAATTTAATGAGTTGTGCTTAATATGTTGGAAAGATAAATTTGGATTTTTAGTAATAGACAAAGACTCTAATGTGAAATCTGGCCGATATCGAAAAGGATTTGATTCATATATTTACTTATAAAAATAAACGTTTGATGGTAAATTATACCAATCATGGATGAACGTTTAGCAAGAGAGCTAGTTAAATCAAGAAAAGCTGTTAAACAAAAATATCAGAGTTTAAAAAATGCGGAATTTGAGGCGCAAACTAAATTGGAGGAAACATATAAACCGATAACTCAACCCTTACAAGAATTAATTTCAACGATTGGTAAAATTGAACCTGTTGAAATAAAGGAAGAGCTACACACACCAATTAAAAAAATTTATGAAACACCACAGAAAAGATCAATTCAAACACTAACACCAAAGAGAAAATTACAATATGGAACATCAACACCAGAAAAAAGAAAGACGGGAAAAACTCCACTCCTTCCTACAGAAATACCATCGATTATTGACTGGGACGCGAGTTTAGCTTCAGCAAGTCAAATGCCATCTATACAACAAACAAGTATTATTGCAGAAACAAACCCTTCTTCAGGTTCACACTCCACAATAGGAAATCTTTCAGATATACTGGAACAAACACGGCAAACAGTTAGAACATTTGTTGATACAGATTTATATAAAGAATATTTATTAGGATTTGATGAATTACCTCGCCAATATATTGATAGCGGTGTAAAAGATGTTGAATATGAGTTTGATCACCAATATGGAATAGTTCATGATTTGGAAACCGAGAAATTCTTTTTGGGTTTAACTCAAAAACCTGTCGAAATTATTGGTAAAAACATCAAAATTGAAGGAATAACCTATACAGGTACACCAGGTTTATATGAGTTATTATTTAAAAAAGAACCAATAGGGTATAAAAAACAAGATTTGGAAAATTGTAGGTAGAAATAATGATCCAAATGAGCAGGTGCAGGGGAATGGATCACATAAATATATTTCTATAATAGGACCTTATTTGCAAAGCAAAGGAATTACAAAAACTAAAACTCTAAATCCCGAATCTCAACAAGCAGTCCAGGGATTTTTTGAAAGACGCAAAGCTCCATATAGAGAAAGTCGAGTGTCTTCAAAAAAAACCGGATTTGGTATAACTTTAAAAGTTAATAAACCTAATACAGATTACATATATTGGGATAATGTAAACGAACTTGTTGAGAGACTTCGACTATTGGTAGCATCCATGCTTGCGGGACACACTGGTCATAACATTGAAATTATTTCCATTATTGAAGAACTAAGAGAAGCGAATATTATTATATAAAAGGACATAATAGATACTTTTAAACATTTCTAAAATGACCATCGATAAATTTGGTCGTCATATTTCAAAAAAATCTGCTCTAAACACATTATTATCACTAGAAAATAAAATATTATCAAATGTTGAAGAGAAAATAATAAAAATTTTTAAAAGCGATGTCAAATATATTGAAAACAAATTAATTCAAAATTTAGATCCCAGGTTGAAAAGCGATGTTAATAATTTAAATAAGAGAATAAATGAATATGATAACAATATACAAAATATTGCAAAAAAGATTAAGTTATTTGAGGATAAAGTTATTCCTGAATATAATGACAAGATAATTAATTTGAAAAATACTGTTGATGGAAATGATGAGGTAGTAGAAAAATTTTCTCAGAAAGTTTCTAAATATGCAAATGACTTTGACGTAGTGAAGTTAAAATATGATAAAGTTGATGATTTTGAAAATGAAATAAAAAATGAAATTACATCAATTAAATCAATAATTAAGGATACTTCAGCAATTGACAATGTCAAGAACAGTATTTCCAAGGAAATTACATCAAAGTTTCAAAATTTTACTAATTTGCTTAATGATAGAGTAGCAGAAGAAGTAAGGAATTTTAAGAAAATACATGACGTTATGGATAAAAATACACAAAATCTTGAAAAATCAATGAACACTCATTTCCTAATTCACAAAAAAGATACCGACAAAGTTAATGAATTTAAAGAACAAATTAAAGAATTTGAAATTAAAATCAATGCATATAAATCAAATTTACAATATTTAGAAGACAAATTGAAGGAGGATTTTCAAAACGAAAATGAAAAAATTGAAACAAAATTCAAAGATCAAATTACAAAAGATAATGAAAAAATCGAGGATATACTAAAGCAATTAAACAATCTGAAAACCAAATCTGAAACGTCTTTTGACGAGGGAAATTTTACAAAGGCAATCGATGAGAAATTACAAAAAGAATTAGAATCCTTACTAGAAGTAGTGCAAGCTATAATAGAAGTTTCTAAAAAGGATGTATTAATTAAAATTAAAAATAATAGTTCAAAAATCGAGGAGACTTCTTTCCTCATAAAAGAACTTGAAACATCTTATACAGATATACTACACAAAGCTGAAAAGACAGCGTCAGACATAAAAAATATAGAAAAAAAAATTGTGAAAATGACATTAGATATTACAAATGCAGAATTTCAATTAGGAAAAGATATAAAAAATCTAGAAGATAAATTAACAAAAGAAATAAAATCTTTAAACGAATTAGTTCAAAGAGCTGCTGAAGTTTCTAGAAAAGAATTTAATGATACAATGAATTATGCAAGAGAAGAAATGAATTCAACATTAGGTGGTTTCAAAAAAGATTATACGTTATCAAATGTTCTTTTGGAAACTAAATTTAATGTAAAAATGTCTGATCTTAATAACAACATCACCCAAATAAATTCGTCAATAAAAGAAATTAGAAATGAAAATAACAAATCATTTGAAACAATGGAAAATAAATTTAATGTAAAAATTTCTGATCTTACTAACAACATCACCCAAATAAATTCGTCAATAAAAGAAATTATAAATAAAAATAAAAAATCATTTGAAGCAATGGAAAATAAAATTAAAGAACTTACTAAAAAAAACTGAGATGATTTTTTTTATATTTTACAACATCAGCGATAAAGGGCTTTTATAAACGGTTTAGAAGGAGGTAAAGTTATTTGTGGGATTTATTTTCGAGAGTAAGGTATAAATTAATAATGAGTAAAATTAAGCAAGACGTTGTAAATGAATTACATAAACCGGCGAGAAGGCGATATAGAAGGAGACGAACAATTGTAAAAGGGCTTAATGATCTATTTCAAGCTGATCTGATAGAAATGCAGCCATATGCGAAATTTAATAGGGGTTTAAGATATATTTTAATGGTAATAAATGTGTTTTCTAAATTTGTATGGGCAGAACCTGTAAAATCCAAAACTGGTAAAGATGTAGCAGCTGCAATGAAAAAAATTCTATTAACTTTAAAAACTCCCCCAACAAATCTGAATACTGATCAGGGTAAAGAATTCTTTAATCAAGACTTTCAGAAACTTATGGAGCAGTTCAAAATTAATCATTACAACACATTTTCTAATATGAAAGCTAGTATTGTAGAGAGAGTAAATAGAACGATAAAAAACAAAATGTGGAAAAAGTTTAGTTTACTAGGTAATTATAAATGGATCAGCTTTCTTAAAGAAATAATTACAGAATACAATAATACTAAGCATTCAACAATCGGAAAAAAACCAAACGAAGTTAACAAAAAGAATGAAATGGAAATCTTGAAATCAGCTTATACTCATAGGAAAACTGTGGATCCCAGATCACCAAAATTTCGTGTCAGTGATAGAGTACGAATAAGCAAGATTCGCGAACAATTTTCTAAAGGTTACACGCCCAACTGGTCAAACGAAATTTTTCAAATAAAAAAAATCCAGCTTACTAATCCAACAACGTATTTGATTCAAGATGGAAATGGGATAGATATTCAAGGAGGTTTCTATGAAGAAGAACTTCAAAAAGTAAGACACCCAAATGTATATCTGGTGGAAAAAGTGTTAAGAAAGAAAGGAAACAAAGTATTTGTAAAATGGTTAGGATTAGATAAATCTTATAACTCTTGGATCTTCAAGAGAGATGTGATGTAATAGTAATTAATGCTGTAATAATAATTGATGTTTGTAATAAAAAAAAAATGATTTTTTATATATATTTGTTTTATTTAAAAATAAGCTTATTACATAAACATTTTTTTAAATACAATATTCCTATAATCAGAGTCTAATATGGGATTTAAAATTTCTTCAGTCAATTTAATCCTTCTTCTAAAATGTTTTTGATTTATAAACTCTTCAGAAGTCATACGAGCTTTTCTGTAGGCGAAGTTCCAAGCAACCATCAGATGAATTTGGTTTCTTGATTCATCAATAGATACTGTCTTCTTCATAATAGGGCTTAGACTTTAATTTTTGTTCTAGTTCTTCGGGATGATTCAACAGCAGTTCCAGCATGGAGCACACATTTTCACTATTTAGATTTTGTTTTGGAGAAAGGACATTATATATTTTGTCAAAAGAATCTCCGTCGTAAAAATTGTTATTTCTAAAAACATTGAAATAACGTCGAAAGTTTTGTTTTTGTAAAACATTTAGTCTATATTCTATAAGTGGAATTTGTTCCCATAGTCTGCACACAGTTTCATTTCCATAGTAAATAAAATCACAGCTTTTCACAATCTTCACTATTGGTAATTCACCAATCTTTTCAAAATGAATAGATAAATTTTGCAAATATATCGGTTCATTGAAAACATTTGGTGAAAACATATAATTTGTTATAACTCCTTGATATTGCAATAAGTTCTTCCAATCATCTTCATTTAATATCACAGACTGACCATTTTTACCACCAAGTCAATGCATGGTAGAAAATCACTTTCCACCCACAAACCAATCACAGCATATTTAGAGTTAGAATTATTTAAATTATATTTTGTAGAATTTATAATTGTTTTTTTTATTTTCTTTTTTAATGGTGAATTTTCAAATATATTTTTACTCTGATTACTGAACATTTTAAATGATGTATTTCAAAAACTAACTGGCTATCTGCTTGCTCTCAAAAAACTAACTATCAATCCGTTTGCTCCTAAATTTTATACATTTTCCCTCTCCTCTCAAGTGGAGGGGTAAACTTATTTTCCCTCTCCATTTAAGAGGAGGGGATAAACTTTAAATGTCTTTATACTAACGAGAATCAATAAAAAACAAAATTTATATTATTTTTTTAACATTTATTAAATATTTTTATAGATATTTTTTCATGAAATACAATAAAATTAAACATGTACAAATAAATATTGCTGCTGTAAATATAATAACAAATATATAACAACAGACACAATGACAAGATTCTTCTTTTTTATTATTGAAAGGAATCCAATCTGAATATTGTAATGGTTTGTTTGTCATGGAATATTTAATTTTTATGTATGTATTTTCACACAAAGCAGAATCAGTTACATTATAGGTAAAAAAGTGTGAATTTCCAACAAGATATGTCATTTTCATCTGTTTGTAGCAGTCGGTTTCATTTTTGAGGGCATTTATACATATATTAGCCCTAACTGTATTAGGAATGTAATTTACATATATCACATTTCCAACAAGGGAAACTAAAACTATTAAAGATGCAGCAGTCATTGTTGTAATATTACTAACAAATAATGGTATTTCTATACAATATATATGTTTTTGGATTCAGTTCCCCCTCCAACTTTTAAAGCTTCAAAAACGACTTACATAATTTATCATCATATAAAATGATGTCTTTATAAAGATGAAAAATTACTAGGAGTAGTTAATTCTAATCGCGGTTTTTTATTTTTAGATCCATTTTCGTTTCCAGAACTTAAAAAAGTTAGAGTATCATACATCATTTTCATATCTTTATCAAAAAAATCTGTTTCCAAAATATCCTTATGTCCCCATGCAAGAGTTTTTGTGGAATTTGGTATACAATATCTTTTATCATCATGAGTTGTTAATGCCAATTTATTTAACAAATTAGTGTATATATTATGCATATCTGACTTGAATACATACATGGTGCAGAATATTTTGTCACCTTTCTCAACAACATCTTTATAATCTGATAATGTTAATTGATTTTTTATACATGATCTACTAACGCCTTTTGCTTTTTTATCTACACTATTTTTGGATTTTATACAATATGCTTTAGCACCAGTTCCATAAAAACTTTCAATGGGAATCCCTTTGTACTCATCTTTAAATTTACCAACAACTGATGTTGTAATAGGCATGCAATGAATATTTTGTTCAGAAAAATTAGAAGTATCAAATTGATCCAGATTTAGCTTCATATCTTCATAAAAGTTTTGGGTCTGAACTTCAAGAATTAAGGAATCAGTATCCGTATATAATAAATTTAAATTATTACCATATTTTACTTTTAAATACCCATAATAAAAATTATACATTACAGTTTTTGCAATATCCAGAATACTCATCCCAACATAAATTGGTTTATTGTATTCAATGCAAACCTGTTGAAGTTGAAGAGCAACTAGATTTTCAGAGAAAATTTTAAAATCCTTTAATTGAGGTTTAGAAATAAGTTTTTCGGCACTAAATTTATTACCCTGTCTTTCCCATTGAGATACTAATTTAATATCTGCTCGCCTATCAACATTTTCCATGGTTTTACCGAAAATTGAATTATTTGCCAATTTATAACAATTTTTATCAAATTTATTTTTAGATAAATTTCGTAAATTTGTATTTAAATCTATATATTCCGCTAACCATGGTGATTGTGTAAACTTAACTGCTCTGTGTATTTTTATGATTTTGAGTCCAAATTGTAGACATTGTTTCAGATATCGGTAGTGAATGATATAGTTATATTTATTATGTAAGTTTGGAATTAATTTTGAGTGGTTTGAAATTGGTGGTGTATATTGTTCAGGACAAAATGGGAAATCATTATGACTATCATGTAAATAATTTGGATATTCTAAATCAACTTCAAATATGTATCCTATAGATGATGTATCTGAAAGTTCGGATATATTTAAAGTTTCTATTTCGAGCTTAGGTACCCAAGCAAAATTTTTTTCAGGCAAATATTGTTTCATAGCATAACCATACAAATTTGTGGCGTCTAAGTAAGCGATATATGTTGTAGGTCTTTCAGGATTAAAATTTTCTAAGAATGGATTATTTGCTTCAGATTTGCGTTTGGAACAAGTGCTAACCCCACCACGAACACCTTTTTTGAAAAAATGAAGCATATCTGGTTCCGTTAATAATTCTAATTCTACATTAGTTAATTTCATCATTGCATCCCAGCACATAGAAGGGCTAGTGACATAATTAACAGGATCTAACTTATAGGTTTTAATACATGTGGATCTATAATTTTCAAAAACATCAGCCAAAAGTAAAACATCTGATTTTAAGTAAATATCGGAATAAGCCCCTATTGTAGAACACTTAAATAGATTCCACACTTCTACAGCACGATTGTAGTCTTGAGGAGAGATATTTTCATCGGTTAAGTTATTATAAAATTTATCAATCAATGGTAGAGATTTCTCATTTAATTTTTCGTTGGAATCTATGTAAGAGTATGGAAATACCCCTTTTTGTCTAATGTATCGAAATTCATCAGCATTTGAGAAAAACTTTTTAATTTCAAAACATTGTGAATCTTGTAGAGTTTGTGATAGTGACTCTAAAGACTCTGGGAGAAATTGAAAAGAATCTATAAAGCGTAGTCGCAAAGCAACTGGTTTCCGCTTTTCTGACACATCAACGAAAATTTCCTTACTAAAAGAAATATACTTTTCTTTATTTTGAGCTATAACACTAATATTTTCTTTATTATAGCAAAGCGATTTAATAAATAGGTGAGAATCATAGTTTTTTAAATTATGCAATACTATTGGTATATATTTTGGAGGTTTAAAATGCAAATTACATATTGAGTGGGCGGCTCCTCGATATTTACCTGTAATATGACAATGATCCCTACACTTTATGAAATTTCCTTTTGAAAAAGGTTTTTCACATATATAACAAATGCTAGAATTTTCATATTCAATCTGTTCCATAGATGATAAATCTTTCAATGGTACTTGATATTTTAAATATTTTTTATAAATTTCTTTTACATCATTTTCAATGTATTCAATAAATTTTATAGCACAATCTGTACCTCTATAAAGTTTAAGACACACAACATTCTCATCAAATGATGATTTAATATAATAAGCAAATGAATAGGGTATATGTTCAGCACTTTTAATAGTATATGAGGTTGTCGAATCAGGTGTAGATTGTTGGCACTCAATGTTTTTCAAATAACATTCAAAATCGGCATAAATAACAAAAGGAGCTTTATACTGTTTCTGAATATTTTGAAACTTTAATATATTTGCAGGAATATAATTGCCAAATTTATCCAAAATCAAATTATCTGAAGGAAGCTCAATTCGAACAAAACTACAATCACGTTCTAAATGTGTGTTAAGTTTTTCATATGTTCCAAAATATTGAAGGCATCCATCACATAAGTATTTTTTTATTTTCTTTTTTGATAATTGTTTGGATACCAAGCAACCTAAATCCTTTATCCAACAGTAGTGGTTATTTCCATCATCAGAACTTATTAAAAGCAAATTAATATGTAATTTTTTCTTTTCATTATTATAATGTAAAGGACCGACAATCTCATATGCCTTTTTATTATCCCTTAAAAATTTTTCAACTCCATATACATTTATGGACAAATTATTTTTTTCCTCAAACTTTTTTATATCTAATAATTTTACTGGAAATTCAATACCTGTAAAATCGAAAGCGTCTCTGAAGTCTGGATATGATGAGGTCTTTCGAGGATTACCGGTTGGCTGGTATGCTGCTGAAACCACTGCCCAGGCGAAACAGCAATTGTCCTCATTCATCACATTCACTATTGATTTAGAAAAGTGATGCATCTTAATGTAGGAGGAGGCATTCAATGGGTTGTACTTATTGATGTTGACTTCCAAATGCAGAATTCTTTGTAGAGCCCACCCTGTAATAGGAATTAAAAAATTAGTTCTGAATAATATTTGTTAGAGATGTACAAGTGATATTAAGAAAACTTAGCTCTTGAGATTAAGAAAACTTAGCTCTTGAGATTAAATAATAATTACCTGAGTCTCTTTCCGGCAATTCATCTGCTTTGGTTTCAATAATCTTGAATAAATCATCGTAAAGCTGTTGTAGATCAGTTGTATGGGTTACAATGAAGAACGGTGTATTAAATGACTTAATTGAAGTAGAGGTTAAAGTTGGAGAATAATATATTCCAAATAATTCCAAATTTACTTTAGCACATGTAAATTCTTGTTGACGCTGGCGTATTAATGTTTGCACTTTATTACCAATATCTTGCTGAAACTTTTTGATGTCGATGTGATAATTCTGCGAATATATTCTGTAGGAAGCTATTCGACATTTAAATGCACTCCTGATAATGTCAATTCCATTTCCATATTTTATGCAGCTCCTGTTTTTATGAATATTTGTCCTCAAGTGTGTGCTCCAGGAATTAGATTTGACATTTACTTCACAATCTTGGCAAAATCGCATTGGAGGTCTTGAAAGTAGTTCATCAACTGAAACAATTATTATTTTTTAATTCCTCTGTAAACCTTTATTAATAATAAAAAGAAAAATTAAAAGGAAAATTATAGCTAAATATGTTATAAAAAAATACTTACGATTAATTATATAATCTTCCAAGTTAAAGGTGTTTTCGTTATTAACAACATTTTCTCGAAGGTGGCGTACAATATGTGATTTTCTTTTAAATTCTCTTAAGCAGTGTGTGCAAAGGAGAGTCATTTTAAAATGGAATCGGTTAGGGCCGTGTCGCTTTTAAATAAATACAATTTTGATCTATCAAGACCCAATGACATAGAATAATTAGCAATTTTTTCAGCTCGCGCAATTTAGAAAACTTTTGGATTTACTTTTGAATTAACTTTTGGATTCACTTTTTAATTTGAAGAAAAACATGGATTTTTTTTAAAAAATATATTTCCCAAATTTAAAAGAAGATCGCCTTGTCGTTGAATACAATTTTTAACGTATTTTAAAGTCGAATTAGATAAATTATTACATATATTATCTAAGTTTAAATAGGAATAAACCATTGACTTAAATCTAGATGTGGCACACCTTGTTTCATTCCTATTTAAGCTCGGCTTAGTTTTCTTATGTAGAAACTTATCTAATTCTCCAATAGCGACTTTATTTGTTGGATTGATTTTCGGAGCTGTTGTTACAGCGACTGGTAAAGAATTTTTTGAAATTTGTGCCCCTAAAGTTTGGGAACTAGAAATATCACCGTCCAATTTTGACTTTTTTAAATCTGAACAATCATTTGTTTCTGATAAAGAACGTTTTTTGGGTAAATTTTTTTCAATTAAATTTTCAGAACTTTGTTCTAAATTTAGGCCAGAAGGATTTTTCAAAAATTGATTTTGATTACAGGAAGAAATTAAGGGACATTGAGGCTGCTCATCTTCAAAATTTTCAGTAAAAGTATATACCTCAATGTCCCCCACAATTTCGCCACAACTCAAATCAAAAACATCTACCGAATTTACTGAATTTCTGGTATAGCCAAATTTGGATGGTTGTTCAAACCCCTGAATAAAATTTTGATCCAACCCTTCAATTAAATTTTGATCCAACACTTTAATAAAATTATGCTGAGCTTTGGCTGAGACGTTTATAACAGTCTCAACGCTGTCGTTGGAATCCTCTGATGAATCTGACGATGCATCTGAAATTGGCGAATAGTGGGGGCGATAAACCTCTTCCATATTATTTTTCGAAAAACCCCCAATGCCAATCCTCTTATCATTATTTAAAGCTCCCTCGTTACCAACCCCATTATTATTATTGTTTAAAACCCCCTTATTATTTTGTTCCTCACAGCTCTCAAAAGTCTCCTGATATTCCACATCACCCTTAATTAAATTTTGCCCTGAGCTATTTTCACAAATTTCACCCCCTTCTAATATATCTAAAAGTTGTTCCAAATTATATCCCTCATTTATTTCAGAATTGTTAATTAAATTTTTCCTTAATATATCATTATTTAAATCATCGAAATTAATTGTTTCAAGAGGTTCTTGAGGAATATCAGAGATAATAGATTCATCCAAAACTTTTAAGAGCTGTGTCAAAATATCGCTTTCACCAATTTCGGAAGAATCGCCAGATTCAGATGAATTGTTAAATGTATTAATATCAATTTCCCTAAATTTAATATCTAGCTCCTCGTCGCTTAGCCCACAAAATGAACAATCAATCAAATCATGCACAAGGCAAGCGTCGTTTAAATCGAAGGCTGTTAAGTCGATGTTTTCAATTTTTACATTTAAAAATGACATTTTAAATTATAAATTAAAAAATAAAAAAATTATGAATCAATAAAAAAATCAAAAAATCAATAAAAAATCAATAAAAAAAATCCACAAAAATGAAAAAATCAATCAAAGATTGGCTTTTAAAAGATGAAATAAAAATTAATTAAAAATCCAAAGTATTAAGTCAAAAATATTAAATTAAAAATATGAAATCAACAATACAAACCAAATGAAAATTAATAATATGTCACTACGTCACACGAAATAAATCCGACTATCAAGATATATTAAAATCGATTCGATAATTTTACAAGCGTACGCTAATAGCGAGATGTAAACTGAAGAGACGCTTCGTACCCAGCCGCCTTTTAAAGCAGCCAAGAGCCTGGTACCGGCTGGTACGGCGTGGCACTGCATGGTACGACGGGAACCGTGAGACCGTGAACTCGAGAGAGGTCGTTCAACGGTCGTAAGTTGTTTTGTTCTTAAGAAAATGACGAGTAAAGAGGAGAAGAAGAAAAAAAAAAAAGTTGTTTTTTGGAATAATATAAAAAACATTTACGACCGTTGAACGACCTCTCTCGAGTTCACGCTATCTTTGCCTTCTTCTTCTTCTCATTCTTCGGACTGGTTTTGCCGCTGGAGGTAGGAAAAGTGGTATTTCAGTATTGTATATAAGGATTTACAGCGTCTTGACTTAGCATTCATTGAATAACATGAGTACCTTCATCGTGTTGACTCTGGAAGATTTTATAGGCTTCTTAGAGCATCAGGCGAACCTGATGGATAGCCTAAGAAGCCTTTCACCGGATTCAGAAGACACTGTGATGTGGCCGCCGCCGTCAGAGGCTGAATTTTTGGAAGAGGAATTTAATGATGAATTCCTCATGGATGATTTGCCAAGTGAGGAATTCCTCAATATGTTTGAGCCCTCCTTAGATCCAGAGCCCGTCGAATTTGACCGAGCTCTGGATGAAATAATGAGAATGCAGCCTCTGCCGGTTTATCAGCAACAGCCACAGCAGCAGGAGCAGCAACAACAGCAGCAGGAGCAGCAGCGGGAGCAGCAGCGGGAGCAGCCACAACAACAGCAGCAACAACAGCAGCAGCAGCAGGAGCAGCCACAACCACAGCAACAACAGCAGCAGCGAAGGCAGAGTTACCCTCGAAAGTGTAAGAGGCCACAGCAGCAACAGCAACATCAACAGCAACATCAACAGCATCAGGAGCAGCCACAACAACAGCAACAACAACAGCAGCAGCAGCGAAGGCAGAGTTACCCTCGAAAATGCAAGAGGCCACAGCAGCAACAGCAACATCAACAGCAACATCAACAGCATCAGGAGCAGACACAACAACAGCAACAACAACAGCAGCAGCAGCGAAGGCAGAGTTACCCTCGAAAATGCAAGAGGCCAATAAATTATAAATTATAAATTGGCCTCTTGCAGAGCAGCAACCTCTTGCAGAGCAGCAACCTCTGGCAGACAACAACAACAACCGATGGCAAAGCAGCAGCCTATGGCAGACAACAGCAACGTCTGGCATGCAGCAGCAACCTCTGGCATGCAGCAGCAACCTCTGGCAGACAGCAGCAATTGGCAACCCAAAATGGTATAAATTATAAATATGTATTTATTTATATATGTATATTTGTATTTTGGATATAGGAATAATAAAAAACAAAGTCGTTGAAGAAAATATTTTATTTTTTTCTATTTCTTATACAGAATCACACCTAATAACCAAGTTTCTTTAACTTGAAAGAATTATTATGAATAGGATGAATATAATTTTTTTTACAAGCATAGTAATGAAAACTAGTTTTTTTTTTAACATGGAAGAATAAATCATAGTCTGTTGTCAGGGAATTAAACCTAATTGTTCTTTATCTTATATATAAAATCTTATTTAAATGTCTTAGTTGACATTTTAAACTTAATATTAAAAAATACTAGGGTGAATGAATAAATTCAAGTGCAGTATCAAATTCATTTATTTAAAATTCAATTTATCGATAGGATTGATTGTGCATATTATGTAGAAAAAATTATTCTACACTGAAAGAACAAAATCATTAGTTCTTCAAATCTTAATATAAACAAATTTCTATTTATTTAGATGGCACCCTTATATTTATTTAACTTAAACTTAATATATATCTTATAACTTATATCTTACAACTTATATTTTATATGAAATCTTATTTAAATTAGTTGACATTTTAAACTTAATATTCAAAAACTACTAGGGTGCATGAATAAATTCAAGTGGAGTATCAAATTCATTTATTTAAATTTGATTTATCGGTAGGGTTGTTGTGCATATTATTTGAAAAGAATTATTCTACACTGAAAGAACAAAATTATAATTTCTTTCAATGGGAATAAATACAAATTCTTATTTATTCACATCATTCCCTTATATTTATTTACATAGTTTCTTATATTTATTTAACTTAGCAGAACAAAATCTAAATTCTTATAAAATATTTTAAACTTAAACTTAATATTAAAAACGCCATAGTGCATGAATAAGTGCAAGTGAAATAAATTTATTTAAAATTTGATTTTTCGATTAGATGGTTTTGCATATTCTTTAGTTCTGGTTTGTTACATATTATACATGCTTGTGAAGGAGTTGTTATGAATAAATCGTTTTCACACGTGTTGCATTGCAGATCTTTTTCGCAACATATAAAGGATCGTTTATAGTGGCTATTAACAAAATTATTTTTCCCATTTGGGCAATTTAAAGCATGTATATAGTAACATTCACAACATAAATTATATGCACCGCCAGAAGATGAAATAATTACGACATAAGATTGAAAAACGCACACTTCTCGCGTAAGATAATTTGGTGTCAATGTATCACTTGCATTTATTTTTGCCACTTTCACGAGCCCCTCTTCTCCACACCCGTTTGGAACGCCATTATCCTCTATCCCATCATCTTCTTCATCTTCATCGTCGTCTTCGAAATTATTTCGATCAATAGTGATCAGAGAATCCTGTCTTGCGTGAAACTTTCCTCTTCCAGCCAAGTTAAAATGAGTTGTTTCATCTTTGTACATTGACTGGATCGTTTCATCACAAGCAGAATCTAAATATACATGTGTCTGATCCATTTCGAAGACTGTCCGATGAAACTCGATTCACTTGTTCACACTATTTTTTAATTTTACAACACTTTTTAATTGATAATGGCGGGCCGTCTATGTGGTGTTGATATAGTGGATAGTGTTTAAAACACGGCAAATTTAGCTGCAATTCTTCGTCACTTCTATAATTTTCCGGCAACCTGTTCCAAATTTGTTGTAAACTAAGTGAATCGACGAATGTTTTCAAGTAGTTGATGGGAAAGAAGGCCAAGTCTTGATCTTCAAAATCGGTAAGATTTTTTCCGTGTTTTTGGTAGGAAATTATTACTTGGCCTACACGTTCAATGAGTTGCTGTTGTTGTTGTTGTTGGTCGCTATTTGACATCGCGCACGAATGACTGAAGTTCGCTCAGATTCGATCGTTTAAAATACCAGCTCCCCTCCAACTGCTACCAGCTCCCCTCCAACTGCTACCAGCTCCCCTCCAACTACTGTGGTGGTTAGGAAGGAGGTAGGAGGTGGAGCAAAAAGAGGCGGAGTTTATGAAACCAATCGGAATAGGGGGCGAACTTGGGCAGCCAATCAGAAACAAGGTCATTCTTGGCTGACCAATCAAAAAAGTGGTGGGGGGGTCAACTAGAAGCCCCCTATTCCCACTACTAGAATATCACCAGGTAGTTATGAAATAGATGATGTGAATAATTTTACTCAAAAACTTTTAGATCATCTTACTTTTCTTCATATTTATGCCAATAGTAATACTTTACGAACACTTATTAAAATAGATATTCCTATCTCTTTTGGTGATAGAACTATAGGAAAAATATTAGGTTTTAAAAATAAGGAATTAGAAGGTCTTAAGGAGCACATTTCAGATTTTCCAGCAAAAATTATTAAAGTAAACGCCATAAACATCGATTGGAACATTGCTGGAGGATCATATATAAATAGAAAACCTGTTCATATAATACATCAATTTTTTCCTTGTATAGCTCCTGTTTCTAGAGTAATAGAATCACTACAAAATGTCCTTTACTTTCGTGTTAGTATAAAGGTAATAGACAATATAAACATTAAAATAATAGATCAAGATGGTTATCTCACCAATTTTAGAGGAGAAACGGTAACACTAAGACTACATCTTAAAAAAAAATAGAAGAATAATAGTTATTTTATATAACAGAAAAGCTGCAAGTTATAATTTTTCAAAAAAAATTTACTCTAAAAGTATTAATAAGAAAGCTACCAAACGACACTTAATTAGTAATAAATTAAACTCTCGAAGGTTAACACCTTCTAATAAGAAATTTCTTATAGGTTTAGGTTACAAACTAAAATAAAATTGAATATTTGAATGTAAAAGAAAATATTCCTGTAGATGAATCAATATTAAGCTGGGAAGTACTATCATTGGAACCATTCAATCCTACAAAACTTCGATTAAATGTTGAAATTAGAATTGCGCTACAACAAATATGAAAATATCCTTAACCTTGCAAAAGTGAATTATATTCAGAATTTCAAGTTACCAAAGAAGATGATACTCCATTGGCTAATATGGTATTAATCAACAATGCCCTTGCATTTTTGTTTAAAGAATTACGTTATTTTTTTAAATGATGTTACAATTAACTCAGTTCCGGGAGGTTGGAATTTCTTCAACCCTTAAAGCATACATATCATTTTAATCAAAATGAAAGTGCTAAATTGGAAATAGCGGGAAGGTATCCAAAAACGAAACCTAAAGAAAAAGTTATGTCTAATGAAAAAGGAAACGTTTCCCTATGCATCCCATTAGAAATGTACTCGGAATTTTTTGAAGATTAAAACAAAATAATTTTGAATTCAGATCAAGAACTAATACTAATAAGAAGCAATGACAACACTAACGGTAACCACAAGTGATGATGAGAAACCGAAAATTAAACTAACCAAACTTTGATAGCGAGTTCCACATCTTCCTTTAGCCATCCCTCAAGAATTAGCGCTAACTAAAATTATTAAAAAAAAAACAATGATATACTTCTTACTTTTCGAAGTTGGAAATTAATTGAATATTTAGAGTTATTAGGAAATACAAGATATAATTGGCCTGTCAAAACTTTCACAAAAATTGAAACACCAAGACATGTTCTAATTGCTGTTCAAAAGGATAGACGTGGTAATTTAAAATCAGATATGAGTAAATTTGATCATTGTGACGTAAGGAATATAAATGTGTTTTTAAATTCAGAAAGTTATCCTTACCAGGATCTTCAACTTGATTTTAAAAATAATAAGTTTGCTACCCTGTATGCAATGCTTTCTGAATTTCGTCAAGTATATTATAACTTTCCAATAGAACCAATATTTAATCCCAATGAATTTAAAGATAATGCTTCTAGTGCTTACATTAGTTGCTCTCACCAGAGAGGTATATTACAATCCGGCCCAGTAACCATGAGAATTGAATTTGAGACAAAAGGAAAAATATCTGGAAAAACAGCCGCGTATTATGTTATAATATATGAAAAAGCATTTAACTGTTAAACAACTTTAACTTCTCTCACCACATCAAATATCATATAGAACTATTTTTGAAAAAAAAATTAAACATCTAAAAAACCTTATTGAAGACTATTCGAAAAAACAATTTGTAATTAAAAAAATTGGTAATTTAAAAATTTGCTAAATGAAAAAAATATGAGAATAGTTTTGGATAAATTTAAGAATGAACACAACAAGTTTTTTCCTGAAGAATTTGCAATGTTTCATGGTCATAAAATGGGTCATTATATTTTTAAACCATCATATCCACTACAAATGCTTCTACTACATACAAGCAAGCAGAATGGTTAATGAAATTTCATCACTGCATCAACTGGAATACAGGATATATTCTTCTTTATAATTTTTCATCTATAGTCAAAAACTTAACAGAAAAAGGAGAATTCATTTATATTAAAGCAGAAGAAAAAGCTAATTTTATTAGAAAATATTGTACTAAACCAATAATTGAATTGGATGAATAACCTGTTTTAATTAAACCATTTCCTAGATGTTTTTATCATTCTCAATCACCTTCAATGTGTGCCCTTTCTAATTACTTATGTATGAAATTTTTTTTTGATTGAATAAATTAACAATTAATGTATTAATATTTTTTTATTTATCCTCATCCTCACAGTACTTACAAAAAATTATATTATTATATAATGAAATATTTAAACATAACAGCAGTTACAAAAAATTATATGTTCCAATCTTCCCATAATAAAACAACTATAAACATTTAAATATTTAATTTCAGACTAATTTTAATTACACAATAAATCAGTACATAAGTTTATTTCTTTACTAAGTGCAATTTTTTTAAGTTCGTCAAAGAATTCTAACTCATTTTTTGTCTTTAAAAATTCACTACACAATTCAGCTGCTTTTTTACAACAATTTGCTTGATTAACATATTTTATATACAACAATAAATCTTGATCATCACTTTCTTCTTCAGCTAAAACAAATAAATATCTGAAACATGCTTCGTTCATAACGAACTCCTCATAAAGGTCTCTCACAAACTTTTCAATTTTAGGCATCATTTTCACCATGCAATTTGATTAGTTCTTTTAATACAACGGGATCGCTAATATATTGTTTTAAATTGCGAATTTCATCATAAAACCTACTTAACTTTACTAATTTACAATATACAATATCTTTGTTTTGGAAATAACGTTCGCACAATTTCCCAGCTTCTAAATGGTTTTTAATATATTGAAATAATATGAAAACAAAGATGGACCGCTATCAACTGCATAATGTTCAAACTCAAAGGCAGAACTTTTGTATTTTTTATAAACTTTTTGAATTTTTAAATTTAATGCACTTTCATTCGAAGCAGAAGTTTCATTTTAGTATATTTTAAGCTTGTGAAGTGTTTATAATCAAAATTTAAAGAAGGGATACAAGGTCATGTTATCAATATAACTTTGGTCAGACATTTTATATTAAATTCAAGGTCAGTCGAGTTATTAACTTTAAGATTAAACTCAAAGTAAAGTATAAGCAAACGAATGGGACATGTATACGAGGTAATTCAAAAAATATTATGAGAGAATAAATGAGGAGGAGGAGGATGAAGAGTATATACTCTTCATCCTCCTCCTTCTCATTTATTCTCTCATATATTAATTATTATAGCGATTTTCGGATAAAATATCCATTGCATGGGTCCTAATTCATATATATATATATATATATATATATATATATATATATATATATATATATATATATATATATATATATATATTGGCCCAAAAGAATTCCATCTTTTAGAGGAACATATTTTGAGTTAAACAATATAAAATAAATATAGGTTGTAATCAAACTTCTCTTCTCTTTCAATTACGTCAGAAGATGGATTAATATAATTAAATAACACAACAAATAACAAGAATAAGGAAGGGAACAGATAATTAGATTAAGAGTATATTAATTACACCAAATTTATTTTCAGTGGAAGAAATTGTCTGCAAGGTACCGCCCTTTATTTTTGAACTACCACTGAAATATGATTGGGCAAATAAAGCATTATGGATAAATATATATTCATGTTTTGTTTTAACAATATTTGATGTAAGCTACATGGTTTACGAGAAAGAAAATTTTAATTTTCTTATACAACATTCAACTCTAACATTCGGAAGAATCTACGTAAGTACCTTGTAATGAGTATATTTTAATATTTTGAGAATAACTAGAAGAAAACAAAAAACGTATTTATTGAGTCTTCGATATCACAGATATTTTTCTCAAGAACTATATTCACTATTGACTATAAGACAAAGTTAACTTGTTTATATGCAGTTAGTACGAAAATTAAAGTCAAAGAATATGTTTTTATTTCTAGGAAGGGCTTCTTGACGAGTATAAATAACAACGCGTTGAAAATTATAAGTATAAATACGGAGATCTTGGAGTTAATAAGATATATCAAGACGATTGAACTAGGGTACTAGCTCTGTTCAGAAGAGGTCGGTCTGTCAAGAAATGTCTGCTTGTTCAAAACAGGTCTGTCTGTCTAGAACATGTGTGTCTATCTAAAACATGCGCATCTGTCCAGAACAGGTTTATAATTCCAGAACTGGCACATCTATGAAGAGCAGGTTCGTTTGTCTTGAACATATATGCCCGTTCAAAACAGGTTAGTCTGTACAAAACACGTCTATTTGTGCAGAACAGGTCTGCTGGCCCAGCATAGTGGTAGTATATCTAGAACGGGTCTTTTTGTCTAGAATAGGTCCATCTATTTAGAATGCTTTGCCAGTCCAGAAAAAGTCTGTTTTTACCAAACAAATCTATCTATCCAGAACAGGTCTATCTGACCAGAGTATTTTTGTCTCCCCAGAACAAGTATTTCTATCCAGAACACACCTGTCTGGCAAGGACAGGTCTGTCTGTCTGTCTGTCTAGAACAGACCTGTCTGTCGGTCAATAGCAAACCTGTCTGTCTAGGTAAGGTCTGTCTTTCCAGGACAGATCTGCTTGTTCAATGCCTGGATTGATCTGTTTGTCTTGAATTAACCTCGATGTCCTGGACCGACCTGTCTATCTTGGACTGACCTGTCTGTTCAGAAAACATCTGTCTCTTCAGGACAAAGTCCATCTGGAACAGACTTTTTTCCCAGGACAAATTTTTGTGTGTGTCGGTCTATTTGTTTTTCTGCTTGTCGGCCTGACGGACAGATCATTTTATGTATAGATTTTTATATCACCCTAGGTTGTCTCTTTTCTTGAAACTTAATAGATTGAGTTTACAATAATGGTACAACATTGATTATGATTACTCTTGCGGTTGAACGGAAGTTAACTCAATATTCATATTGCTTCTTTTGTTCCTTATGTGCGAGTTTTGGTAACAAATGTGGAATCTGTAAGTTATTGGATACTATAAAATCAAAAAAGTACTCACCTTTTTTGTTTATGTCGCTGCTGTTCCATGCCAGATAGTATACATTGGCGTCTATTCCGAAAATAGCCAGCAGGTTTGAGGTTTTGCAGTGCTGTGTCAGCTGTTCCAATTCCAATGATGGAGGTGGGCTGGGTGAAACATATGGCTGGGAAACCGAGGCTATGATCGCTATCTTCTGGGCTCCTGCCACCTGGTAGTTTATTCTGATGACCCCTTAATCCCTAGAACAGAAACAGTTTGAATGCATGTAGTTCATGCTTAATTAAGATGCATGCTCTGATGTTATCAAGGAGTGAATTATAGCTTTGTTTACTCTTGATTTCTCCTAGCCTAGCTAGGGCTCTTGACTGAGGACGATATAAGTGCCCCATCTGGCTAGGCTGCCCCATTGTGCATATTTACTTGTAGTATCCGCAGTGTTGTAGAGTTCAGTTTTCCTAGCCTGAAGATACGCTAGGCAAGATCCAGGCACACTTTGCACCCAGTCTATGTCAGCTCATTCAAATATTATTCGTTGAGGGAGAGAATAAGAGTTAAGCCTTCCTTCTTCACACGGACGTTAAGAATGATCCATTCTTCTATATTTCCCCTATTCTGGATTTTCAGGAGTTGAAAGATTGTCGTTGATTTCCTGCTTCCTAAGGTATCAATAGTTATCAAAATCAGAGCCTTGGCAGTTTTGATAATATTACTAGCTAGGCTAGCCCTTAGAATAGGGCCCTTTCAAGGCGTCACATGAGGAATGGTACACTTCAGCTAGGTTTCTGCCTGCACATCTGCACAGGTTATGAACAGCACCCCGCCTGTTGAAATGTGCCCGTGAGCCGTGGACCTTCTCGATATTCGCACTTCCAAATTTTCTTGTGTGCTATCCGAATTTGTTTAACCCACTCCAGGGTCAACTTTTCTCTCGAATATTTGTCCGGAATTATTCCCATCCTCAGCATATTAAGAGCTTGGTTATATGTTTCCATAATTGATGTACCAGATTTTTCCCAAGGTGGCTCATTAAGCTTAGTTCTTTTAAACCACTCCTGCCCCGGAGATGACGTATTGACCTCACTGACCACCTTCACTGGTAGATGGCCTTACACCTGCTGTTGGGTTGCTTGAGTCATCAGCTTTTGAAATTGGTTTCTTTTACTTCCCCAGACTTTGCAAAGAGTGTTTAAGCTTCCCTTTGCATTTGTTCACATCACGGTATCTTGCCGACCTTGTGTTGAAGTTTAGGTTTTTTCCAGATGATATTGCCACGTCAAATGCAGTTTGGATTTCAGTAATTGTTGGCATTAGACCAACATTAGTTTCTCCAGGTTGTGCTTCCTCCAGTTGCTCCGTTGTTGGATTTTATGTGTCTTCCACTCTTGCTTCTAGGAAAGAGAGTCTAAATATATTATTATTAGGGTTTCCATATAGTTTCCACGAGTATGTCAGAAATTTTGGTCCATCCCAGCAGAACCGCTTACTGGGTTACGACATTTACTTCAGAAATTCGTCCGGAATTCTGGAGGAATCATTGGAGATCCATCATACTATGTACTATGTACCCACTATGTACCCATCAGCACGATGCTTTCCTCCTTGAGTTCGACGGCTATTAATGCTGTTGGTCTTCCCGCTACCTTTTTTTAGAGGATGAAAGCATAAAGTTACCCTTCCGCGACGAGAACGCAAACGTCGTATCCCTTTCTGGCTTGAGCAGGCCAGAGCCATCCAATCCCGGCCAATGCCAGTTCAGGTATCGGGCCCAAATAGAGAGCACCCCGAATCCCATGCTATATTTCTCTCATTCCCACTATTTGATATAGCTTTATCTCCCGCATCCATTGATTTTTGTAATGTGGCGATAGAACATACACTGTTATACTAATCATGTATGAAAATAGTAGAACGAAGCAAAAAAAAACAATTTCAATCAAACCAAATCAAATTCCAAGCCGGGCTAGAAACGCTAACCTATAAATAAATCGGAAATTGTGTAAGAAGATGTACTAGTTTAAACATACAGTGCAATGAAAAGATAAAATAATTCTTCTGATTACATAATTTACTAAAAATTGCAGTTTTATGCGAAAATGTTAGAAAATAGTTTGCTTTAATTTTTAGGTCATCATTTTATGTTTACTAATGGTAAAGGAAAAAACAACTCTACAAGGTTTAAACGAAGCTCTACAGTTAGTACTACGAGGCCCCAAAAATGTACATCCACAATTCATTTTTAAACTATTTATTCTCATATTTTTAAAGGCTTTTGTTGTTGTATTTTCTTACATACTCTTCATTCTGGAACTTACAAATTCAGTTCTATTTTACGTAGTCGCAAGATACAATATGAATTTAGCAAAAATCACTTATGTGCAATTCATCATGACAATTTTGACGATGCATTGCGCTTTGAGTTTTCCCAATATCATGATCCTGCCACTAATTATAGAAAATGAGCTTTGTACTCTTAATAAACAGATAACTAAAATGAAAATGAATAAATTTGGAAAAGGTGAACAAAATTTTTCTTCAAGAGAACTTGTGTCTATAAGAGAAAAACTTCGATATATTATATCAAATGAAAGGAGAATTAAATTGTAAGTATTTATTTTTAATAACTTATCTAGACCCAAGTTGATGATTTACACATTCACTTTAGTTTTAATTTTAGTTCATAGCTGAGGTACAGTTTGTTTCTTAAACACCTTTTGATATTTTTTCAAAATGTCATTTAGCAAGTGCAGTTCGTTCATTAATTTCATTCTCAAGAATATTTTTCTGCAAATTCATATAAGGACTTAAAAA
Source organism: Diaprepes abbreviatus (assembly GCA_034092305.1). NCBI lineage: Eukaryota > Metazoa > Arthropoda > Insecta > Coleoptera > Curculionidae > Diaprepes > Diaprepes abbreviatus. Next base: position 247,652 of record JASJET010000066.1, on the reverse strand, counting down.
AACGGTCAATTTCAGTAATACCAAAATAATTAGTGTTTTTTTTTGTACATACTTCTATGAATTCGGAATTTTAATTCTTAGTGTTAATTTTTTTTATTAATGGCTGATTACTTTTTTAGGATATTTTTTGAAAATCGCAGCATTCTAAAAATGATGTTAATGTGTTTTGTTGCTGTAGGTATACTATTTCAGATAATTTTAATGTGCTTGTATAAGTATGTAAGTGGATATTTTAGATACACAAGTTAAGTTAAAATTTAGTAACACCTAAAAAGTCGAAATTCTAAAAATATACAGGGTGTCCAAGATAAGGATCCTAACCATGGGGATCTCGGAAACAGTTGGAGATACGAGGTCGGTTAAATTAGAGAAAAGTTGCGCAATTTAGTGCTAAATTAAACGCAATTTAAAAATTTCAAAAATTCAAAATACTTCCGGAGATTCCCGGAAAAAACCGAATTTTGGCAAAATCGTTTTTAATTTTTGTAGGCTTTATTTAAAGAGATATCAAAAAATAAAAGGTAGATTCTTCTTGCCACTTTTTATTTTTTATAATTTGGTCTAAACAAAATTTAAATCCGACGTTTCGTTTCTGAGATACCATCATGAACTTTAATTTTTTATATGGAACAAAAAAAAGTATCCCATGTATTTGATAGCATTTTTTATTACAAATTCAACGGTGTATCACACTTGCATATCAAGTGTGTAGTTCATTGGCTTTTATAAAACTGATATACCTTTCTCTCTCGCTCTCATGGAGCTCTTATGGAAAGTACTTGAACTACGTATTCGATATGCAAGGGTGATACATCGTTGAATTTGTAATAAAAAATGCTATCAAATACATAGGATACTTTTTTTTGTTCCATATAAAAAATGAAAGTTCATGATGGTATCTCAGAAACGAAACGTCGGATTTAAATTTTGTTTAGACCATATTATAAATAATAAAAAGTGGCAATGAGAATCTACCTTTTATTTTCTGATATCTCTTTAAATAAAGCCTGCAAAAATTAAAAACGATTTTGCCAAATTTCGTTTTTTTCCGGAAATCTCCGGAAGTGTTTGAAATTTTTAAATTTTTTTAACTGCGTTTAATTTAGCACTAAATTGCGCAACTTTTCTCTAATTTAACCGACCTCGTATCTCCAACTGTTTCCGAGATCCCCATGCTTAGGATCCTTATCTTGGACACCCTGTATACTACCCACTACCCTTTTAGAACTAAATTGACCTAAAAATGAGTGTATTTTTCTTAATTTTAAGGGAGCTCTTACTGGTACAACCCAAGCAATATGTATAGTTGGTGCTTTTATTTATACAACGTATGGATCAATAATCGGTCAATCCTGCGAAGACGAGGTATTTATATTTAACAATTGAATAAAATTAAATCATGATGTTAAAGTAAAATATTATTTAATAGTAATGTTAGTAGAAAACCTCGTGAGAAAAGATGTAAAATTTGAAATATTTCCCTATGTGGAATATAAGGGACTATAGATTTCTACTTTATTAGTAGGATATCAGTGCTGGCAGCTGGCGATCTTAGAATATCTGAGTTCTGCTATAGATCTTCTGAGGTAAATTACAAACTCGATTGCAACAAAAAGCCACAATTGCTAATTATTCGAGTCAAAGTAGCCTAAATAAGCTATTTAATTTTTCGGCTTAAATGTGGCGCCAATTTGTGTTTATGTCTTATATAAGACAAAACGTGCACAGGAAGAACAAAAATTTTCATTTCGCTTATTGCCATTGCGTAATCAATTATTTCTGGAGTGTATTCAATGGTAAAATTCTGCTTATAAGATTTCTCATGTCGCGAAGAAAAATATCTGGTAAAGGTTACCCTGCCTGCATTAATTTTTTCTCCACAAATTGATATCTACAATTTTGAAGACAATCTGGAGTCGTGCTTTTGGATACTGATTTAATATTCGTTAGGGATTTTAGGAATGCATTAAGCACTCGGTTTTATTAATTAGTTGAACTTAAAAAATAAGAGGTTGTTAATTAGATCGCTCTATTCATCCTCCTTCGACTTGAATGAAATTTTTAGTGGTATAGTCAGAAAGTTGCGATGATGGGATCATATAATATTGGCTGTAATAGGTCCAGTAATACGGTGGAGAAGAAACTAATATCGTCCGATTATAAATCTAAATTTGTTGTTACACTAAAAATTTTGCATTTTCACATTTTGTCCAAATTTGGTAGTGGAAGCTTTTGTGGGCATATATTACGAATTCAAAATTATATTCTTAAAATTATATATGTAGGATCTATTATCACTGGTTAATTTTTTAAATTGAATATGGTGGACAAAATTTTTTCTAGTATAATTTCTTTCAAAATTGGTATTTGGTGTTCTCGAGATCAAAAAATTATTCCTTGTTCATTTTAATGTGAACTACAATATCTTTGACTAAAATTAGAGCCTTTCTTACAATATTGCGCATATAACTAGGTACACTATATACCTTTATATGTCATAATATTGGAGGTTGTATTGACAAGAAACTTGAGATGTCTCGATTCGTACCGAACCATTAAAGTAATTTACGGATATCGAGATAAGTTGAATTATAAATAAAATTTTTATAAAAAAATTGAACCGACTATGTGCGCTAAAAAGTGAAAAATAACTATAAATTTTTATATGAAATTGAAATATTTGAAGTCGGCACCAAATTAATATCTGACAATGTGATTCGCATAAACAGATTGAAAATATTTTATTTGTAGTTGCTTTCTTACCATAATATGTATATATTAGTAGTTATTTATTTCATTTAGAATTAATTTGACGCCGACTTCAAAAATTTCAATTTCATATAAAAATTTATAATTTTTTACTTTTTAGCGCCCTTTTAGAAGTCGGTTCAATTTTTTTTATAAAAATTTTATTTTTCGATTTTTAGTTTTGATATGATATCCATAAATTAGTTTAACAAAATAATAATCGAGAATAGTGTACTTCGCAATGACTTCAAGGTGGCAAAAAAGTATCCATTTTATCCAAAGTTGTAAATCACCCTAAAATGAACCACTAAAAATTCTTTGATTCTTAGAGTTCTCCAAATACCAGTGAAATTGTGTCAAAGAAATATTTAATCTGTCATAGTACCTTAAATTTCAAATTAATTTTAGATTGGTAATATAGACTCAAAAACTGTCCAATATCGATATCTAAAGAACTTAAGACGTAAATTTCTTAGCCCAATATATTTTATACTGCATATTGAGTTTGTATACCCCCCAAAAACCCCGCAATATCAGTTTTAGACAAAACCGGAAGATGTAAATTTCGGTCCCTCATATTGTATCTTATCAACGTAATAGTTGTAAAAAAAATAGCTTCAAATTCATAATATACGACCCCGAAAACCGCCCAATACCAAATCTGAAAAAATGCGAATGTAGTCAAATTTTCAACCCACCATATTGGATCCCACCATATTGAATTTCAAAAAAATAATTTTAACATCTTAATCTAATCTAAATCTAAACCCTTCAAAGCCGTACCAATTGTGGATAAAGTCCGGAAATTAAAAATTTCTATACCCTCATATTGCATCTGACATATTAGATTGTCTTAAAATAATTTTATGTTCGCTATTTACATCCTCAAAAACGATTCAGTCCTAACTTTCAATAAAATCGATAAATGTAAAATTTGTAGTCCACTATATTGGATTCGCCATATAGGATCCTGAAAAAAATACTTTTAAATTCATAATTTACACCCTCAAGAACCCCCTATATCAGTTTTTTAGAAAATTAAAAAATGTAAAATTTTGGTATGCCATATTGAATCCGCCAGATTGAGTTTTTCAAAAAATATTTTAAATTCGTAACTAACACTAACAAAAATTCCATAATACTAATTTTTAACAAAATCAAGAGATGTAGAAACTTTCATCCGCTGTCTTGGATCCGTCATATTTAATTTTTTTAAAATAATTTCAGATTCGCAATGTGCAATCTCAAATACTCCCTCATATCAATTTTGAAAAAAATTGGACAAAATTAATGTTTTATCCGCCATATTGGATACGCCATATTGAATTTTTTAAAAGTAATTTCAGATACATTATGTGAGACCCCGAAAACTCTTCTATATCAATTTTGGAAAAAATCGGACAAAATGGATTTTTTTCGTCCGCCATATTGGCTCCGCCATATTGAACTTTTTAAAAATAATTTTAGATTCGTTATGTGCGACCCCGAAAACTCCCCTATACCAATTTTAGAGGAAATCAAACAAAGTTGATTTTTTTGTCCGCCATATTGAATCCGCCATTATAAATTTTTAAAAAATATTTTGGTTCGTTATGTACCACCCCTAAAACTCCTCCACACAAATTTTAGAAAAAATCGGACAAAATTAAATTTTTTTGCCCGGCATATTGGATCCGCCATATTGAATTTTTTAAAAATAACTTCAGATTCGTCTTGTACAACCTCGAAAATTCCCACACACCAATTTTGGACAAAATTGGAAGAAATTAATTTTTTTGGCCGCTATCTTGTCAGCGCCATCTTGAATTTTACTGCACCAATTTCGTCTAAAAAAAATATGGGATCACCGCAGCAACTTCCTGAACATAACGTAAAAAATTTTATTCAAATCGGTGCGGCAGTTATGGACTAATCGGTGTACATACATTAAAAAAAACATACATAGTCGACGAATTGAAAACCTCCTTCTTTTAGAAGTCGGTTTATTAAATTAAAAGTCAGAAAATTTAATGAGAAAAACATTGAACCTACTTCAGAAAAGACAAGCTCTAAGAAACGAAAAATAATATTTAATATGTTGAAGGTAAATTAATACCAAATGAAAAAAAAAGTACTAATGGTCATACAAATTGGTTACAATTAAGAAAAATAAACAAAATTTTAACAAAATTCAAGAGAAAAGATCGTTATGGCAGCGGTTTTTTCATATATTACCGGTTAATAAGTAAGTTAAGTAGCTGTTTTGTCAAATTTCCAAAATTATTTTTACAGGTAAAAATTTTTAAATAATTTTAATTTATATTTTGACGGACAGCAAGAAACCGCATAATAATAAAATATCAAACAATATTTTTCGTGCCTTTCGTACCACTTGTTAGTCATAATATCTATGAAATATTACTTTCTGTGTCATTAAAAATTACTAAAAGTATTTAAACCGTGTGTTTTTATTCTAACTATTAGCCAGTAATATTTATAAGTTTTTTTTGTAATATTGAATTTCTGAGAAGCAGTCTGCATTAAAATATTTGTTCAAAGAAGTTTTTTTAATATCACATTTTATGTAAGACATTATAGCCTTTCTTGTCAAAATTACAGGGACCAAGTTTAGGTTACACTACTGGAACTCTCAAGTTGAAGAATTGCTCGGAGTTTTACCACAACAGACCACACGATAGATAAGTCACTAAAATAAAATTAATCTAAGAATATTATATAAAAGGATAACATCAACTATATTCCACCCAGTGGGAGCGCATTAAAATATTTATAAGTTGGGAAGTCTTCAAATTAAGTTTTTCAAGCCAGATATCTGATGCTGTGAACACTGCGGCCAATAGTGCCTTTCGCATTATCGTCGCAACTAGGCTAGATACCTCAAGCATCCAATATTATAACCTCAACTGGGTATATATACGAGGCTGCAAGAAATATTACCTGCCTAAGAAAATAATGTCGTACACCACAACGTTTTCGTGTCTGTTAAATGAATAAATAAATGAATAAAAGTGGTGATAATAAATTTTCGGTGCTTAGGCCTATTTGGGCTCTTTACATCCCGCCATGGCGGCAAGTTATTTGAAGTTGATCGCCTTTGAGAATTCAAGCAGTCTCATTAACTGAATTTGCTTGGAGGCTTCATGTGAAAAAAATGTATCTCCGAAACATCTGCCTCAGTTTGTTGAGTGCTGGGCACTCCCTATGGATATAATAAACAGTTTCATCTTCGTCCAAATATTATCTACATATGCCAGTCTTATAAAGATAGCTTTGCAGGTGACAATGCACTATGAATAGTTCCACCACGATTCCCAGTTCTTTCTTCTCCAAGGAGGGAAGTTCCCAGGTAAATGGCGCATTAGCTCCAGTTATGTGTTCCTTTGTCCCGGAAGCTTCCCTTCAGGATTCAAAAAATTTACTTTCCAGCAACAGATTTAGTTCTCTCCTACCAAAGATAAGGTAGAGGTAAAATTGGTTGTGGTCCGAATGGTTAAATCGCGAACGCTATCTTTGCTGGATAATCTGTTTCCTCACTTCCGTGTATACTCGAGTGACCCAGGACCCGAGTCTGATTTGGTAGCCGTTCCTTTTTAGACTATATAGTATATAGTACTTTCAGATATTAGTCGTGAAGCTACTATACAGACCTTCAGTTTCAATGATGTAGTCCTAACCTGAGCATATGTTTATTGCCTTTTTTTAGTTTATGTTCCTCTCTCAGAAATTGCTATATCGCAGAATAGCATATATTTCTCCCAGAAAGACTTTTACTTATTATTCGAGAAAGTAAAACTTTCGGCACGGGATTTGCTCCTACCAAACATTCCAACCCTAATTCTTTCATCCCGTCAAAATCAATCTATAATCCACCAGATGGCTTATTATAATATTAGAGGAATTTTGTAGGAGGGCTAGAAATATATAATCCTTTTCAGGTGACTTGAAAGAAACATAAGTTTCCTTCGACCATTTTTTCTTTCATTTGTGACTATAGATAAATGATAGTCCTGATGTGCTAAGAATAATTATTTTTATTCTTCATATTCACCCTCGTATTGATTTGATCTTGACAAGTGCACTCTTACTAGCTCCCTTACAGCAGCCTTTTCAGTAGCAGTTTAACCTGCTTCAGGAAAAACAGTACTCCAATTCGCGCACCAGGATCTCTAGCTGGAGTCTTGCAGAGACGAGATGTCGAGGATATAGTTTCTATTATCTCGATAATTCCTTATTAATTTTTTGTATTTTCTTTTGGGAGTTTTATATTCTTCTTAGTCATTTTAGCACTCTTTTAAAGAGCGTCTCATATTATTCCGATATTCCTTAATTTTAGAGTTTCATCATGATATTTTGGAGTTTATAGGCCTTTATACTAATTGAAATCTCAATAGAACCTCCAAGTGTTTCGCTGACTTCTTTCTTCATATCAGTTTCATCACGTCATCACAATATGAACCATACAACTCTACGTTCCACTTCCTCCCGAAAAAAAAACTTATAGTTCTTGCGTTCTGGTATTCCGCTATTTTCAAGTATTACTTACCATCGGCTTCTAGTACGATATATCAGTGATCTGACAACGAGACCGCAGTACTGACTTCTAATTCCTTCATCAAGTTCTGCATATTTGAAGAGAAAATAGTCAGATTAATGGCGGAATCATACTTCTAATAAAAGTAAGTTCTGCGGATAAACACCAACATTAAGGAAGGTTAATAAATCCCCACCTTCTTTGGAATTGCTTCCCCGTAAAATGTGATATGTATTGGAATCGGAGCCAAAGGGGTGGTTCATCAGGAAATATTTTTCTAGATTCACCACCTTGGGTGGTGAACTTTCTCGTTCTCTTGTGCCATAACATAACTTTCGCCAATTTTAGGAGAACTCCTCACCGTTGCAAGGTGTATGATGCTGAGTCCTAGTAGAGAGAAATACTTCAGTTAAATAACAATTCAGGTCCGAGAGTTATCACAGAACGTGCATTGTACCAGTGTTCCTCCCGCAAAACCCAGGATTTTAACCTTGTCGGAATTCAACCGTGGCTCCTGTATTATAGACAGTATTTTCCCATGTCGTAAGTTAACGAAAAACTTTATAGCAGCGAGTAAGACGTCACTCGAATTCGTAGCTGATGAAAAACCGGCTTAGTTCGCATTAAAAAAGGACTCTTAGTAGTATTGTTTGTTTAAAATATAGAAAAGATGTCATTATTCAAAACATGATTACCTGAGTTGGGAAAATAATAAATAATGACCTAACCTGGAAGAATAAATGCTTTCATGAGCAGATATAGACCTTACAAAGGTTGGTAAAAGAAATACAGGAAGAAAATCTTAGAACGAAATAAGAAGCTATTGGAAAAGTTCATGAAAAAAATCCTGAAAAAAAAACGGAACGCTGGAAAAATATGAAATGCGGAGGATTTAAGACAGATAAACAAAGCTCCGCTGAAACTAAATAGAACTTTTGTTTTGCTTTTTGGCATTGAGCATAGCTCATTTAGACACAAAAAGCATATTAATAGTATGTGCAGTTTTTAAACTAAATAATTCAGTACATCATAATTAGCATCCAATTATGGGCCCGGTTTTAACAAAGAAGTGAACAGAGATACAGATTTTATGCCACTGAAGACTATAGAAGCTACTTTCATTTTTTAGATAGGACAGTAAAGCTCACTTAAAAAGTATCAAACATAAGAATGACTGAGAATAGGTTTGGCTATCTACTACAATTATTTATTCAACTTAAATTTTTGCATCATTTTTATATATTTGACGAATATAGCTTCTACATTATGCATTAAGGATAAGGCATTTTGTGAAAGAAGATTGCGATTGGAGAGCTCAGAGTGTTCGTAATATGCAGAATTTCTATTAAAGCTACATTCAAATAACTTCTGATCAAAAACAATACACTGGTTATTACAAGAACTTTTGTATTCAATTAACTTTACTTTAAAAATGTGTTTAATAAAGTTGCCCTGTCCGATATTGCATTTTAGGTAAGCAACGGATAATGAAGAGTGGTCTTAGTAAATGGCACCTTTTAACAAAGAATTCATTTGGGATTACTGAAGTATAGTGATTATTAAGAACTGTAAGTTATGATTCCGCGCACTCGAGCTGATCTCAATTTAAGTTTCACAAAAAGAAAAATATCTGAGAAAGGAATTTTATCTAATAAATTGCAATTTTCAACTGATTTTTTACCGAGTCCACCGGCTTCTCTATTATCATTTAGTCCTGTATGCCGTTTGATTCACAGAAATTCTACTCTAATATTTTATATAATATTTAGGTGTTTAGATACAATATAAGGGTTAAAATTTTTGCACTACGAGTGTTGCTACAATTTATGTTGTTTTTAAGAGTATGAAGGACGAATTGGGAATCGGAGATGATCAATATGTGCACCGAGTAGTTTTGGTGGATTACATCGTGCAAGGCTTTTATGACAGCCTATGCTTTCGCAATAAATAAGAAAGCTTTATTGTTACATCTGAACTTACAGCTCATATTGACATCGAAAACTACAAAAGCATAGCCAAATCTTTGTCAAACTTTTGAGCTATTCATGTACATTTTTAGGTAGCCAAGATATTTTTGAAAATGCAGGTTTAGTATTGCATGATTTGTATATTTTGGAATTTTGATATTGATTTTCATAATTCTTATCTCATACGAAGCGTCATAGAAAACATGTTTCTCTCTCTTTTGCAGAGAATTGTCAAACCAGGACCTTGATGTAAATGTGCTACGCTGGTAGTTTGCGCCTTAATCTCACAGTAAAGTAAGTAGAAATTCAATAGTGGAATGGATGACTGAATGAATGAAAAAAAGGTGGTGATACTTGTTCATCGATACCTAGCTCTCGCTTGATCCTTTACATCCCACTATAGTTGCAGGTCATTAGAAGCCGATCGCCTTTGCGAATCCTAGCAGCCTCATTGATTGAACTTACCTAACGGTGACAAAATTGTATCTCCAGAATGTTTCTGCTTCAGTCTGTTGAGTGCTGGATACTGTCTGAGAACATGGTCAACAGTTCCAGCCTCCTCTAGACATCATCTGCACAACTACTAGTCCCTTCCAAGTTTATCATTTGATTGTATGTTACGTGTGACTAAGGTAAAGCTAGAGTTCTTAACTGATATGGACTTGATAATTTTTTTAAGGCATACATGGCGGCATAAGCCAGTGTACAGAAAGGAAGCACATCGCTAATAATATTTATTTAATAGACTATGATCCAACAAAACCATCTTCATTTATAAGATATCTTGATGCTACAAATCTATATGGTCATAGTATGTCACAAGGATTACCATATAGCGATTTTCGATGGTTAACAGAGCGCGAAATACTCAGTATAAATATTATGACTGTTGGAAGTGGATGTGAATTATCCGACAAGTTGCATGATGCACATTATGATCTACCATTTCTAGTAGAAAATAGTATATCGCCGACAGAAAATGCCAAATTGCCGAGATTAAACAAGATAAAAGAAAATACATGGTACACTATAAAACTTTAGAACAAGCTATCGTCAATAGCTTAGTGGTTATGCGAACTCATTGAGTATTACAGTTTAACCAATCAAAATGGTTAAAAACGTATATTGATTCTGATACCAATTTACGTAACACAGCCATCACAAAACTTGCGAAAGACACCTTTAATTTAAAAAATAACACGATTTCTGGCAAAACTATGGAAAATGTGGAAAATTAAAAGGATATAAAATTAGTAACGCAATGGCAAAAGAGTGTAGGCAGAAGTGGAGCTAGAGTATTAATATCCCGTCCCAATTTCAATAGTAGCTCGATATTTACTGAAAACTTTGTTGCTATACATATGAATAAAGTTAAAATAGTATACAATAAACCAACCTATATCGGATTTTCCATATTAGATATATCAAAGACTGTAATATATGATTTTTATTATAATTTTGTTAAATCTAAGTCATGCAGACATAGATTTTTACAAAACAGATCCGGAAGAAAATTTGCCAAATTTAGTCATTGTGTTGGTGGAATCATTTTCAAGTCAGGACAGCACGTAATCTGAAAAATCCATATTTCATTATTTGTTTTGTTTTTATTAGTTTCATTGAACATACAACATTCATAGATAACGGTAGACTGTTTTTTTTTTAAATTTTTAAATAAATAACTTGTATTCAATACATGATTGCTTTTTATTCAACTTTTATTTTAATATTATAAATATAATGCAGTATTGACAAATGACAAACGGCAAAGTTTTTGTTGAAAATTTGCTTCATAGTAAATAAAACGCACAGGTCGGCGAGTAAATGCATAAAGTGGAGCAGTTTTGTTTATAAGATCCTCCATAGTATTTTCAATTTTCTGTATTCTAGAATTAAGTTCGTCACGCAGTTCCTCTTGCCTAAGCTTATATACTGCAATAACAGAGTCATCAACGTATGCTCTAAGTTCTTGAGAAGTTTCAATTAATTTCTTGCGTACATAAACTTCAAGTTGGTTTTTGAATATATCTTCAATATCAATTGTTGAGTCGTGCACAGCTTATTAATAGTGTTTACTTCTGACATTGTTATTTGAGAATGATTTGAAACCATTATATTTCATCCTAATATGGGGTTCTATTTTATTAATAAACAGACTGTGCAGAAAAATATGGATTGCAAAACGTAATTTAGGCGATGTTTAATAAATACACATACAGAATCACTTAGTTCTGTCTTATTATTAAGAAATGAAAATATAATAAAAAAATAAAATACGCAATTCAATTCCTTCTGTACAGATCTATTTCTTGTATCATCGAATTTCTCCTCTGGATGGCGCGTTCATTAATGTCCTGGCCCTGGTACTGAACGAGTCCACAAAAAGCACATTGCACAAATTTGACCCTGAGAAGGTCATTGTAGTTGAAATTGTGTGTCAGATCATTTCCCCAGCAGATACCTTGTCTTTTACCACGACGGCAAGTTAAACGAAAAGGTCTTGGTATATTCCTGTATGTTTTGGCTACTTCATAAGTTTGTTCATCAGTTGGCATCAGCAACATGATGTTGGAATATTTTGCCATTTTTCAAACGATGTACTATATTTATGTGTTATTTTTTAAAATGACCTTGACAGGGAAATGCTGGAAAATTACAGCCTCGAAAACGACCCTGGCATTGCCGGTTACGTTGGCCTTGGTCTGGGATTTGCATCTGACAAGTTTAAATACTATTCTTCATGCATAATACAAAATAAATAAAGGTGGTGTAGTGGGAGAAATATGCATAAAGGCAGACTTGCTGACTAGAGTTCTTCACAGTTCGTCAGAACAGCAAACAGTGCAGTGCTACAGTTAAAGTTAAACGTAAGATGTCTTCCAGAGCTCAAAATGTCGGTTCACTCAAGGATGCTCATATTGTGAGTTGTGCATCCCAACAAAATATGTTGGAAAACACGAGTGGCCTCGAAATGCTAACGCTAGGGGTGTTGGAGGCTTGGCACCAGGAGCAAGTGAATGTTGAGGCAGATAATGCCCTTAACGATGGTCGTGAAAAGGAATTGATACATTCGGCGGCGGAGTTTCTAAAAACTTGGAGTGAGGAGAAAGAACTGAAAATCAAAGTGCTAAGTGATGTGGTTGTTCAAAAAGCGACCAAATCGAGCTTCTTCTTCTAGAAGTTCAAAACTAAAGAAACTTCTGACCATATCGAAATCGGAAATCGCCGATAAAAAAAAACCCTTTTATTCGGCGATTAAAGGTGTGGGGCAAGGGAAGAAGCAGTTCAACTTTAAGCGTCCCTCTTCCACAACCAGACTTTTTCGAAACACCGCAAGAGCCGTGATCTGTCGAGGTGGAAGTAATCGAAGGCCCCGATGGACCAATGCCACCAACACCGGCCTCTATACAAGAGGAAGTGTCGGAGGTTAAGTCTTCTCAAGCGCCACTGTCTCCAATATTGGGATGCCGTAAACCCATGAAGAAGCAGTTTAAGCAATGTTTTGAAGGTGACGAAGTATCCGCTGCTTCGTCGTCTTCAGAACCATCGCCAAACGATACTGTTTCTTCAATATATTCTGGGGAATCTCAACCGGAGGAGATTGAAGACTTTACCAGCTCCAAAAGAGCTCCACTAATTTGTCTTTATATCTACGGCCATCAATACTTATTGAAATCATTTGAAATCAAAATTCCGAATGAACAACAGCAGCCAATCGAATGTCCGGTGGTAGATACTACCACAAACAATTGTTTGGCGTGGGATCTGGATGATCCTAAGTGGGATGCCTTCTGGGATTATATAATCCAATGGACAGATAACAACGCCACCATTGAAGGATCGTTCGACTCTACAACGCCATAAAGTGTCGCTTGTTTCTGGTCAAAACAAAGCGGTCCTTCTCCGGAACACAAAATACTTTGATTATAGTTTTAGTTGGTTATAATATTTTGTGACTTATATTTTATGTTTAAAAAAAAAACAAACAAGATTAAGACGTTCTAGTGACAGAACCTGAACTTTTTAAACCGAATCATGTTTTAGCATAGTTGTAAATATAATCAAAAAATATTTACAACTATTGCTAATACGTAGTTTTAGTGGATTATTGAGACTTTTCTTACCACCTAATATTATGCAGGAAAGGACCTATACGAAATAGAACATCAAAAAATATATTTTCAAGCAATTTTTGTTCTATATGCAAAAATGTATATTTGTAAAAAATAAAAAGATTTGTTTTATCAAACACATTTTTTATTAAACTATCAAATATATTTACAAACTTAATACTATAAATTTAAAACTAATACTACAACTACTTAACACCTACTACAAAACTTATCAAAGTCCGCTAATTAGCTTCTATGTCGTTCACCCACACTTTTTCTAACTGCTTGTTTCTGTAATTCTAATAACTGTTTTTCAAGTTCTATTATGGCAGTCATTTTCACTCACTTTAATAACTAAGTCTTTTTTTTATTCTAAACATGTCCGATAGTTTGCTCTTTTGTGAGCTGGTAAAATATTCAATCCACTCCGGTTGAGATGCTCCAGAACATATTGAAGAAGCAGTTTCGTTTGACGGTGGTTCTGAATACGATGAAGCAGCGGATACTTCGTCACCTTCAAAACATTGCTTAAACCGCTTTTTCATAGGTTTGCAGCATCTCAGTATCGGAGACAGTGGCGCTGGGGAAAACTTTACCCCCGACATTTCCTCTTGTATGGTGGCCGGTGTTGGTGGCGTTGGTCCATCGGGGCCTTTAATTACTTCCACTTTGATAGACAGCGGGTCTTGCGGTGTTCCCAAAAAGTCTGGTTATGGAAAAGAGACGCTTAAAGTTGAACTTCTTCTTTCCTTGCCCCACACCTTTAATCGTCGAATAAGAAGAAGTAGTAGTAGAAGAAGCCCGATTTCGTCGCGTCACTTGATTTTCAGTTCCTTCTCTTCACTCCAAGTTTTCAGAAAATTCGCTGCCGACTGTATCAATTCCTCATCACGACCACCGTTAAGGGCCTTATCTACCTCAGCATTCTCTTGCTCCTGATGCCAAGCCAAGAACACCACTGGCGTTAACACTTCGAGGCCACTCATGTTTTTCAACATATCTTGTTGGGATGTACAACTCACATTAAGAGCATCCAAGAGTGAACCAACACTTTGAGCTTTGGAAGACATCTTTCCTCTAGATTTACGTTTAACTTTAACTTTGGCACTGCACTGTTTGCTGTTCTGACGAACTGTAAAGAGCTCTAGCCAACAAGTCTGCTTTTATGCCTATTTTCTCTACTACACTACCTTTATTCCTTTTGTTTCATGCGTCAAGTATATTATTTAAACTCGTCAAATGCAAAGCATAGACCAAGGCCAATGTAACCGGTAATGACAGGGTCGTTTTCGAGATTGTCGTTTTCAAGGATTTCTCTGTCATGATTATTCTAAAAAGTAATATATAAATATAATACACCGCTTGAAAAATGACAAAATATTCAAACCTCATACCACCAACTGATGAATAGCCTTGTGAAGAGGCCAAAACATACAGACATATGCCAAGATTTTTTCTTTTAACTTGTCGTTGTGGTAAAAGACAAGGTATTTACTGAAGAAATTATCTCACACACAATTTCAACTACATTGTACTTCTTAGGGCCAAATTTGTACAATGTGCTTTTTGTAGACTAGTTCACTACCAGCAAAAGGACATTTATGAACGCGCCATCCAGAGCAGAAACTGGATGATACAAGAAGCATACCTGTACAAAAGGAATTAACTTGACTAAAATGTGGCCGGACTTGCATTGTCTTTATTTTTATTTTTACGACCTTTCGATTAGGTTGTATCTCTAATCGTTATCAAGTATAAACTAAATGTTTTGTCTTAAGACTAGGAGCTTATATACGGACTGTGTCCATTGAAGCGCAACGTTTCGCTTCACTGTACACCTCTCAATGATTTGATGTTTCAAAGTAGTGGTTGCCAAAGATTAGGTATCTCAACACTCGGTTTACTGAAGATTCCATTATTGTTTTTAATGTATGCTGCTTCTATAAATTTTCTTTTTTTCATGTTGGGTTCCATATATTTTGCCTCAGCCTCAGACCATTTTATATGGTGTTGTTTATCCCAGGAGTATTCTGCAATACCTGATCTCGACGTTTCCCCTTTTTGTATATGAGTTTTATGTTCCTTAATTCTAACTTCTAGCGGTCGTTTGGTTTCTCCAAATACCACACTCACATGGAACTCTGTAAACACATTCTTTCTTATCGGTAGTTTAAGGTTTTGTTTTTGTTAAATGAACTCTAAGGATATTTCCTGATTTAAAGACTATTTTTATATTATAACTACTAGCAATTCGTCTTATTTTCTCCGACGTTCCCTTAATGTAGGATTTAATAAAATTATATTTAAAATCATATATTACAGTCTTTGATATGTCAAATATGGGAAATCCAATATAAATTGGGTTATTGTATACTATTTTAACTTCATTCATATTTATAGCAACCAAGTTTTCGGTAAATATCAAGTTACTCCTGAAATTGGGACGGGATATTAATGCTCTAGCTCCACTTTTACCTACACTGTTTTCCCAATGCGTTACTAATTTTATATTTTTTGATTTTCCACATTTTCCCTAGTTTTGCCAAAAATCGCGTTATTTTTTATTCAAAAGTGTTTTTCGCCAATTTTGTGGTGGTTTTGTTACGTTAATTGGTATTAAAGTCAATATACGCTTTTAGCCATTTTGATTGGTTAAACTCCCATACTCGATGAGTTTGCATTACCACTAAGTCGTTAGTGATAACTTGTTTTAAACTTCTATAATGTACAACATATTTTTTTTTTCATCTTGTACATTAGGGATTAATTTCGGCAATTTGACGTTTTCTGTTGGTGATATGATATTTTTCACTAGAAAGGGAAGATCAGAATGTGCATCATGCAACTCAGTCGGATAAAGCACATCCATGTTCAAGACGTAGCCATGTAAACTATCATCACCAACAGCCATAATATTTAAATTGAGTATTTCGCGCTCTGTTAAGCATCGAAAATCGCCATATGGTAATACTTGTGACATACTATGACCATATAGATTTGTAGCATCAAGATATGCTATAAATGAAGATGGTTTTGTCGGGTCATAGTTTGGTAAATAAATATTATTAGCGATGTACTTCCGTTCTGTACACTAGCGTAAGCTGCCGCGTATACTTTTCTTTAAAGAATTTATCATGTCTATATCAGTCAAGATCTAGCTCTACCTTAGTCATACGCAACATACGATCAAATGATAAACTTAAAAGGGACTGGTGGTAGTGCAGATGATGTCTAGAGGAGGCTGGAACTGTTGACCATGTTCTTAGAGAGTATCTAGCATTCAACAGACTGAAGAAGAGACATTATGGAGATACAATTTTATCACCGAAAGCCGTTGGCTAAGTTCAACCAACGAGGCTGCTAGGTTTCGCAAAGTCGATTGGCCTCTAATGACCTGCAACTATAATGAGTTGTAAAGGGTCAAGCGAAACCCAGGCATCGATGATCAAGTGTTATCATCTTTTTTTAATTCATTCAGTCATTCATTCCACTATTAAATTTCTTCGTACTTAACTCTGAGATTAAGGCGCAAACTACCAGCGTAGCATATTTACATCAACCCTCTGGTATGACAATTCAAGGATATAGTAGTGTGCCGGAAACAATTTATCGAATTTTAAACAATTTTACTGAAACTGCTCAAAAGCATCGCACAATAGCAACACACCTGATTTTAAATACACGTCTGAATTGTCCCCCAAAGTTTTACACCCAAACAAGCGCCATACTTCTTTTACTCGCCTATAGCTTTCATCGCTCATGTGTTCTTCCCGTAAATTATCATAAAATTGATCTTAAATTGAAAAACATGTACTTTTCATTTTTTCTATGGAGTCAATAAAGCTATAGGGAAAAACATCCTATTGACGCATCACATTAAATTGCCAGATATTTGAAAAATGTTTTCGCGTTTCAATAAAATCGTCATCGTTTAAACCGTTGCCTGAAGTTTCCAAAGATATTGACAGAAATTTAAAACCGTCAATGAACCGCAACTTTAAATATTTCCTCTTGACTTTTTCACATTTATTATCAAAATAATCGTGTACATAAATGCTTTGGTAAAGGATATGTACTTTTTTCTTTAATTTGAACCAAAACATCAATTTTATATACAACTCTTTTATAGATAAATAGCTGTCGTAGCCGCTTAAGTTATGAAATATAATAGGGATAAAAGAGGGTAATTTATAATTTAAATTACAAATGGAATGTACAGCACCAAATCTTTTTGCGCCAGTTATATAACAATGTTCTTTTACTCTTTCTTGTCGTCTTCAAGAGGGCCTTCACAAATACCACATATTTGAGCATCATTAAACTCTCTTATTTCTTCAGGCGTTAAAAATTTTGTAAATTTAATGTCTTTTAAATATGTATTATATAGAGCCCTCCACAAAGACTTAAGCTGCAATATTCCTCCGAGATAGCGCAAATTTCGAAATTGCTGTTTCCAATTTCGAAATTCACTCGTCAAAAGAGAATTTAATTAAATAAGCAAAAGAGTATGGTTATGTTTAAAGCTTTTTAGAGTGTAAGTATTTTGTGTGTTCGGTTGTACCGTTTTAAAACAGATTCAAAATCCGTATAAACCACGAATGGAACGCGCTTTTGCTTTTCTATACCCTAGAATTTTAAAATATTATCTGGCACACTCTTTCCAAATTTATCAATTTTTAAATCCGCTGAGGGTTTTTTGCTTGAAAATGTGGTTACAATCGTAGTTTTGATGTAAACATATGTTGTTGAGAATTAATTTGACTTGAAACTAATCGTGATAAATCCTCAATCCAACAATAATGACTTTTTAAACAAGTCGTATCGCAAAAATCTTCACCAGTACTACAGTCTTTTGTAAATACTAATAAATTTAGATGTCTATCCAACTTTTTTAACGCATACTCCAGGGGACCAATAATTTCTCGTATTACTTTATTATTTTCGTATTTAGATTCTAGACCGTATACGTTAATGGATATGTAGTGTTCATTTTCTCAATTTTTTTTATGTCGCCTAATTTTACTGGACAATCCATACCTGGTAAATTTAGCACTTTTAAAACTGGGGATAGGATGTTAGTTGTAAAGATGCAGCTGCTGGCGGAACCAATACTGATGTTAGAGCTCACGCATAGCAACATTCGTCCTGGTTTACCACATTAACGACAGCTCCTCTCTTTTCAATAGAGTACGGCAACTTGATGTATGATGAGCCACTCATAGGCGTATACTTGTTAATGCTGACTTCCAAGTATAAAATTCGCAAAAGAGCCCATACTATAACAAGAAAAAATCTATAAACATCAGTTAAATATATCGGGTTTTGATTTTTAAATACCTGAATCTTTCTCCTAAAACAGCTGGCATGTTAACTTTTAAAACGTGATTCACAAGTAATAAATTATTAACAAGTTTCACTACCTTCGATTTAATGTCTGAAAAAAAAACATTACATAGTCGGAATGTTCCATTAAATGAGTTGCATACCATGACATACCGGTAAACATGTTATTTTTAGGTTGTTGTGTTCGTTGATGTACCAACATATGATTTGTTGGAACATCCACATTACATATAGCGCAATTAATTACTGCTCTTCAATTCGGAGCCGGCCCTTCATTAAATCTTGCCGAACTCGATTCTCTCTTATGATGCCTCATATTATAACTGTTGGTAAACTTAGTACCGCAATTTTCATGTAAGTCAGAGACAACTAATGAATGAAACTTCCCCCATACCATATATAAAACTATTCAAGATCGCCCTAAACTACGTCACCTAACTTCAAGGTCACACACCCAAAGTGACCTCCAGCATAGTCAAAGTGACCTTGAACGAGATTACGGTCAAGATCACACACACAACACTGAACACATAACATTTTTCAAGGCTAAGGTTATATCAACGCAAGGTTGAATATCATAGTTAAGGGCGTGGCAAAAGAAGGAAGACTCGGTCAAGGTCAAGGTCGGGGAGTGGGGGATATTGAGGGCTCCGGGTACTGCCCACTACTGATATTCTCTTTAAAAAAGATTTACTGTAAAAAAATATTACTGTTGTTTGGACAATGTAGACCCACTTCTTTGAAAATATAAATTACAAACGTACATAGCATGGTTAAGTTTTATTTTGCATTAATTAAGAGATTTTTGCTTATCATATATAAAAAAATCATCTGCAAACTGAAGAATCGTAGCATTAGTTCCTATATTATTTACATGTGCGGTATACAGATTAAAAAGAAGTGGACTTTATACAGACCCTTATGGTAGACCTTGAGATATTATTCTATGCCTTATAATGTCATTAGTTTCCTTTTAAAATACATTTCTATTCACAATTAATTTGTTAAACTCACAGACTAGCTCATAAGAGCTGGCGGCTTAGAAGAGCTAATTTGTGCATGTCTATGTTAACACATTTTAGAAGATCAATAAGTTGTTATTTACAGATGAAAAGCATCCTTTAACAAAACTCAAAAGGCGAAAATATCAATAAAAACTAATTTAACAACATTAAATATTCCAACTCTTGTCCATTTTTATCCAGACACAGTTGACAACGTTTTTGCACTTTTCTGCTCACAGCGTTATGAATATGAATATTACTAATACTTCGCATAGCTACCATAAAATTGTCTTGTAATTCTTCTAGAGTTTTATTTCTATTTAGATACATTTTGTTTTTCATATATCCCCAAAAAAAGAAATCTAAGGGGTAAGGTCAGGTGACCTAGGTGGCCACCTGGCTGGTCCATTGTTTGTTATTCATTTCTGTGCAAAATTAGCGTTAAAGTATTCGATAGCATTTTCTGCGTTATGAACTGTGAACTCTATTGTGTTGAAAATACAATCTGTTACTTTCCACTAAAGACAAATTATTGATAAATGGGAAGATGTGTCTTACTAAAATGTTTAGGTAGTCTTAAGCATTTAAATTTCCTTCATCTATCTTGTAGGTCATTATTCTATTATCCAACAAAGCAATCCACACATTAATGGTCCTTGTGCTATCCTACTATTTGTTGATGAAGGTTCTGATCCGCCCATAGACGATTATTCTAGCGATTAAGGATACCATCATTAGTAATTCTTGACTCATCCGTCCGTATAATATTTATAAAGAAAAAAAAATCATGATTTCATAACATATCCATGTACCAATTACCGAAGATAAGTTTTCGTTCAAGGTCGTCAGGAAAAAGAAGTTGAGTTTTCTTGCCTTGTAACATTCAAACTTATTTACCTATAAAATTTTTAATGATTTTTTATGAAAGACCCTAACATGCATTCCAATAGATCTGTTCGACATTGAAAGATCTCCCCATAACACACGCAATTACATTTATAATTTCATATCCTTACCTTTTTTTCATACGTCTGTGGCCATGGTTTTTTAAAGGATTCAAAATTGATTAAGTTTCCCTTTAGTCTGTTAAAAATTGCCGGGTTGTGTTGTTCGCGCTCCGGATACCGTTCAAAATATAAATTATGTTTATGTTCTTTAAACTCAATACAATATTTTAACATATTGTTACAAACTTTATAGTGTTGTACATTTTCTAGTATTAGTTTGTGTTCGTAGTTTGTAGGATTTTAGGTATATTTTCTAATGTAACGAACCTTGTAGCGTTTTATATTTCATAGTATTAGTTTGAGTTCGTACTTTGTAGGGTTTTAGGTATATTTTCTACTGTAACGAACTTTGTAGCATTTTATATTTCATAGTATTAGTTTGTATTCGAAATTCGTATGGTTTTAGGTATATTTTCTACAAGTTTAAAGGTTATTTAAGTAATTTTACCTTTGTTAATTTCCTCAGGAGACGACTATGAAAGAAGGTCTGGAACTTTTTAGAGATTTCGATTTCCTTATTTTTAACATGGAATGCCTATGATGGAAGGTTTAGAAATCGCCGGATTATTCCTTTTTCTTATTTTGACTACCCCGTGTAGTATAGAAATCCTTCTGGAGAATTAGGGAATCTTCCGGTATCGACCAAAAGGGTATATAAAGGGTCCAGACCGACTTTCTGGGTCAGTATATTTCGAGAGTTTGTCGACGCAAGTTGAATTAGTTTGACAAGTGTCAAAAGTAAGGTTGACAATAAAAAGTTATTAAAATTATACAGTGTGTGTAGTCAGAAGAAATAAAGCAAGAGCTAGCAGTGAATAGTTTTATTAAAGGTTTACGCGATCCAGAAACAAGTCAGACACTAAGAATGGCCAGACTGAAGAGAATTTCTGAGGCTCTTGCTTATGCCCTTCAGTTTGAAACAACCAAACAGACCTCAAGAAACCAAGAAAGAGTCATAAGAAGAATCAGTGCTTCCCGGGATGACCGCAATACCAATGAGGAATCCTTCATGAAGTTAATGAGGGAGATGCAGGAATTTCTAAACAGACAGAAGGCACATGACCACCAAAAACACAACCTTCCCAGGCAACAAAAGAATACGTTGTTGGAAATGTGGCCAAGAGGGGCATGTACAAAGCCGCTGTACTGGCAGTACTGTTCCTGACAGTGATCAGAATCAGGAAAACTCCCAGTAGCCAGCTTAAAGGGGCGAAAGCTGGCTAGGTGCTACCAAGCCCCACCAATAATAACAATTAAGGTATCCCGGCTGCAAAACAATGGTTCCAGCTTGGTAGTACCTGGAAAGGTGTGCGGTCGGGCATGTGAAATAGTATTAGATACTGATTCTACTCACACCATTGTAAAGCCGAACATCGTGGCTCAATGTAAAATTGGTCTTCCGGAGAAGCATTATGTCCTGTAAACCGCCAATGACGAAGTAATACCTGTAAAATGGATACATGAAGCCAAAATAACCCTAGGAAGCACCACTTTCAAACATATGGTCATTGTGGCTGATATTTTGGATGAAGTAATACTCGGTCTAGATGTCATGGAACATCAGAAGCTTGTCCTTGATCTTCCTCAACGAGTACTGCGAACTAGAAATGAAGAAATTGTTATGAATATACCGAAAAATAGTAACGTGTCGATCCGGGAAGTTGTACTTCTTGAAGAAGCGATGTTAGCCTCAAGTTCAGAATGTATAGTAAAAGTAAAGGTTGATAATTCCGAAGAAGATGAAATAGTTTTAGTTGAACCAAGTCAAGATTGCTCGTTGTATGCAAAAGGGATTATTCCTGCTCGAACACTGATCCAGAATAAAGGACGCCATATATTTGTCAAGATGCTAAACTTGAACTTGAAGGTGGCTAGACTAGAAGATCTTTTAAGAAGAAATCAGGATGTTTTCTCTTTATCAGATAGCGACTTAGGAAGGACCAATGTAGTCGAGAATAGAATAAATACTTGTGAAGCAACTCCAATTAAACAAGCTCCAAGGAGATTATCATTTGCAAAACATGACGAGGTTGAGAAGATGCTTAAAGACATGCAGGATCAATGCATTATAGAACCTTCCCAAAGTCCCTGGACATCCCCAGTTGTATTAGTTAAGAAAAAAGATGGCTCAACTAGATTCTGTGTTGACTTTAGACGGCTTAATGACGTCACAAAGAAAGACAGTTTTCCTTTGCCTCGTATTGATGATACTCTAGATACTTTAACTGGATCAAAATAGTTTTCCACATTGGACTTAAAAAAAGGCTATTGGCAGGTAGAGCTTCATCCAGAGGATAAAAAAAGACCGCCTTTTCTACTGGAATGGGGCTATGGCAATTTAATGTTATGCCATTTGGTTTATGCAATGCCCCAGCCATTTTTGAACGTTTAATGGAACGAATCTTACATGGACTAACGTGGACAACATGTCTAGTCTACCTAGATGACATCATAATTCTGGGAAAAACATTTGACGATCATCTGAAAAATGTTGAAGATGTATTTCAAAAACTGAGAAGTGCACAATTAAAGCTCAGTCCGAAGAAATGTCAATTTTTCCAGAAAGAAGTGAAATACCTAGGACACAGAAGCTGGTGTAAGAAACCGATCCAGAGAAGATAGAAGCCATTCAAGGTTGGCCAATACCGAAAAATAAGAATGAACTGAGAAGTTTTCTAGGGCTCTGTACTTACTATAGAAAATTCATAAAAGGATTCGCCGATATTGCAAGACCTTTGTATCGACTGACTGAAAATATCAACAACTATGAATGGTCCACAGAGTGCGAAAACTCTTTTAATGAATTAAAGAAGGCACTTTGTAATCCTCCAATACTGTCATATCCTGAGCCTGATCAGATGTTTGTTGTGGATAAGGATGCTAGTAACTCCTCTATAGGTGGAATTTTGTCCCAGATACAAAATGGCCAAGAAAAAGTGATTGCTTATTTTAGCAAAGTACTCTGCAAAGCTGAGTGAAATTATTGTGTAACAAAAAAAGAACTACTCGCCATTATAAAGACATTGGAACACTTTCACAAATATCTATATGGCCAAAAATTTCTCCTCCGAACAGATCATGCATCATTAAAGTGGCTTTTACAATTTAGACATCCTGAAGGTCAAATAGCACGATGATTACAACGCTTGCAAGAGTACGATTTTAAAATTGAACATAGAAAAGGCTTGAACCACAAAAATGCAGAGCTTTGTTAAGGAGACCATGTTCAGAAGAATGCAAGCACGGTAACAGGCACGAAGAGCGAGGAAATCCTGACGATTTCTATTGCCGAAAGACACGACTACAATACTCTTTGGATTGGGATCCCAAAATCATCTCCAAAGAACAACAAGAAGATCCAGATCTTAACCTTATCATAAAATTAAAGAATAATAATTCAAATCGACCCACTTTTCAAGAAATCTCGTCAAAATCTCAAAAAGTGAAAGGTTACTGGGCCTTATGGGATTCCTTGATTATGCACAATGGTCTTTTAAATAGAGTTTGGGAGAGCTCTGATGACAAAGACTACAAATACCAGATTGTTTTACCCACCAAAAGGATTCCAGAAGTACTGCAAGCTTTACATAATGGTGTAGGTGGCGGACACTTAGGGGTTATGAAATCTCTTGAAAAAGTTCGAGAGAGGTTCTATTGGCTGGGGAGCTGCGCAGATGTAAAAGATTGGTGCAAAACATGTACCGACTGTGCTGCCAGTAAATTACCGAGGACCCGTAGCCATGGTAAAATGAAGCAGTACAATGTAGGAGTACCTTTTGAAAGAATTGCTATAGACATAGCCGGACGATTTCCTATTAGTAAATCCGGGAATCGCTATATGTTGGTAGCTATGGATTACTTCAGTAAATGGCCAGAAGTCTATGCGATACCAAACCAAGAAGCCACCACCGTTGCTGAAATGTGTTTGAACAGTGGATTTGTAGATATGGGGTGCCAGGAGAGATACACTCTGATCAAGGCAGAATTTTTGAATCTGACGTTTTTACGAACCTTTGCAAGCTTCTGAAAATCCACAAAACTAGAACAACACCTCTTCATCCACAGTCAGATGGAATGGTTGAGAGATGTAACAGAACGCTGGAGAATTCAGCCATTTTTACTAGCCTATCGTTCAGCCATTCACGAAGCCACTGGAAAAACACCTGCCAGCATAATTTTTGGAAAAGAATTACGTCTTCCAGTCGATTTACTTACTGGACGTCCACCCGATTCTGGAGCAACTTGCGAAGACTACTCCAACCAAGTTAGTAAGCAGCTGCAGGTCTTACACGAAGAAGTCCGTCAAAAATTACAAATAGAAAGCGACAGAATGAAGACCCGCTATGACCTCAAAACCAATACTGGTGGATTCATAGTTGGTGAAAGAGTTTGGTTGTACAATCCGAAAAGAACCAAAGGGCGTTCACCAAAGCTTCAAAAGTCATGGGAAGGTCCGTACAATGTAGTGACTCGACTAAACGATCTGGTGTACCGAATTCAGAAAAGCCCTCATGCGAAAATGAAAGTCATGCATCTGGACAGATTGGCCCATTATCAAGATCAAGAAGGTTGATCGGGACGATCAAGGCCTGGAAGGGGGGGTAATATTACAAACTTTATAGCGTTGTACATTTCCTAGTATTAGTTTGTGTTCATAGTTTGTAGGGTTTTAGGTATATTTTCTAATGTAACGAACCTTGTAGCGTTTTATATTTCATAGTATTAATTTGAGTTCGTACTTTGTAGGGTTTTAGGTATATTTTCTACTGTAACGACCTTTGTAGCATTTTATATTTCATAGTATTGGTTTGTATTCGTAATTCGTAGGGTTTCAGGCATATTTTCTACAAGTTTATAAGCTATTTAAGTAATTTTATCTTTGTTAATTTCCTCAGGAGACGACTATGAAAGAAGGTCTGGAACTTTTTAGAGAATTCGATTTCCTTATTTTTGACATGGAACGCCTATGATGGAAGGTCTAGAAATCGCCGGATCATTCCTTTTTCTTATTTTGATTAGCCCATGTAGTATGGAAATCATTCTAGAGAATTAGGGAATCTTCCGGTATCGACCAAAAGGGTATATAAAAGGTCTAGACCGACTTTCTGGGTCAGTATATTTCGAGAGTTTGTCGACGCAAGTTGAATTAGTTTGACAAGTGTCAAAAGTAAGGTTGACAATTAAAAGTTATTAAAATTATACAGTGTTTGTAGTTTGTTTGAAGATCGGCCGTCCGGAACAATATTATAGTTTTCCGAAATTTTGAAATGTTTCCATTTTGAGTTTTTGAACAGACAAATTGTAAATTGACAAGTTAATATACCTCAAACTGAATAAGTGATTTTTTTATTTATCCATAGTCACATCCTACTATATTTTAAAACATAATATACTATATGTTATATTCATAGAATTTAAAAAGTGTTCTTAGCAGTGACCTATGGATATAATTTAAGTACTTAGATATTCTTTTTAATCGAGATCAATTAGAATATTTATTATATTATATACTATAGATTAAGAAACTGTAATTAAAAAAATGAACTAAATGGTTTTATATTATATCAATATAGCTTCGTTAGAAGACGTTTCCTATTTTAAAAAGCTTACCTATTTAATAAAAACAGTTTTTTCCTATTTGTTGCCAATTTCTATTGACAATATAATATATATATATATATATATATATATATATATATATATATATATATATATATATATAAAGAAAATACAAAATGCAAAAAATTGATGTAAAAAATACCGGGTGGTCCATTTAAAAAAAAAATTAAAACTTGATAATTAAAACTAAAATTAAAAATCTGATTATATCACTGGATTCTACAGAAAATAATACTTAAAGAACACTTTATTAGTTTTATCGTAGTTGCTTTGATAAATAAAATATGGGACATTTTAGAAAATGGGAAAATTCGAAAATCGTCCTGTAAATCCGAAACCGATCCTAATAACCGTCATTTGTTTTTGTCATTTTAATTTTCTCATAAAAGGAGGTCGGGACTACTTTATCAGATTTTTAAAAATTTTTATGGTTTCGCTATAAAAACTTCCAAAACGATCGAACCTGTACAGAGCCTTTAAATTTAACATAATAATAAATCATCGGTAAAATTATTGTAAACTTTTTCTTGTAAAACTGTTTTTAGTTCTTTAATAATAATATTTAAAACTTTAGGTATACTTGTAACGTGTGGTTTTTTACCAACATTTTAAGATAATAGGAATTGTTACTCCGACTTCAGCATATTTATCAAATTTCTACTTACCGAAAGCTATTCTGAAGTTCATGTCTTAACGTTTGTGATGTCTATTACCTTCCTTATGAACTAAATTTGTACTATTACATTTTATGTATTTTACATAAAAAATACTTGCTAACTAAAAAATTTTCTGTTTAATGACATTGCTTAAAGATACTGATAAATCGCAATTTTTACACCACAAATCATCAGTAATATATTTCATTTCTATTACTCGGTTATTCATACGAACATAAACATCTTGTGAAGTGAAATTTTCTTTTAATTAACATTTTTTTTGTACTCAGTATATTCTGACGCCATTGTTTACGTTTGCTTATAAATTTACCATTATCTTGGTCATGGGACATTCGAATATTATAAGTAAACATTTTACTACTTTGTAAACTTATTTATTGAGAAAGAATAGGGGTAGACTGACTCTAAGATAAACATAAGCAGTAAAAATACAACGTTGCCAAATCACACACTAATACGGCGGGTTGATTTAAATAAGTCAAATGGAGTTCCGTACTTAATTATTTTTTTATAGTATTGTCCATTTCACGATTAAATGTTTAGCAAACTATTTATTGTTAAATATATTTTCTTATTAGTATTTTAATCAAATTTGTCAAATATTGAGTCAAATACTTCATTTGATTTATGTAAAGCTAATGAACCCCTTTAAAGGACAGGACTATGGTTGTCTCCTTTTTCGCCCATAGTACTGATCTGTGCATCCATCTCGGTGGCTCTGTCCTGATCATTCTTTTTCTAAGAGGGTTCTGTTCCATTGGTTTTCACCTCGTTACTTCTCAATGATTGTCTTTTAAAAGTAACAATTGCCCTTGTACCATCATAAAATGGCCTACTGTTTAATCATTCCAGGACTTTTCTTGAACCTTCGTTGATTCCGAGAACAAGCCGAAGTCCCTTGAATTCCTCTTTTCGCTTCCAGATTCTCTATTTCGAGCACTAGAGTCCAGGATTTGTTCTTTCTAGATGTTTCAACGCCTCTTCATACCACAAAGTTCCCTGATGAGCCAATGCCTAGACATCTGATCTGTTGGTGAAGTCAACAGACTGCTCCGGCCGGCTCACTATTCGGCCTAAAGACTCGTTTCAGACACTTACGAGCAAGTATCTTGTGTCTTGGTCGATTTCTTGCTCTTATAATGTTTTGAGTTGTTGAGCTTGGAACTCTGCAGCGTTCGTTTGCGGGGTTGCCACTAAGTTTTTTGAACCCCCTTCTGACTCAATGAACGAACCATACACCCACGTGCCCTTACTTCAATCGGACCTTTCTTCTCCTTTTTTGTTCGGCCACATAAATATTTCCTCCGTTTCTTCTGAGCCTTTGACCCGAAGTAGTGTTTTAGTTCGTTCTGCATGGCATGAACCGAGAGGAATGTGAATGGCTAAAGAAGAAAACTGTTTAGTTCATTCTTCTGGGATTATTTCGAGGGGAAAAAGAGAGGTCACCTTAGTGGTTTCTTATCTGGGGGGTTTCAAGTTTGAAAAAATCATTTTGATCCTGTGAGTACTGGGAAAATTTATATCAACACACGCGGTGCCCCCTGCATGAGTCCCTGACTGATTACTCTGAAAAATTATCCGATTTAAGAGGCTCCGTTTACAATACTTGGTTAAAGCTAGGAGTCACCCACTCTTTCAGCGCGGATTACATAAAAGTTCAGGCCATGTGTTGGTGTGTGTGTATGAGTATGTTGAATTGGAGATTTGTATACTGTGACCTAATATATATTGTGTTCGCCTTCTGCTACTAAGTCGTTAGTGTAGCGTTCCTTCTTCCATTTGGTGTACTTCCAAGACCACATTCTGGGATTTTCTAAAGCGCTGTACTCGGAAAAGATGTGATTAGAGGTTTCTTCCTCCTTCTTGCAAAATCTGCACCTTCTCTTTCTGCCAATCCGAGATTCTTGAGGTGTCTTTTCAGGTGGCAATATTCGGTTAGAATCAATGTGTGTATGTGATGTGTAGAAGCATATGTGCGAGTAAATATTTATGTATAAGTATTATCCTCGTTCCTTATCCGGGCTTGAAACCAGTCATTACAGTTCTATATAGCGCTTCTCGATAAGATGTGCTTTTTCGAAAATCTCCACCATCAGGGCACTGGGCAAGGTCTTGTCTGTTCTATTACTACAGTCTATCCACTTTTAATAACGATGTCACAAAAATAATTGTCAATGGTCATATATATAACGCCCAATTCAAGAAATTCATGGTGCATAAGTTTGTTTTTCCACTATTTATGTACGACTTCTGCTCCATCCCAGATCCTCTCAACCATTAGTAATATAACATTTCGAGACCTTTCTTCTTCAAAATTCTTCATTTTTGGAAGTACGAATATTTAAGCTCTATAATTTCTATATCTTAGAGAATTTTGAGTGAATGAATTTTCATGATCAGCGATTTAGAAAATCTCCTTTTAATTATTGTTGAAACGCCCTGAAACATTTAGAGTGGTCCGCACTGTCAATATGCCATATTGGATAGTCATATAAGGTTCTCTATCTTGAATTATGTTATTCTGAGGCTACCTAAGTGACCAGCGACCCGAAAAACATCCCAGAGAATATTTTTTAGTTATACTGAAAGACTTTGAGTGATTAACGGGACGAAGATAGGCTATTTGATCGTCATATTGGACCCACTATTTCGAGTTGTGCTGTTTTGAGATCAGTTTATTGTATTAGGCTACTATTAATACCTAAATAGTAATTCAGACTGCTTTAGAATGCGAAAATGGAAAAACGTCACAAATTTTTTTTTGGTAGTGCACCTATTTTATTCCTCATCTTGGGTCCTCTATATCGAATTGTCAAAAGTGCCCATCTGTATCAAAAAATGGATGTACTGGGCTAAATTTTAAGCTTCAATATGACTATTTTAACTCCAACCAATTTTAGAAAACATGAGGTCTCCTGTTCATAAATAATGTTCATGCATATATAAATTATTATTTTTATAATCTATTACAGTCATCATAAGATTTGCTTAGTATTATATTTTCGGAAATTTATTGTTCGATTAAAATGATTTAAGTAATTTTAAAAAATGAATAAAAATTAGTTGTTTAAAAATTGCACAATAAGCATTACCTTTAATTTACCACAGGTCTGTCCTTCAATGTAAGATCTTAACTATGGAAATCCAAAAATGTATTTAACTAAAGTCACTTGTATTTTTAGTGGGAGCGATGCTACAATAGCCTTTGTAATCTTCCTTGGTATACATGGAATATTGAAAATAGAAAAGAGTATTTGAAAATTCTTTTATTTTTTGACAAAAACTCGAAATGTGTATTTTTTCAAGAAATAGCTTTTAATTATAGATGTTGGTTATGGGTAAGTTATTGTATATTCTTGCTAATATTTTTTAAAAATTGGTATTTAATTTTTACTTTAATAAGATAACTGAATTGTTGTGATCATGAGAGTTATAATTTTGCTTCGTTATCGACATCGTTATCTTTTCAAATTAAGATCTCGTTTTTATCCATTCAATGTAGTCAAGATATGGAATCGAAGTTGCATACTAAATTTCCTAATTTTTAAAATGTTAATTAAATAGAAAATATATATTTAAATATCCCAACAAAAGCATTAATATGAAAAAGTTCTATATATAATTTCAATTCCCAAAGATTAAAATACCATTTAAAGTGATTTTGATTTACAAACATTTTATTAGGACTATTAATTGCGATTCACCTCTAACGAATATACGTAAAGGTATCAAGCTGGCTTAAAACTTTCACTTCGCAAATTTTCAGTTTTTCTCACTTTTAAATGACCCGTACAAAAATTTGCCAAGTAAAAAATTTCCAAATGTATTTAAACCAGCAATCCTCCATCGGATGCGTGCTATGAAACAAAAGGGGGGGGGGAGGCGTGAAGATTTAAAAATAAAAAGATACATTTTTATTGCAGCTAAAACAATTAACTTAAAATACATCCCAATAGTAGAAAAATAAAATTTTACAGAGTTAGATAAAACCTAAATACATAATATATTTTTGGTTTCATCAACTTGACTATTTTAAATAACAGATTTTTATTGATAAGATCAGATCACTGAGCCTCTCTAGCGAAGCAAAGCATTTCATTATAAGGTGTTTTCTTTCTATGTTTATCTGGGACCTAAATTTTGTCTTTAATATCGTTATTTCAGAAAATCCAGTTTCACTTAGATAAGACATAGGAAATGGTTAAAGTATACGAAAAGCTCTTGCCTTTAGTGGAGAAAATTGATCTCCAAGTCCAGTTTAAAATTCGGAAAATGATTTATTACCAAATTTTCTTTTAGTTTCGTCACTTGCCGTGAAGTATATGACTAGTTGTTTTTTTTTCAATTGAGAGACTTTCAAGGGTATTTTGAAATGGATCTCCAACCAACTCGTATTGTGTTAAAAATCATGGTTCTTGAATTTAGACCTTCTCAAATTGGAATTATTATTCGACGTTTCGCCTAGAATTGTACGAGGCATCTTCAGAGATCTTTACTCCACGAGATTAGAAACGTCGGATAATAATTCCAATTTTACACGGTCCAAACCCAAGAACCGAGATTTTCAACTTGACCAAAACCGTGAAAGCTTTCGTTCTTTAACAACTCGTATTGTTATTAAGTTTTCTTCGGTTAAGAAATGCCATCTACAATTTTTAGACAACGTAGTTAAAACGTTTTGATAGTTAAAAATATATTTTAATGTAAAGCCGCTTTTAAAAAATTCGTTCACGTTGCTGAACATTCCTAAGTTTTTTTCTTGAGGTTTGTGTTCCATAAATTTAATTTTCCAGAAAAAGCATTTACTCATTCATCCCTAAAACATAGATATTGTTTATTTGAAGCCGAGAATTTAAAAATTCAATTTCACAAATATTTGGAAACCGTTTTGTTTCTAGCTGCCTTTACTTTTTAAAGAAAATTGCTATGTCAACGTTAAATTCGTAAACACGTTTTATAAATTTGGCACCTTGCTATACAATCCAAACATATTTTTACAAATGGCAGAAAATAGTCTTGCCTTTAACGGTACCGTTTTTATATTCACTACAGCTATAACTTTAGTCAACACAATGTTCGGACTTATTCTCTTAGGAACAAGGGCTTCCTTATGAATCAGTATATTCAGATTTACTAGGTAAATTTCTGTTTCACAAATTTTTGCAACGTTGAGAATCTTTCAGAATTTGCTTGAGCATTCCAATAGTTTTCTTATAGTATATTTGTGTTATTAATAAAATGATCAAAATTATTTAATTATGCAAGTATTGTGGCTCTGTTTTCTACTGGTATGTAAACTGAGACTGCCTCAATTGCTCAAAATCCCTCGCAAAATCAAATACATGCGACTAAATGACCGTTTTTAGTATCTGTTGTTTCATCAAATTGAATTAAGAAAAATCTTCAGAGTTACCTTGATCGAAGTTAATGCTTTATATCTTTAACTGTATCACCATTTTCACGAGCAACAGTATAATTTAATACAGGGATAAACTGTAATTTTTTGGTAAATATATATTCAAACATAATTTCTATAACTTGAACTATATCTGGAAGTAGAGTTATTGTCTAGTCATCTGCATCTTTTTGAATTGAAGTGTGCATGAAGCTAGTTAAGTCTTTTCATTAACAGACAAGGCTCTTATAAGAATAGATTATTATTCTTCGTTTCGTGCTTTAGTTCAGCAGATAAAACGGATATTAACCTACTTACTATGAATTAGTTCTAGCTTACGTTTGCGCTTGTTTGATTTGATACTGTCCGCTGCCAAAATTTAAAAAAAAAATAATGCATAAGAGTCTTTCTTCGTTATTAATTTTAATTTTAGTAAACCCAAAATTTAGCAGCCACATTCACTAAGAAATTTAAGACTTAGACTCGATCAAGTTGCCATAGAAGTTAAATCTTCCACTTGGACAATTTTGTTTTTCTTATGTCATTGTGATAATTTGGATTACATATGTCAATAAATTAATGTTAAAAGGTAAAAAGGAATGATTGACTCCCGAAAATAAACATAATTTTCTAGTTTTGACGGTTTGATAAAAATACAATAAAACTTTTGTTTCTTGTATTTTTGAGGCTCAAAACTGGTTGAACATATTTCTGTACTTATCAATTTAAACCCTCTGCCGTCAACTTAGACTGATTTAAAGTTAGACCATGTCAATGAATTGGAGAGCAACAGCCACATTCACTAAGAAAGTTTAAAACTTGATTGATATGGAAGTTAGATCTTCTAGTTGGCCAATTTTGCTGTGCTTATGATACTGTTATAATTTGTATTCCATATATTAAGAAATAAACACATATGTAGGCAAATTAAGGATAAAAGTCTACAGAAAAAACTTAGATTCGACAAGAGAAACATTTGTCTCCCTAAAATAAAGTTTTTCATTTGACTGTTTATTTATTTATTTATTTATTTATTTATTTATACCCATTTCACAGTTCAAAAAACCAATTAACAAATGGGTAGAACAGAAACAGAAAAAAAAACTTAAATATTTACAATGACAAAGCAAGCATACACAAATTACTAGAAACAAAACTACAAAATATTACATATTTAATTTTTTTTTATTTGTGCCATTCTGCAGCTAAATATGTCAAATTTATTTTGATTCTGGTTGTAGTTTCTACACATCCTATATAAAGGAGAGTTGTTACACACATTTGTCCGAGGTGTAGGACAATAGAATGTGGCAGATTGGCGAGCTGAAGTCCTAGGTACAGGAAAACTTATTTTTTCCAGTATATCACTACATTCCACTCTGTTATGCAAAACTTTATAGAGGAACTTGAGGTCTGTGACGATACGTCTATGTTCTAGAGAACAAAAAGAATGCCGCTGAAGTAAGATTTCATGCGGAAACCCTGTTTCAGGATAATGCCCATCAATCCGAAAGCTTAGGTATTTCAAGAAACGCCGCTGAACTCTCTCAAGGTCATTAATATGGTTTTGATAATAAGGAGACCATATTATGGAAGCATATTCCAATTTAGATCTTACAAAAGCGTAATAAAGTAAAATGAGCGTACTTTGATTCGAAAATGTTTTTGAGTTTCTAATAATGAAGCCTAATGATTTAAAACACACCTGTATAAGATCATTTATATGAGTAACAAATGAAAGTCTGCTATCAAATGTCACACCCAGATCTCTAAAGCATTCCACTCGTGGAACAGATGTTCCATCAATTTTATAATCATACACCAGCACATTTTTCTTTAATGTGAAAGTCATGACTTTGCATTTACCAACGTTTAGAGGCAGTCTGTTTTCGCTACACCAATCGGTGACGGTATTTATTGCTATTTGTAGTCTTTGACAATCAGCATCTTTTTTTACAGAAGTAAAAATTTTAGCATCATCCGCATACAGTAGCATTGTACAGTCACCCACAATTCCATTAATAAATATATTAAACAATAAAGGACCGAGTATTGACTCTTGAGGAACTCCCGAAGTCACACACAGGGGTTCCGAGGACTGACCACAGCACTCTACTATTTGCTGCCTATCGCAGAGATATGATTTAAAAAATAGAATTAATTTTTGCGAAAGTTCAAAACAATGCAGTTTATCAAGCAGAATGCTGTGATCAAGCCTTTCAAATGCCTTTGAAAAGTCTGTGTATATTGTGTCTACTTGACCGCCCTTGTCCAAGACATCAGCCACAAACTGAGTAAAGCAGAAAAGACTGGACGCTGTGGACCTACCCTTTATAAAGCCATGTTGGGAACCACTGAATAGGTGTTTTAGCTTGAAAAATAGATGTTCATGCAGAAACATTTCAAAACATTTAGAAAAATTATTTATTATACAGACTGGTCTGTAGTTTTCTATATTTTGTTTGTCTCCTTTTTTAAACACTGGAGAAACTCTGGAAATTTTCCATTTATCAGGAAACTGTGAATTATTTAGGCAGAGATTAAAGATAATGGAAAGAGGTTTTGCTAATACGCATGCACAGTCACGCAGGAAAAAGGATGGAATTTTATCAGGACCTACTGTTCGATAACAAATAAAAATAATTTTTTATTCTTACATTTTTAACATCGAAAACTTGTTTTGCTTATTGTGATGTTTATCAGTTTAAAACTGCTGCTATCAATTGAAGTCAAGTTTTACAGTTATACCATATTAGTGAATTAGGAGGCAAATGCTTTACCGAGCATTTTCTTGATTTTACCTTTGGAATATCGCTCTTTGTTCAAGCTTTAAAATCATCTGATGCTCGTATAAACCTAATTGAAAAATATATCCGTGGCGATATGCATAAAGATAAGCTAGTTTTACTACCTATATTAGATTTCTTACTCTGTCGGGTCATAAAGTCAACTATACCTAAGGTAACTTTGAAATTCCGCATCGGTATGACGCAGTTTAATTTATTTGTTATGATGGATCAAG
The DNA here is from genome assembly GCA_034092305.1 of Diaprepes abbreviatus. Lineage (NCBI taxonomy): Eukaryota > Metazoa > Arthropoda > Insecta > Coleoptera > Curculionidae > Diaprepes > Diaprepes abbreviatus. The sequence goes on along the minus strand of JASJET010000066.1, from coordinate 212,227 downwards.
ACTAAAGAAAAAACAATTAAAATTAATTTATTTAGAATTGCAAGAAGTCGTTAAAATAAGGTCGCTATTAAATCTTACATAGAAACTCATGTAGCAAATACCGAAAAGTTCAGAAACGGTGATCTAAGTACCTTTGACTTTAAAACGAGAAAGTTTAAAAAATATTTTTTCCTTTGAAACAATACTTGGAAAAGCAAAATAAAATAGCAAAAAATTTTGTGTTATTTATAGTTTCAGTTAAAAAACAATTTTTTTGTTGGTCGGTTTTCTTGCCCCGAAATCTTCTATTTCACACATTTTATCAAGTTTGCTTTAGTCGTTTTCCAAAATATATTTAAAGTTTATTAATTTATGTTACATTCTTCGCGAAGACTTTTTCTTTACTTGTATGCTAAGATGTAGATAGGGGTGTCAAATTTCAGTAATCTAGATCAATAGGTACTCAATACGTAATGAGTGAGCGAGTGTTCAAATAAGTTATTTTTTTAGGCTCTAATAGAAATCAAAGAATGCAATTTTTACAAGAATCTTGTTATAATACAGAAATTTTATATCTTACTCTTATTGTAAAGATGTGTCAGGATAACAGCCATCTTTCTTAATGTTGATTTTTTAAGCTAAATAGTAAGGTGATATCATTCTGAATAACAAAATCTAAGTTTTCCTGATAATCTTAATTTTTACGTCAATAATTTTCAAATCGTTTTGAAGTTATGAAAGTAACATCGTACAGAGTTTTTGGATATAGAGAGCGAGCGGCGTTATTACAGATCTAAAAAGATATTCAAACACCAAATGCTGAATGAGATGCTCATTTTCTACCAACTAAAACAAGATGAAATTTGTAATATAATATTGAATTGAGCTGAATTTCAATTTATAGAAGTATGTAGATTTCAATAATAAACAAATAATTGTATATTGCTTCCCATTATTAAAACACCCGATATAGCTAACATTTTATTTAAAGTGGGTATTTCGAAAATGAAAAATCTTTCTTGGCCTATTTCCAAGAAATGACTACAATTATACCAAATATTTATTATTTATATTTCTATTTTAGATTTGGAAGGTTTTCTACACTGCAGCCAATGCATTATTTAATATAAAAAAAATAAATTTTTAAACAAGCATGTTCAGTAGAAAGCCGACACTCTAACAGTTTTAATGAAGGGGAAATTTAGTTAAATATATAACGTTAGTTTGTCAAGCTAGAGTTATTAATAGTATATTATGTTATTAATATATTCCATTCAAATAAAAATTATTTAAAGCACTTTTTGTTTTGAATATAGAAGGCATTCTGTCTAGTGCCGTGATAATTAATTGTTTGGCATTATGTTTGGGTCCCTTTACAGCCTACAATGTAAAGCCTACAAAATTATTTTGACATAAAGGTAACTTTTTCGTACCTTTTTACAGAACACATAATTTATTTAAGTATTAATATACTAGAAAGGAAGCGGACTATATTTTTGCATCTGCTAAGAATCTCATTTTAGTCTAACGTGTTGATGTTAAAAGTATGAGGGTATCCAAAAATAGCTTGCTGCTAATTAATCAAAAATTGTGGTTCCAGTTCTTGAAATGAACTTTTTGATCTTACAGCACTATAGGCTATCCAGTAGGTATATATCAAACTTCGTGCATGTGCAAAAGGTGAGAAAATAATCGTAGTATGTTATATTACTTTTCTTAAGGTGTACCATAACGGAGATATAGAATACCCAGTGATTTATTTTTTAGGTGGTAGCTTTTATGCAGACTTGTATATTTTAATGAAATTTTAGATGTTGTGTAATCGATAAAGGCTCACGAATTCAGACCATAAACAACATCTAACATTACCAAATTCGTAGGTCAAAAATTTCGACAGGTATCAGTTTCCAGAACTGAAGCTCGATTTTTTAATACTTTAAATGATGTATAAAAGAAGATTCAACATTTCATTCCCAAAACTGGACCATTTTCAAAAAAATCTTATTGAGAGTTCTACATCCTCTTACAAAAATTGACCTATACCGATCTCGTTTTTCTCTTGCATGTTTTGAATAGATGAACTCAATTATTTAGTGTGTATTTATTAAATAATCATAAGAAATGAAGGAAAGAAAAAAAGCATCTAACAACATCGATCTCCAGAGGACTTTTTGAGCCTCGTCATACCTACATGTCTTCGCCCGTCAGGTGTCTTTTATTATTTGCCTTTTATCAGGTTATTTTAGTCATGTAAAACCGCAAATGACTGACTTTCTAAAAGATTTGTAGTTTTTACAAATCTCTTAACAAATTTCAGAAAAAAAAACTAAAATGTACTACCTAAAATCCCTGCCTTATATTTGATTTTTCTGTCATGTGTAGACTAAGGAATTAAATGTTTATTGTTGTAAAAGATTTACTGTAACAAGTTGAGTTCCGTTTCTCCTTGCTTTTTAGGATTATAAATTACATTTATTTACATATTGTAGCCTGTTAGATTCTTCCCTATCAAAATAGGTATGCCTTATTGGGTGCAGATACGTAATAGACATGCCTTTGTAGGTCTAGAAAACATACGTCTTGTATATACTCTTTCGCAGTTATAAAAAATTTATACATGCATTTTTGATACGGTGGATTGATAAGTGAGGTAATTTTTTATCTGAAGAAAACTCCGATTCTTCTGACAGCATACATCTAACACCTGCGGCTACATTCAAAACTTTAAAATAGTCTTTTGTTAACCTTAAACCAATAAATGTCTGCAAAAAAGTTATTTTTGAATCAATCTTTATCGAAATTTGTCATTACCCACATGTTATCATCCGGCAGGTGTAAAGAATTATTACAATTTGAAAAGCAATAAAACATGTCCATTGTGCTAGCTATTAATTTTGGGTTCTATTACCAGAAATGTTATCATTCTATATACCCTTTCTGATTTACAAATCATATGTTATTAGTGGCTTTATATATTCATACGAATATAACATCATAACAGTGATGTAACATATATTAAGTAGAATTTGTAAGTTCTAACTATTGTGAAGGTTTAATTTGATATTATTACAATGACTTTAATTTCAATACCATAATTTATATCCATTCAAATGACGAAAATAATTCTCAGTGGAGGGTTCTGAATGCATTTTTATATTAGTGTGTATTCCGAGGCTTCTGACAGTGCAAATCTAATACCTACGATTACATTTAAAATTAGTGAAAAAAATTATCTCAGAATATTTAAACAAACAAAATGAAACATAGCCTAAAATGTTTAATCAGTGATAATATCCTATACGGTTTGAATGTTATGACGATTACATAAACGACGATATATTTAGTCCCTATTGTAATCTTTATACGCGTATGTTTGAAGAAGGAATTATACTTTTATTATTGCACTATGGCACTTTAATTAGTTTATGACACTAAATGTGTACAACGCCATAATATTTATATAGAAACTATCCAAATATCCAAGTAGTTTGAATGCCAAAAATATCTTGTTTAATTATGTAAACTAGCAATAACTATTAAATTATCTACAGGAATCAATTCTACACGAGATAATGTTGTATAAACATTTAGTGGTTTTAACTTAACTGGTTACTAAAACGATTCAGTGAGAGGTTTGGTCCAGTATTTTTTAATATTGTTAATGATTCTCTTCTCCTCCACATAAATTATTTGGACTCTCTTCGTGGGGTTTCAGCTACCGAGGGAAAAATTTTGATGAAAAGTATTTCTTATATTCAATTGGATTAAGTAACAAGATTTAATAAAGCATGCAACCTGCTTGCATACTTCTAGATAAAGATTTGTAAAGGAGAGCTTAGTTAAAATACATAATGATTAATTTTACACATCTATAAAAATTGTTTATTCTTTAGGGATAAACTTACCATGCTCACCCATGTACGTATATCCCAAAATTAATCATATTTTTAAACGGGCTAATTTTTTAGTTACCAATACCCACCTGCGCTCCTGTATATCTTATAATTATAAATGTTTTTTGCAAGTGGTGAAGGACTCTATTGGTACAATTTGCATTATCAGAATAGACATTTAAAAACCATTTAAATACAAAAGCAATAAAAGTGGAATATAATAAAGCTATCTATGCAAATGTTTAAGGCTAAATATATAAGACTAGTTTGTGTGACTTTTTGAGCATATAAATTAAGTCCAAATATAACCACCTTGCATTGCAATGATGCCGATTTATTAATTTTACCTGTTCAGACTAAAAATTTCTATAATGATACATGCGAGAGTTTACACAAATTTGATAGTAGACTTTTAGAAGTCTGATTTGCTGATCATATGTTCTTAGTGGTCTTATATATTCATAGGAACATTACATGAACAATCCTGAACTAACATAAACTAACCGGAACTAACCTGAATTACTGCAATATTTAATGTAATATTGCTAAAATATTTGCTAGCAATAGGTATTTACTCACGTTTATATACGAATGGAACACATCTACTATAATATCTCCGCATAATTATATTTTATAGTTTAAAATTATTTTATTTATACATATACCATACATTAGAAAGTGTAGACACAGAAGGTAATTCGGAATGAAAAAACATTTGGGAATTGTTTTGATCAGAATTGATTGGTCACCCACTTCAGTTACAGGTTTGTGACAGTATTTTCCGATATAATTCATTTCATTTATTACAACAAAAATTTTCCTATATTCCTTATTAATGATGTATTCATTTTTTATCTCATTTTAAGTGATTTTTCAAATATTGCGAGTCCAGGGAACTAACAGATTAGGTTTAGAGTTTAATAGATTTACATTACAAATACGCGTAATGTTAAAATTGCTGTCTTTAAATTAACAGCGCCCTGCATTCTCTTAAAATAGTCTTTTGAAATCTTTAAATACTTGAGGTTGATATGATTTGGTTTTGTAAGAAGAACTGTATGACAACTAAGGCATGTAACCAACCCTAGTCTGTAAACTTAAAAGCTTTGTTCACTAAATCCCGATATTTGAAAAATCACTTAAAATTAGACAACAAAAAATCAATACATCATTAAAAGGATACGTAGTGTAACATCTGTACTTTCCTACTGATATAGATACACTGTGTACCGTAGCTCAATATGGAGGAGGCTAGGTTCGTATCTCTTTTAGCGGTATTGCGCTTTGTTTTGGTTATCTAAGAGGTGCCGTCTCCTATACATTATTTGTGTTACTTACCTAGTATATAAAAACAGGAAAACATATATGCTTCAGGAATGAATAATTTTTCGGATGTGTCTTCTTCCTGAGAGAGAAAAATAACCTGTGAAACATACTCAAGTTGCCAAAATCTTTTCACAGTTTCATCAAGAGAACAAGAGAGAGTAGACCATAATTTATTCTTGGACGAAGTTAATTGTATCGTTAGAACATAACCAGTACTAAGTTATCCAAGAAAAGTATTAAGAGCTACAGGTTCCTCAATAGATTTAGAAACATGACAAGTAAAAACAAAAATAACATTCAAAGAGCAACAGGACTAGAGGAATTAAATTTTTCAGCTAATTACAAATGAGAGAATTTACAATAATTATTTGCGGATATATCAGCCAGTTGCCACAAATTTAGGAAGAATTATTTGCGGTAAAATCTACTTTTGTGGAAATATTAGGAGTAGTGACTTTTTAACCGTTTACTGAAAGAGAAAAGGGTCGCATATTAAGCCCCAAACGTTTACAAGAGTTAGTCCTTATCTACAACTTCAATACATATGTTATTCGTATCTCTAGGTAATGTGTGAGTTACATTAATTAGATTGGATTGATCGATAACGCCACCAAAAAGTTCTTCGATGTAAATGGAGTTGGCTATCAATTTAAGCAAGTTTTAACTTTGTACAAGAAAACTCGCTCAACTCGAAAATAATGGTTTTTACCTCGATCCTGCTTTTAAATGGTGGTATGCATATGTTAATAATAATATAGATCCGAAATAGACGGATATGGCCAGTCAAGTAAAAGCTTTTTTTAGTTGGTTGATTTCGCGAGCAATACAAAACAATATAACACAGTTGGCTTCGAATTACCTCTCACTTGAAAGTTACCATGAGTATGTTGATAAATGCGAAACGAAACTCGCAGCTATCGATTTTAAGATGCATGAAGGATGCAAATTAATGCACCGAATTTTGAGGTTAGCATAAGCAAGGAAAGATTAGTGATTTAATCCCTAGCTTCTTTGCGTCAAATATCACATTCAATGTAATGATGTTTGGACTGTCAGGAATTGGGAAAACATTTGTGGACACGTCAATAGCTAAATTATACAATTTGTTATTTATCGAGGTAAATAGTGCCAATTTAATGTCGGCCTATATTGGTGGTACAGAACAAAATATGAAGAATTTTGGCTTTGATCTTTTTGGATGAAGCCGAAGTTATTCTTACAACATGTCAAGACAGCCCTATAAAAACTCATCAGGTAACGCAATTTATAATCGAAATGGAAAAGAACATTAACGATGGCGTTTACTTTTTCTTTATGATCGATTTGTTAAGTCGCATTGAACCGGCTGTTAAACTATGTTCTTGCGATCAATTTTTGGGTTATCCAAAAACTAAAGAAGTATCTACGAATCTGCGTCACTTTATATGGACAATTTACTTTTTTGTTATAAAAATAACGCCCGTCATCGAATGGTAGAAAATCTGACCTAAAAAGATAAATTTCTTTCTCCAAGCGCCATTTCGGATGTAGTTAAATTGACACTTACTCTCGCTAATACATTTAGTAAAAACCATAGGTTTAGCGAAGCGAAATCACATTTATATAACAAAGACACACAAAATCCGTATACATTTGCTAATGTTTCGCGACGTGAAGGTCAAACATTGATCAAACACAATTTAAAAATAATTACTATAACTGTCGATAAATTACTTGAAGCTTGGACAATAACACACGTTATCAAGATAAAGCAAAAGAATTCTTAAAAATTTAGATTTAACCCCCTCCTCCCCATTTATTTTTCTATTTAATATGGAACATCTTCGATCATACTCTATATATTTAAACAATAATAGGTTTGTTTGAAGGCTGTTTATGATCGGTGGTGGAGGGGCTTTTTGATGTTTGACAGACCTAAACATGTTTACTTATCTTGTTGTGACTCTTTTTAGTGTTTTTAAGTGTTAAAAATTACTATAAATGTGAGGTTTGTAATTAATGTCGACAAAAAGAGGATTTAAAAACTTATTTTTTGAAAATAGGCAACCATAAATTCATATTCTAGAATTGACGTACCTCTTATCATACAATACGCGTTTAAATGCAATAAGCATAAAATCCGTATGTGTGTACCGAGAAATGAAATATCTACTGTTTATCAACATTTTTTCAAATATAAATAAAAATATTATTACGTTATTCAGCGTTCAAACAACCGGAACCTAGTTCTGACGTCATGATAATTCTACAGGGGTATGTTCGAAGTGGAATGTTTTAAACCTAAAAATTTTTCATTCTAAAAATTTGACAGTTTTAGAATGGTAAACGAAAAAAGTAAAAAGTGATCGGGAATAAATCCGAATTGTTTAGGTTTTCTAGAAAATTTTATTGAGATAATTAAATGCCATCATATCCTACATTAACAAACGTCAAAGATATTTTAATCGGTTATTACATAGACCGCATTATATTTCTGTCAAAATTATCAAAGACTGTTTAGATATTATTTTCAGCTGAAGCGCGATAATTTTAAGGTAATGTCTCTCTACTCGTGGTTGACTAAATATTTGACGTTGATAGTGATGACTACTCTTATGAATGCAAATATTGATACTTTATCTATGGATCTATTAAAAAAGTCAGATCTTATTGGAAATACTTATTTAAAAAATTTAATTTTATTGTGTATTTTAAGTATCGAATTGATTTGGATACTAATGATGGTGTACTCTTATTACTTTTAAGTTATCGTAGAATTATTAAGGTCGACTCGATAAGTTGGCCGAAAGAATTTAATACAAATCTATCTATCGTATCTAATTTATGCGCGTATTAGTCACTAGCATTTGAACTGATAAATCTGGCTCGCCTTTTTAATTTTAACCTGAGCCATATTGCAAATATATATTAATGTGCGCAAATTAATGACTAATTTCGAACCAGTCTATCACCTTCATTGCCGTGAGAAATTTTTCTTGCTATAGATTTAATTCCGCCAAATTTTCAATATCGTGGACGGATTTTAAATTGGACAAAAATAATTTGTCTTCGACAACAATGACATATGACGATTTAAGTATGATCGAACCGATTTATCCGCGAACTCGTTTACAAGCTTTTTATTCAATGATAACGATGAATTACTCTATAGTGATAGTATGTTGAGCAAGAAATCTAATTTAATGTTTAGAATGGAGCTCAAATGTAAAATATGCGAAAAAAACGGTAACATATCGAGTAGTACCGAAAACAACAAATGTTTTATCGCCATAAAAAATGAAAAGGTCAAAATATACTCTAGTCATCTGAAATCCAACATTTATTCAAAATTAGCATTCTCTTCTCAAGATGTAATTGCCAACATTGAGAGATTTAAGTTTTTCTCATTATTTGACGGATGCAAGTTTTTTTGATAAATTATCATTAAAAAAAATATATCTATTTTAACGACTTACGTTGACGATTGAGTCTGTTTTTAACAGTTTCTTATTCGGTTCCAATACTTTTGTTTTCGCTTTCAAGAGTTTCGTTTTTGTTTTTAATAGTTTCGTTTTCGCTGTCAATAATTTCGTTTTTGCTTTCAACAATTTTGCTTTCTTTTTTTTTTGGCTAATAATTGACCAACTTCATCTGGAAATTGATATTTTACCGTATTTGTTAAAAAATATTCTTGTGCCTTGGGAATCGATACACTAGGTTGGGTGAAAATGATGATTATCACGTTAAAATTGAAGTTTTATCGTTTGTTGAATTCTCGTTTCTTGTTGATGTATTCGTCATTGTGAAAATAATATTTTACTATTTCAATTAAAAATGCCACTATCGCATTGATAGGCTTCGAGCAGTGTATTCAAATATTAAATTTGATATCGGATTAAAAGAGGCATAGTAATTTTCTAACATTTCTTCCGCCGAAATGCAAGGAAGTCTATAGAAATTAAGTGCTTTCCATTTTTTTCACTAAGACCAACGATCATTCCAAATAAGAATATTGCCGAACAATGAAATTGTGTGACTTTTCGGTTTTCGTTAATTAACGTGTAAGCTGATTGATGAGTTTTATTATTTTACAACATTCAGCTTAAAATAAGTACAGTTGGCGATGATAAACTAGGAAAAACTTGGAATCAAACCTTTTTTTTATTTCGCTGAATAAATTCCAAGAAGGCAACTGCTGTAACAATGGCCCTTTTATTATTAATTAAAATTATATGTTTATATTAGCTTTCGACATTTGATGTAAAACTTGAACATGACATTCTTACACGTTACACTAACATAAATATTTGTATATATGAAAGGTTCGAATATCATGTTAATGATTCCATGTCATGTTTAGAATGTCTGCAATTAAATGCCACCTTCGTACATTTTGTACGTAATTTTACGATCGATAATGAAAAGATCACAATTAAAGAAAAAAACCGGTCTTGTAAAAAAAGGAGAAAACACAAAAAAATGTAATGTAAGACAGACAGAAAAGAAATAGTCTATATCACGTTTGACAACTTATGTCTATAAGGTTTCTTTGAAATTGGTTGGGCCGTTTCGAAGATTATCTCATACTCACAGGCAAACAAACAGAAAATATAGCCCTATTACTCCTGACAACCTCTTTCACATGTCTGTAAAGTTTCATCGAAATCGGTTCAGTTGTGTTGAAGATTAATTCGTACAGACAGACAGACAGGCAGAAAAAGCAGTCTATGTATTTTTGATAACCTCATTATGTCTGTAAAATTTCATCGAAATTGGTTCAGCCGCTGCGAAGGCTAGCCCGTATTAATAGACAGATAAACAGAAAACAGCAGCCCATATTACTCTTAACAACCTTTTCTTCATGTCTGTAAAGTTTCATCGAAATTATTTCAGCCATTTAACGACAGAGAAGCAGACAAACAGAAAAAAGCAGCCTATATCACTCCTGAGAACCTTCTCTTCAAGTCTGTAAAATTTCATCGAAATCGGTTCAGCCATTTCGAAGATTAGCCCGTACAGATATATAGTCAAGCAGACACACAGACAAATAGAAAAAAGCAACCTATATCATTCCTGACAACCTCCTCTTCGTATGTGTAAAGTTTTATCAAGACAAATTTATGAAATTTTCCAACTTTGAACCTTCTTCTTTGGCTCTAAGGTCGCCGTATTATATAAAAACTGGTAGGTGGTCCGGGTCTACCTCATGAAGAACTGAAGGTCTGGATAACCTATCAATGTTTCTTGCAACAAAAATATCTCAGATATCCGGTATTGTTTCACATATAACGAGCTCCTCGAAGAGGCTAATTATCCAGAGATTATTCCGGATAGTAGGCTTTTAGAGGATTTTGTTAGGCACGTAACATTTCAAATTATGGATGCTCTTGCCAAATTATCCGTCACAAAGTTATTTAAGCATTCTAGATACGGAAACTTCCACCAGATTTGAGAGGAAAGATTATAGAAAAGAACAGGCTTAAGAACAGAGCTTATAGAACTGGTGATCCTGATACCAAGAGAGAGCAAACAAAGAATCTGAGCAGATTAGAAAGGAGCTCCACGATCTGTACAATCTATGTTGGGAGTCTAAATTAGAGACTACAAATCCAGGACGGTAGTGTGTTCAAGATGATCTGCAGTCTGACTAAAGATACAAAAACCCCTCATCATCTTGACAGATCCATAGGATAAAGCCAATGGATTTGCAGAGAAATTTTATGAAGAATTTAAGTCTAACCCCAGCACTGATTGTTCAAAAGAACAATGGATTGATCGTATGGTACAGATAAACAAATTCGTTAAGTTTATTGATCCAAGGATGGCCTCGATGACCTCCGTCTTCCACTCTTTTTAACTTATATAGTGCAGATATTCCTGTTAACGATCATACCAAGCTTTATTTATTCGCCGATTACAGTACATTTCAGGGTTATTTTCCTTCATAATTAAAATTATGGAGATCGGTTTTCCATCTCAAACAGTCGAATTTTCCTACGGGACCATGCGAAGTGCTTGAGATTAGTCTTTGATCGGAAACTAAATTGATTTCTCAACACCAATTATATTCTATCTCAAGCTAAAACATTTTGGATGACTTTCTATTAGTTACCTCATCGCAATAGCAAATTAAATCTTAAAAATAAGCTAACTATTTACAAGCTATTTATACGATCTCTTGTGTCCTTTGATGCCCCAACTTGGATCACCACAGGAAGATCCAGGTTCAGCCGAATAGAGAGCTTCCAAAATAAAGTTCTCCGATGATGTGTGGGGTTCTATATTGTGTAAGAAATACTATCATTTCCAAAGACTTCGGATGCGACACCTTTAGCGCATTCATTAGGCAGACTGTTACAAAATATATGGGCCGAGCAATACATTCCACAAACGTCCTGATTCAGCAACCATACAACCTAACCGCCACACCACGGCAAAGTCATGGACGCGTCAGGAACTGGCTACTTGACCAATAATCGGGTCAATTTTCAAAATTACTGGTTTAAAAGCCAAATTTCAACTTTTCACCCTCATAACCTACAATTGGACCAATTTTAATCTATACGAGTCTATGAAATTCAAAGAGAAATAACAATAATACTGACAGAAATGTCGCGGTTGTAATGAATATCAAACAAAAAATATCAGAGATTCTCAAAGAAGACTCTCACAACAAACAAACAGAGACCCAACAACATACCTTGAAAAAACAACAAAAGCCTCAAAACTAGACCCAGAAATGGAAAAAATTTATAATATCAAGGGAAAAATCAACAAATGTCCAAAACTGTATGGCCTCCTAAAAATGCACAGAACATATGCATCCCTCAGACCAGTAGTTAGCGCCGTAGGATTTCTAACACAAAAACTGGAAAAATATTTAGCAAGTATAATGTAACCAAGAGTGGGACTTCGTGAAAAACTACGAACATCTGATCAGAATAATTAAAAATATTCATCTTGAAGAAAAAGACATCTTAGTCTCGAAAAAAATCACCATCCAAGCATTTCACTGGATAAGACTTTACACAAAATCGCCATGAAAGAAGATTTTTCAGCTTACACAATTGAACTTTCACAATACTGTCTTAAAAACATATTTTTACATTCAATAATCAAGTATATTAAGAGACGACGTATCTATGGGGTCCTCAATTTATCCGTGATGCCAAATCTTTTTGTGATATAGAGGCTCTGCAAAAGGTGAAACCGAAATTTTGGAAACGCTAGATGGATGATATTTTTATAATATTGCCATCATAAACCCACACACACACTGACCGATATCTCAATTCAGAATCATATCACCATTATTCACAAAGACAGGTAGTAGTCAACACGCTAATATAAATATCTCTCTGACACAGAACTGGACACAAAACAAGAAGGAACAAAACACATCTCAACAACTCTAGAATGGAAGGATTTTTCGTAATCAGATATAAAGAGAGCCATAAAAAGATAAGAGAAGACCATAACAAAAATCAAAGACCAAGATCAAAAAAGGAAAAAATCAATAATCTCATACATAAAAAGAATAACGGACAGAATTGGAAGAATCTTAAGAAAACATAATATACGACCCATATTCAAATCACCAAAAACCACGGCCAACGTTCTGGAAATTCCCAAAAATAAGACCAACCTTGAAAATCATGGCGTTTACAGCATTCCAGTAACAGATTGTCATCAAACATATATAGGATGAACAAACAGGCGAATATCAGTAAGAATTTAGGAATATAAAAATAGTCTCAAAAACAAACAAAAAATTTCAGATCTATTTCAATATCATCAAACAACCGGACATATCATCGATTTTGAAAAAGTAAAAGAAACAGCACTAATACAAAACTACAAAGTAAACGTCATAAGAGAGGCTTTAAAAATCGGACAACTAATCAAACGAGACAAGGCTTTAAATATTTCAACTATATTGAAAAAAATAATAAAAAAATCAAGTTACAAAACAACAAAAACACCAAAAATACAAAAGAACAACATACAAGAAATAAAAATATTGCACTCTACAGAATGGGGAGCTTCTGAAGCCGCTCGACCAATCAAATATAGAACCAACTTAACGTAACTCGAAAGACAACAGAGATCACCATCAGTTTGGAGAGAGTAACGGGACGTACTATACTTGAATATGCCAAATAAAATTTTGGCCAAGCATCGTGAATGAACGGATTGAAACTCGGAATAACCAAATCATTCAATATACATATTTTATTTATTTATTCACAAACTCTACAGATTTTTCTATAACATATAACATATTTACAAGAACAAAATAAAAGCACCTAGATGATAAACATCTGTATGTGGTAAAATGTGATTCTATATTATAATGAACATAAGCAAAGTCTGGTTTCATGTACAAAACAAAAAGTAAAAATTCCTAAAAATCTAAACTATATTAAATTAAAAAATATATTTTCAAATTGTTTCCACCCCAGAAAAACCAACTCTTTACTATGTGCTTTAAACTGTTACCACAGTTTGCAAGTTTCTAATCTCACTGGGCAATAAGTTTATATCTTTGGTCCAATATAATTTATGTACTTTGAGTTAAGATTGTTATTACTAATGGGGATCTGTATATGCTTATCGGTTTTTATTCTTGTATTATAATCGTGATCAGTAAAAGTTTGTAAGTTTGGATGTCGATATATATAAACACAGACAGATGAAACATAAATCGATCTTACATTTTGGATATTTTTATCGAAGAGTAAATGTGTGGGGTATAATTTATTTTTGTGAAATATAATTTTTAATAGATATTTTTGAATTAAATTTAATTTATACAAAGCATTATTTTATAGTCCTCCCCACACCGTACCTTAAAATCGATTCAACCAAGATTTTATAGACCATAATCAAAGTTTCCCTATCCAGAAAGTTTCTTAATAAATAAAATTTATACACTAAGCCACGAATCTTTTTTGAAACATAGTCGACGTGTGGTTGCCATTTAAGGTAAGAATCGATTACAATACCCAGGTGCCTGGTATGTGGTGTCTCATTAATGACGTGATTATAAATCATAATGTTATTACATTAAGGTGTATTTGCCTTTGTCAGAGAGAAAGCTATATAGGTTCTTTTTGCTAAGCTTAATGTTAATTTTTGGGTTTGTAACTAGTTTTTTATATTTGATAAATTTATTCTAGTTTTATTTTTCAAACTTTCCCATGAATCTCCAGAAATAACCATTGCTGTATCATCTGTGTAAGAACCCATCAGCCCCTTTGTTTTTAAATTAAGCAAAGACGAATATATAGAATCGCCACTTAAAATATTGTTAATTTTAGCCATTTGTACACGTTCTGAAAGATTATTTTCAAACATTTCAAGTCGTTCCCCTCATGCCATAATTGTGCAAAATTGCAAGTAGTTTGTCGTGAAGCACAGTTTCAAACGCCTTAGCCAAAACCCAAAATACTGCTAAACATTTTTTATTTAGATTCAAATTGTTGACTACATTCGTTATTAACGTATGCATGGTGTCGTTAGTACTAATCCTCGAGAAATCCGAAATGATTCTCAGACAAAATTTGAAATATTTTTTATAAATGTCATCACTCTATTTTTAACTTACTTTTCAAAAAACTTTGCAAAGTTGGTAATGAGACTTATTGGGCGATAATTGCCAACAACACTCTTCATATATATATATATATATATATATATATATATATATATATATATATATATATATATATATATATATATATATATACATATATAATTTATTTTTGTATCTTAAACCTTTTGTTAAATATTTTTCTGTAATATTTTCTTGGGTATAGGTTTTTCCATTAGAGAAACAAAGGATAACCATTTTTCTAACCTTTCGCTCTACATAGTGAGCTTCTTCAAAGAGCTGGTGTATTTATTTTAAATCCTGAAAGTAGTTTTGTGTGTATATACACAAGTTTAGTAAGATAAATGTACGAAGGATTTTAAATTTCTGCAGCCTGTTCGGAATTTTACGCATATGAAATGCAAGTTTCGGAGGCTCAGGATTTTAGTGTATTTTTGAAATATATGGACCATGTTGATTTGTGTATTTTAGCGAGTATAGTTTGTAAGAATTAAGAAATTTAGGTTTAAACGATTATGTTAAATGTATAGAAGAACGACAGAAAAATGTCTGTCAATAAAGTACATAAAATGTAGTTATTTGTTTCATTATATTTTGACCTTGAAGCTATCCTTATACCATTTTAAATATGTGACGTCATTTGATCTTGAAGACTCCCCCCATTATTTCTGATGTTTCTAACGTTACGCTACCCCCACCATTGTTACAATTCGATCTTAAAAACTCGCTATAAAGGTTAGTGGGAAAAGAAGTGACTTCAAACAGTTGCAGATATCAGTGGCATAAACATCAAATATTGTATTCGTGTAGTGTTCTGAAAGTGCTTTTATATTCTTAATTTTTGGATTTATACACCATTTGGTAAAACTCTTCTAGTGGCTTTACACGATGAAGGTGATAATAGCACATTCAAGACTTTTTTGCCAAAACGTGTAGCCGTGACGATATTGTGATATTATGAGTAAAACTAAAGGAAATGCACTTTAACTTATTTGGGGCAGGATACTAGAGTTTTTGGAAACAATACTCGAACATTATTACGTTTTGGATCATTGCAGTAAATTGTATGTAATATTTGACAAAAGGATGTAATTAAATTTAAAATATAGTTTCACATGTCAGAATACTTACGCCTGTTCATTATTTCTGTTACAGATGTCTGCTGATGCGATGACCGTCAACGAAGGTGTAGATAGATACATATTTTGGTTGGAAAGAGAATTAAGAAATATGGCTCACAATATGTTAGATAGCGCAAATGATTGGCCGCACATTGAGGTAACCAAAGATCAATATAATTTTATGGCTGGAGCACACTTGTGCGATAAATTTTTATATGGTTCCATAGACGTGGATACATTTTGTGCTGAAATGGTTGAAGAATAATTAAAAGAATATCTCGTTAATATTCCACATTTACCTAGTGAGCTTGCTGCAAAATATGAATTGGTTCCTGCAACAGCAACAGCCCAAGATGTTGACGATCGAAATGGTGTCGGATCGGAAAATGAGGACATGGATAATTAATTTTTTTCAAATTTTTGTATTTGTGCAATTAACTAACTGTAAATAGATATTTATTACAATCACAGTTTTGTTTTATTTCTTTTCTAAATATACCAACCCAGTAGATCATAGTCAGTGTTTTTTTTTCTCATCTCAAAGATTTAGTACAAGTAGAGCAAATAAAAATAAAATAGTTTAGTTAAGATTAAAAATGAATCGAGGAAACAACACAATTGATAAATTTGGTCGTCAGAAATATGATGAAAATTATCATGTATTATTCGGGCCACCAGGGATTGGTTTTAAACCTACAGCGGATGGGCAGTATGAGTAGTGAACATAACCCGATCCTCTTCACCCCCCCCCCACTCCTCGACCTTGACCTTGACCTTGCCCCACCCCTCTTTGGCCCCGCCCACATGTCCTTGTCATTGACCTTGAAAATGCACGTGTGCTTTGGCCTTGACCTTGTGTTCAAGGTCGTGTGTGACCTTGACCTTGGTGGAGGCGACCTTGACTTTGTTGGAGGTCATCTTGGGTGTGTGACCTTGAAGATATGTTACGTGGTTTGGGGTGGCCTTGAATGATTTTATATAAGGTATGGGGCAGTTTCATTCACCAGTTGGCTCTGACTTGTATAGGTAGTACATGTGTTAATATTTGACAAATCATGGCATATGTTTGTGAAAATTGCGGTTCTAAGTTTACTAATAGTTATAATATGAGACGTCATAAAAGAGAATCGTGTGCGGCGAGATTTAATGAAGTGCCTGGAGGAAAACGGATCCGAATTGAAGAGTATACATCGACGATTCCGGTAATTAATTGCGCTACATGTAATATAGATGTTCCAATAAATCTTATGTCAGCGCATAAACGAACACAACAACATAAAAATAATTCATGTTTGCCGGTATGTCATGGTGTGCAACTCGTTGAATGTGCCTTCAAAAGGAGAATTGCAACCTATCGGGTTAGCAGTGATATGGAGCATTCCGATTACGTAATTTTCTTTGCAGACATTAAATCCAAGGTGGTGGAACTTGTTAATAATTTATTGCGTGTGCATCATGCTTTAAAAGTTAACATGACAGCTGTTAGCGAGTACATGCTTCCATCACAAGAAATATTCAGTGAAAAATCCTTCAACACTGCTAATCAAATAATTAGTGTAGAAAGTGATTTGGATGCTGTTTACCATTCTTTCGCCGAATTAATAAAAACGCAGGCGACAGAGTTCCAGGAGAAAGATTCAAGTATGGAAAAATCAAAACCCGATATATTAAACTGATTTTTATATATAATTTTTCTCCTGGAACTCTGTCGCCTGCGTTTTTATTAATTCGGTGAAAGAATGGTAAACGGCATCCAAATCACTTTCTACACTAATTATTTGATTAGCAGTGTTGAAGGATTTTTCACTGAATATTTCTTGTGATGGAAGCATGTACTCGCTAACAGCTGTCATGTTAACTTTTAAAGCATGATGCACACGCAATAAATTATTAACAAGTTCCACCACCTTGGATTTAATGTCTGCAAAGAACATTACGTAATCGGAATGCTCCATATCACTGCTAACCCGATAGGTTGCAATTCTCCTTTTGAAGGCACATTCAACGAGTTGCACACCATGACATACCGGCAAACATGAATTATTTTTATGTTGTTGTGTTCGTTTATGCGCTGACATATGATTTATTGGAACATCTATATTACATGTAGCGCAATTAATTACCGGAATCGTCGATGTATACTCTTCAATTCGGATCCGTTTTCCTCCAGGCACTTCAATAAATCTCGCCGCACACGATTCTCTTTTATGACGTCTCATATTATAAATATTAGTAAACTTAGAACCGCAATTTTCACAAACATATGCCATGATTTGTCAAATATTAACACATGTACTACCTATACAAGTCAGAGCCAACTGGTGAATGAAACTGCCCCATACCTTATATAAAACCATTCAAGGTCACCCCAAACCACGTAACATATCTTCAAGGTCACACACCCAAGATGACCTCCAACAAAGTCAAGGTCGTCTCGACCAAGGTCAAGGTCAAGGCCACACACGACCTTGAACACAAGGTCAAGGCCAAAGCACACGTGCACTTTCAAGGTCAATGACAAGGACATGTGGGCGGGGCCAAAGAGGGGTGGGGGCAAGGTCAAGGTCAAAGTCGAGGAGTGGGGGGATGAAGAGGATTGGGTTATGTTCACTACTAGTATGATATGGGTGGAAAAACCATAACCAACGTAGGCAAACCTAAAGATGATGACGATGCTGTGACAAAAACTTTGTTAATAGAAAGTTTTACAATTTTGCAGTTGTAATATATGACATATTTAACAAGAATGTCCTCCCCCTAATATACAAAAATAATAGTGAGCTTAAAACAAAAATTGAAGTGATTCAGAAAATACTTTATCATTAGCCTTTATATCACTCATTAAGCGCACTGTCGTACGGCTCGATTTAAATAAAAAAAATCTAAAAAGAGAAAGCATGTTAAAGAATAGGAGAACGCATTCCGAGTGGCAGAGCCTTGAAGATAACGTCGTAGTCGTCGGTGAATTGGATTTTCCCTCCAAGAATATTGAAATGTCATTTATGTGTATGATATTTTATTGCCATTATTATTACTATATATTGTTTATTTATTTTACATTATCTTAAATTAAAATTATAGTTACACAATATCTTGTTTAATAAAATTTTTATAAAAAAAATTCAACCGACTTCTAAAAGTGCGATAAAAAGTGAAAAATAACTAAAAATTTTTATATGAAATTGAAATTTTTTAAGTCGGCGCCAAACTAATACCTGACAAAATGTGATTCGCATTTAAAGTCGGCGCCAAATTATTTCTAAATGAAACAAATAACTACTAATATATGCAAATTATGGTAAGAAAGCAATTACAAATAAAGCATTTTTAATCTCTTTATGCGAATCACATTTTGTCAGGTATTAGTTTGGCGTCGACTTCAAAAATTTCAATTTCATATAAAAATTTTTAGTTATTTTTCACTTTTTAGCGCACTTTTAGAAGTCGGTTCAATTATTTTATAAAAATTTTATTTTTCGATTTTTAGTTTTGAATTCATTATGATATTCATAAATTATTTGAACTAAGTGCTAATCGAGATTAGTGTATCCTACAATGACTCCAAGGTGACAAAAAAGTACCCGTTTTATCCATAATTATAAATCACCCTAAATGAACCACTAAAAATTCTTTGATTCTCAGAGTTCTCCAAATACCAATGAAATTGTGTCAAACAAATATTTAGTCTGTCATAGTAAATCCACTATCTTAAATTTGAAATTAATTTTAGATTGGTAATATAAGCCCGAGAACTTGAGACGTAAATTTCTTAGCCCGAAATATTTTATATTGCATGTTGAGTTTTTATACGCCCCAAGAACCCCGCAATATCAATTTTAGATAAAAGCGGAAAATGTAAAATTTTTAGTCCCTCATATTGTATCTTATCAACCTAATAGTTGTTAAAAATTAACTTCATATTCGTAATACACCACCCCCAACACCCTAATACCAAATCTGAAAAAATACGAATAAGGTAAAATTTTCAACCTACCATACTGGATCCGCTATATTGAATTAAAAAAAAAATAATTTTAACGTCTTAACTTAATCTAAATCTAAACCCTTCAAAACCCCCTAGTACCAATTTTAGATGAAATCCAGAAATTTGCAATTTCTAAGCGGTCATATTGCATCTGACATATTCGATTTTCTTAAAATAATTTTATATTCGCTATTTACATGCTCAAAAACGATTCAGTTCCACATTTGAACAAAATCGAAAAATGTAAAGTTTTTAGTCAGCTATATTGCGTTCGCCATATTGAATCCAGAAAAAATACTATTAAATTCATAATTTACACCCTCAAGGATCCTCTATATCAGTTTTGGAGAAAGTCGAAAAATGTAAAATATTGAATCCGCTAGATTGAGTTTTTCAAAAAATATTTTAATTTCGTAATTAACACTAACAAAAATCTCTCAATACTGACTTTAGACAAAATCGAGAGATGTAGAATCTTTAATCCTGTATCACCCCGAAAACTCTCCCGTACCAATTTTGGGTGAAAATCGGTCAAAATTGATCTTTTTGTCCGCCATATTGGATCAGCCATATTGATTTTTTTTAAATAATTTCAGATTCGTTATGTGAGGCCCCGAAAACTCTCACATACCAATTTTGGAGAAAGTCGGACAAAATTGATTTTTTCGTCCGCCATATTGGATCCGCCATATTGAATTTTTTAAAAATGTTTTGAATTCGTTATGTACAACCGCGAAAACTCCCCCATACCAAATTTGGAGAAAATCGAACAAAAATAATTTTTTTGTCCGTCATATTGTTTCCGCCATTTTGAATTTTTTAAAAATATTTTCAGATTCGTTGGGTACAAGCCCGAAAATTCCTCCATACCAATTTTGGAGAAAATCGGACAAAATTAAATTTTTTTGCCTGCTATTTTGAATTTTTTATAAAATAATTTCAGATTCGTTGGGTACAAGCCCGAAAATTCCTCCATACCAATCTTGGAGAAAATCGGACAAAATTAATTTTTTTGGCTGCCATATTGTAAGCGCCATCTTGAATTTTACTGCACCGATTTCATCTAAAAAATATGGGACCAACGCAGCAACTTCCTGAATATAACGTAAAAAATTTCATTCAAATCGGTGCAGCCGTTCCGAACTAATCGGTGTACATACGTAAAAAAATACATAGTCGACGAATTGAGAACCTCCTTTTAGAAGCCGGTTAAAAAATATTAGATTTATCTATCCAAGAGTTGAAGTGGTTGGGAAATCCTTGACAAACAATTGATCGGTGTGATTTTTCTTGCGTTGTCTAAGGACCTTTTCTACTACATAAACGCCAGGACTGCTTCTTTTTTGTAGTTCTTACTCGTAAAAACAACCTCTTATAGGCTAGCCTTCTCACGATTCCAACAAGTATGTAGGTGGATTTGTAACGTTAACTTTTACAATTGTAGTTCAGTTGACCAAGAGGAGTATATCTTTTCTCGAATAAGCTTTTATACTTGCTAATATGCACAATGTCACCCATGGAAAACTTAAATTTTTTAGGTACAATTTTTAGCTTTCTTTGTGGTGTAAGTGCAATAATGATTTATATTATATTTTTTCATCAGGGCTGTCAAGTTACTATTATAAAACTCTTTTCCTTGACCACTTTGCAAATTTGTTGGTGTATATGATGCCTCTTGAATGATGCTTTGCACTAGTAACTTCTCTACTTGTCTTGTTTTTTATCGCTTTTGTATAAACAAATTTAGAGTAGCAATTTATACAGACCAAAATATAACGATAACCATTGTTTTCGTCAGCATACTCTTGCATTTCAGCAAAATCAATTTGCTACAAATCTCTGTATCCTTTTATTATCATACGCCTTCGAATAAAATTTAGTCTAGCCGTTCTATGTGGTTCATTAACAATTTTGGTTTTTTCTAGACTAGGCTCCATATTATTAGAAATATTAAGGGTTCCAGGTCGAAGGAAGAACTGAAGAATATCATTAAATATTGAGCTTAATATATTATACTTTTTCTCGTAATTCCTCTATGATTGACATAATTTCATTTTCATGCCCAGTGTGTCCGGCCACTTTGGAACTCCACAACAAACGTAAAGGGTCTACCAACTCTTTAGCTTTGTTCCAGTAGACATATTGAAACGTTTTCGAAGATTATTTCTTTTTTGTGGGTAACTCTAGTTTTTTGGAGAGATTTTTTCTTGTAACGCCAGCACCTAATTTTGTGTCCGTCATCACAGGTTTAATAATTCGTAAATATTTTTTTGCTCTCCAATAAACCATCATTCGTGGATTTCAAAATTTCCTTGTACGTTGAAATTATATTATCACTTAGTTGTGTTTCTTTGCTTAAACTTGGGGGTATTTTAGGAAATAACAAGTCATAAAGTTCCGGTGATCCATCTTATTCTGAAATATTTTTCCCCTTTCTGTATAAGGCAATATTTCCATTTGGAAAACGCACCTCTAAATTACCAATAAAATTTTTGGTATGATCTGTTTTGGAACCAAAACCCACACGTAACGTAATCCTTTCAGGTGTGCGTTTAAAGTATGGGAAGTTGCGGTATCAGCGGATGCTAGAGATGTATTAGTTGATATCGAGGGTGTATCAAAGACCGATTGGCTAATATCCTCTTTTGAAATGCTATTTTGCTACTACTGCCGTATAGGTGTAGATGTTTGAAAGGAATGCGTAGGTTGGGGAAAACTAGAAATTTGAGTCGACTGTACTGATGTACTGGGACTAGGTGATTTTGTAGCTGGATAATATTGCTGTTGTTGTTGTTGTTGACGTTGCTTGACCACATCAGATATAGTTGTCAACGGCTTAGAAATGGGTTCATAAAATTCTTCCAATTCCACCACATTTAATTATTTAGCCGCTTTATCTGTTTAATTTTTTTTTTCAACGGCATTAGTAGCTTCCATTGGTTTACGTTTGAAGTTGATCACGTTATTCATGATGTTAACAAAAGACGTTTCAACAATCAAATGAGTGCTTTATCTTATTATTACAGTAATATATAGCTATCAAATCCTTTGCCGCATCTTCCCGATTTCACATCACTGTCTTTATCAATTACTAAAAATCCATACTTATTATCCCAACATTTTGAGCACATTTCTTGAAATTGAGTAAAAGTTAGATTCAGTGAAACGTGGTCGGAAAATATGTGTTTCATATTCAACTCATCTTGTTTAAACATAATAATAAAATTGGCATTGTCTCGCACAAGTTGTTTAGGCACTCGCGAATATGTTTGCGCTAGGTCAAAGGAGTCCATATTTTTATGACGTCTCATGCTAAAGTTCGATGTTATAACATCTTGCTTTTCACATATAACATCATCAATATAGAGTTTGGTTTTGCATTGGACGGTTCCACAATATTACTGAAATCACTAAAAGCATAGTTGCCTAAATCATTGATCGGTGCTAAAATTTTCCTTAAATATTCATATTTCGGTTGATACAGAGATTTCAAGTAAATATAGACATTTTCGAAACGTAGCCCAAGAGGTTGTGTAAGCAGCGAAATCATGATATTAGTTTTTCCACAATTAGACGGACCAATTAACAGACCGCGAATAGAGGAAGAAAGTAGAGAACTGTGTATCTTCATTATTTTCTTTTCGAATCCAAGTCAGACTTTTTCATCGAGATTATCAATAGGAAGTTTTTGTTTAAGACCGATAACTGAAATCGTAGGAAAATTTGATATTTTAGAGGCAAATTTTCACAAAAACTGTCACTCAGATGCCGAGCGTCAAACGAAGTGGACGGTCTCACGTTTCCAATAAAACTGGACACGGCATTGTGAATTCATTAATAAATAAATTACGACAAGGTACACCTTCCCGGTTATCAATATTGCGGACCCGGAACAAAAGTAATAAAACGTGTAACAAGAGGTGATCCAGGCATTAACCCTTTGGATGCCGCATGCAAACAACACGATTTAGCTTATTTATATAATAAGGACAACATAAGTGCGACACATTGAGCGGATTACGAGCTCGAACAAAGTTTAAGTGAAAAACAGCAGCTTGGTTAGTTACAAACCTTATGAAGGCAAAACAGCGTTTTGATATGGGTGTACCATCATATTCATCACTATTGCCATAAAAAAAAAACATCTAGTAAAGGCACAGGTCGTACAAAAGGGAAAAGTGTCAATAAAAGTCGATATGTTCGGAAAGTCAGTTTCGTAACAGCTATTCGACAAGCATTTCGAAACGAGTTAAAAAAGCCGGAAAAAAAAAAGTGTAGGAAAAAATCTCATGATTGCATCTAAAATAGCTCTGTCGGTAGCAGGTAAATTGGTAAAAGCGGCAGGTGTCAAAAGGAAGGTTCGTACACCGAGAATAATACTGATTCTTAAAACTGGCGGAATATTTCCATTAATACCAATTTTTGCCATGTTATCAGCTTTGGGTTCATTAGCTGGTGAGGCAGCGGGAATTGAGCATGCGGTAAAAACTGCAAAAAAAGCAGAGATAAAACCGGTGCCGGTCTGTATTTGAAATCGAAAGGAAATGGTTTGTTTCTAAAGCCATATCGTAAAGGTATGGGATTATTTTTAAATCGTAGATCAAAAAACTAATTGAATCCCTACCTCGAAGACCAATTAATTTTCAAGGCGAGAAAGTATTCCTATTAATTTTCAAGATATTTTACTGGATATCGCCGAAAGTTACATATATATCGAAAAAAAAAAAATTAAACCCATAGACTCAACGAAAAGATGTTTTTATCACATAATGCTCTCGCATTTTTGTTCGATGAAATTCGCTATGAGATGGAAGTTGAGCAGGTCGCCGTGGTTCGCAAACCTGGAGTTACTACGACATTAAAAATCATGGTTTTATTAGGAAGTTTGCAATAAAGATCTCTCATGACATGCGGATGGGGTCTCGATGAAGCAAACCAAGATATCGTAGACACGGCAAGTAACGTATTCTCCGGGAAATTACCTTTAAAATATTTTATGGGTTCGCCGAAGATTATACAAAAGGTGTTTTTAACGTAAAACAAGAGTTTAATATGATTATAGCCCGCACTTTTACCAGTTGCTATGTCGGCGAAATAGACGCCGAAATTAGTATCGACAAAATTGAATGGAAGATTCGTCACATCATTCCAGACGACAAGCAAAAATTGAAAATATTGTCTCGCATTAGTAAAGGTGGAAACAATGCCAGTATTCAAATGGCATATCGTAAATGGGACCTGTACGAATTGCCAGCTTTAAGAAAAACATCTTCCGACGTATGGGCCTTGAGAACGAGCACAAGTCTAGAAAGACCGCCCTTTATAATCGTCGGATTTCAAAATAGTAATAATTGCGACAAAAAGGAAAGGAATGCAACCCAGTTTACCCACGCCGACGTATACGATATTAGACTATATCTGAATTCAACCGTTTATCCCTACGAAAGATGGAATTTAAATTTCGCCAAGAAACTGTACGCAGCAGCCTAGTACAATTATGAAAACTTCCAATGCAGCTACTACGGGCACGAAATAAATGATCCGATAATGACGTTCGCCGAGTATATGAAAAACCCCGTTTTTATTATCAATTTCAGTCATCAACCAGAGACTATTAACTCATCGACCATGGATGTGAAATTGGAGTTCCAAACCAGAAAGAATAAATTCCCCAAAGACACTAAAGTGTATGCGTTAGCTATTTAAGATTCATTTTTTAGTTATAGTGTATTAAACGGTTCAGTGATCAACAAATCTATTTTTTAATGTAATTATCCATTATATGTAACACAAAATAATGTTAAAATATGGAACATCAATTAATAAATTTGTAAAAAGTCAAGTGGTAGTTTTATATTTATTTGAGACCCAATAAAAAAAAAGTGGATTCTCGTAAGAAGGGAATAGGGGAGTTTGGATAATAGGGGTTTATTTAATGGAAAAAAAGTAATGTACTCATTAGAAGCGACTCAGTCTAGTTAGACTGATCTTTGATTATTTGCTAATCATTTACCTTGTATAATAGTGTACGGTCAGCAAATACAAACTATACGGTTGACTCGTGACAATATTTAAAATTTTAAAATCAAAATTGAATAAAAAACAATCAAGTAATGAATGCATATTTACAATACTACCGCTATACATTAATGTTGTATGTTCAATGAAACTAATAAAAGCAATACAAATAATGAAATATGGATTTTCCAGATTACGTGCTGTCCCGACTTAGAAATAATTATAACACAGTGATTAAATTTGCTAAATTTTCTTCCGCATCTATTCTGTAAAAATTTGTCTGCATGTCCCCAAGGTAGAGTTTTGGTTAAATTGGGAATTACATAACGTTTATGTAACATCATGGTATAATATACCAAATGAAGACTGTCTTGTTGGGTCATAGTCTGGTAAATAAATATTATTAGCGATGTGCTTCCTTTCTGTACACTGTCTTATGCCGCTGCCTATACATTTCTTAAAAAAATGTATTATGTCCATATCAGTTAAGAGCTCTAGCTCTACCTTAGTTATATGCAACATACAGTCAAATGATAAACCTGGAATAGTATAGTAGCGTACCGGATCCAATTTATCGAATTTTAAACAATTATTCCGGGATTGCTCAAAAACATCGCACAATAACAACACATCTGATTTTAAATACACGTCTGAATAGTCTCCCAAAATTTTACACCCAAACAAGCGCCATATTCCTTTTACTCGCCTACAACTTTCATCGGTAATGAGTTCTTCCCGTAAATTATCATAAAATTGATCTTTACTTGGAAGACATGTATTTTTCATTTATTCTATGGAGTCAATAAAGCTATAGGCAAGAACACTCTTTTGACGCATCAAATTAAATTGCTCAATATTTGAAAAATGTTTCCGCGTTTCAATAAAATCATCACCGTCTAAACCGCTTCCTAAATTTTCCAAAGACGTTGACAGAAATTTAAAACTGTTAATAAACCGCAATTTTAAATATTTCCTCTTGACTTTTCCATATATACTATCAAATTAATCGTGCACATAAATGCTTTTAGTAATGGATATATATTTTTCTTTACTTTGAGCCAAAACATCAATTTTATCCTAATATTTACATAACTCTTTTATAAATAAATGTCTGTCGTGGCCGCTTAAATTATGAAATATGATAGGGATAAAAGAGGATAATTTATAATTTAAATTACAAACGGAATGTGCAGCACTAAATCTTTTTGCATCAGTTATGTGACAATGATCTCGTACTTTTATCTCACCTTCTTCAAAACGGCCTTTACGTATACCACATATTTTAGCATCATTAAACTCCCTTTTTTCTTCAGGCGTTAACGGTTTCATAGACGTTATGTCTTTTAAATACGTGTTATATAGAGCCCTTAAATCACACTCGATACGATCCACAAAGACTTGAACTACATTATTCTCCCGAAATAGCTCAAATCTCGAAAGCGAGTCGTCAAAAGAGCATTTAATTAAATAAGCAAAAAATATGGTTTAAACTTTTTACAATGTAAGAATTTCGTGGGTTTGGTTTCAACAGGTTTTAAAACAGATTTGAAATCTGCATAAATGACGAATGGAACGCGCATTTGGTTTTCTATACACTTGAATTTTAAAATATTTGTCGGCAGACTCTTTCTAAATTTATCAATTTTTAAATCCACTGAAGGTGTTTGCGTGAAAATGTGGTTACAATCGTAGTTTTGATGTAAAGTTAAAGCTGACGATGTACTAAAATTTTGTAATTAACAATAAATTTACATGTCTGTCCAACTTTATTGACGCATACCTCAGTAGACCAACAACTTCATCTATTACTTTATTATTTTCGTATTTAAATTCGAGACCGTATACGTTAATCAATATGTTTGTTTCCTCTAGTTTTATTAATAAAAAAGTCAATGATATAATTACAATTCTTTAGATCAAAGCAATACCGAAAATGTTTCTCAAAATAACAGCTTTCAAGTTCAAAATTTTCAATTTTATAGAAACCACATAAATAAATCCTCTAATTATAAAATGCCTTATAATAAACCAAATTATTTCAGTCAGCTGAATTTTACTTTTACAGAGTCAATTCAAGTATGTCATGTATAATTTGATATTTTAATTTGATGTACTTGAAGCGACTCTATAATAAATATTATAAATAATGTAATGATGCTTGATATAAACTTATGCAAATAAAAGAACGTTATTAAAAAAGAAATAATACTTTTTTTCCTGTTATTTGCTGTATGTAAGAAGTAATCTATACATATTAATTGCATAACAAGTTATAATAATTGAATCTATTTTTACCATACGCAGAAAACTACTTTCAAGGTATGTACTATTTTTAAGTCTTCGCTATTTTAAGCTGTATATTGTTTTAATTTTAAGACTGTAAAATTTGTTTTATTTTTATTAATTTTAATTAACTTAAAAATATAAATGTATTGCGTATGTAGGACAATTACTCTGACACATGTTTATTATAAAAAAAAATTGTAATTTTATAAATTTTAAATAAATATACCATATCTTTGAAGAAGGTCACTATGTAGAGCGAAACTTCTGAAAAATTGTTGTCTTTTGATTCTCAAATGGAAAAACCTATACTTAAAAAAGTATCACAGAAAATATACACACACATACACACACATATATATATATATATATATATATATATATATATATATATATATATATATATATATATATATATATATATACACACGAAAACCTTCGATTATCATATAGGCAAGATGTCTGACAATTCGCAGTTTTACAGAAAATTATATCAACATTGGATATCCGAAGTTTCAAGAAAATCTGTAGAAGCTCGGTGAGCCAATGATATTATGTTGGTTATATTTGTCTGTTTTTGCAAATTGTACGGCTCTGTTTGACAGACGTTAGCTAGGCTATTAACTGGTATGTTGACTTTTTCCTGGTCGACGGCCAGCACCTGGATAGTAAAGAGTGCTCTTCTCTGGTCCCCAATCTCCCCAAAACCTGGATTATGTACCTGCTGTTTCCCCCAAATTTCTTGTATGTTCTTTGGTATATAATTCGCAGAAATTGTTTCTAGACATGATCTATCACAGATATGGTTATGGTGAGAGCATTATAGTGTTTTTTTTTTCATGGGGAGAGTGATTAACGTTGATCCTATCACATGGAATAAAACAATTGTCGTAGATAGTATTAAACAGTTAATTCAATAAGTTAATCTCCATTTTACCTAGTACTTTTAGGATTTCTGACAGAATTGCATCAAAGCGTTCTTACTTTTTGCCAATTGTATTTCCTTCCCTTGTTTTTATAGGTGGTCTTGTTTTGTCTTGCGTTTCATAAACATCATTTTTTTTTATCTTCTAAGGTCAATTTATCTTCTCAAATTTCAATTTTTATACTTTATGTTGTTGAAATATTTCAGTTCTGCAGTTTCATTAATTATTTTATATAAATGGAAGTAGTCACATGTTCTGCCACAAACCCATATGTTCCCGCAGTTCTTTGAATAATGTGGACATTTAGCACTCCCTATATTATTTCTTGTTTTAGTGTTCTATAACTTCTTTCATCTTCTTTCATTTACAATCGTCTTCTCTCTTCTAAGTACATAGAGGATATTATCTGTCATGCAAGCCTCCTTTTTATTTATTTTATCGGGTTGTAAATTTGTATTTATTGTGTTTTTGATTGTTGTAACTAAAATTACATATTCTTCTTCTATAGACATATAGTCCACTTGAATTGATTGTATTCCTTTTTCTACCATATTTGTGACTATGCTTTCAACAATAGGATTCTCTAATGTACTTAAATCTGATTTTGGAGATGATTTAATAATGACAGTTTTTTAAGATGACACGAAATATTAGCAAATACGCGCCTTTGATCAAATGGGACATCCGCTCCAAGATACGTTTTAACAGATTTAATTGAATTACTGTACTGTTTTACTATAATAAAGTGGGATCCGATTCCTGATGATGTCAGCTTCAAATCTCCTGGTGCTTTCCAAGTACTACGACATCATTTTGGCAATTAGAAAAAGGTAACTAATTCATTCTACATGTAGAATTGTACAAGCTTATCAATACGTTAATTTCTAATACCTAAGTCACAATTTTCATTAAGACTGCCTTGCTTTCCACAGCCGGCCTTGTGCATTTAAGTACCCATTAACACAATCATTTTATTAATTTTTAATTTGCTTTTCGCGGTATTCATATCTGCGTAGAATTATTTAATTATATATATATATATATATATATATATATATATATATATATATATATATATATATATATATATATATATATATATAGAATAATTAAAATAAATTAAAACTATACTTTACCAATTTGAAGTACATTCAATTTCCAAATTTTCTATATAAATATAGATGTGTTCCTACCTGTAAATTGACTCCTTGTCAGGTAAGTTCAGTGGTTTATAAGATATCAATCAGATAATTAATACACATAATAATTAAAACACAAAATATAAATTTTATTTAACAATAAAAAAAAATGGCACAATATTATTAATCATTACTAGAGAATTTAATGGTCAATATTTTTATCTTTCATCCAACACTATTTCTAATGAATATTACTTATTAGTTACGTTTATCTACCATGCATTGACTTTTAATAACCTAGATCACAAATCGGCAACCTTTAATTTCGTAATAGTCTACTAGATGGCTATAGTGCTCTCCAAAATATTTTAGTTGTCATTTCCTATAAAGTAAGGAATTGACAAAAAAAATTTTTTTAAGTCTCGGTCAGCTATGTTCTTCTTAGTTCAATTCAAATTAATTTTTCTATATTTTTCTTATAACAATATTATCGTATTTGTTGTTGTCTGAGAGTTGCACAATTATTTTATAGGACAAAACTTATAAACTTTTACCCATTACTTTAAATTAATTATTAAGTTCTCTTTTACTTGACAAAAACAAAAACACATAACCTCTTTTAAAAACCAAAATATTTAACTTTTGTTTTCTTGTGACGTAGGAAGACTTCTGTTTTTTTTTAAACAATTGAAAATGTGAAGTTATGTTAATTTTCGGGAGCTCGAAAAACGCAGTGCTTCCAGCAAACTGATATAATTCAACTCTCTCTTCATCATTCATAGCTTTCCACTTAGTGGATGTATAAACCCAAAGTTCCCTAGGTGGAAAATTGACAATTTCGTTACTTTGCAATGTCAGACTTATAAACAAGCCATAGGCTGTATCAGGCGGCTTCTTTGCAAGCTTATCTTTAAATTTCATTTCTTCTCTAGATAAAGTGGCTTAGGTTGTCTCTCAGATGTATACTCCGGATTCAATGCCATATCCTCTTTTAATTCTTTCTCATACTTTTGAAGTTGTGCTTCAGCAAGGTTGATCCAGCCAAGCTTTTTAGCGTCAGACATTCGCCGCCACTTTTCCCTACACACTTCTTTAAATTCTGCTTTGTCTTCTTCAGCAATTTCGTCTCTATTTAATTCTGACTGTATAAAAAGTCTGTAGGGATTGTCTGGTCTCTTTGGTGGTTTTTGATTCGTTTGCTTTGGTTTCCTTGTAATGACTTTACACATTTCAGGATGTTTTCCATAAAACTCCTCTATTTGTCTTTTGTATCCCTCTCTGCAAATGTTCATATTTCTGCCTTTTATCTAGTGGCAAATTCTGATACTTCTCACTGATAAACTTATTAAATTCCAGCGCATCAAGATCTGGCCGTTCTTTGACAATTTTGCCCCTTTTCCGAATGTAATAAAGAAAATATGAAGTCAAAGGTCTTTTGGGCATATCTGGGTGCTTCTTAGGGTGGTTCTTGGATGCTCCGGGTCTTAAAATTTGCAAGTCATTAAATTTAATTACAATTTTAATATCACGAATAAGTTCAACAAGTAAACGATAATGACGCGTTTTTTAAGTAATTGACTCGATACTTTTTGGCAGTTTTCTAGAGTGTAAATTTTGAATATCACCTTTTCCCATTCCAGTTTTTGAAGTCGAAATTTATAGCTTTTTGTTTCTCCTTCAGAAATAACATCTTGTATTCTCTGAACCAAAATAAGTTGATCTTCCGTTGGCATCAAAATGGGAGATTTTTTAAGTGACACCAGTTTTTTTCGCATCGTTGCTTCTTTTTCTGCATTTTTGTTAATATAATAAACTTCCAGATCTGAATCTTCCGAGTTGCTTGATTAATTATTCATTTCAACGTCATCATCATTTTCAAGTTTTATTTCTTCTGTTTTAATTTGACCTTCTGCATATTTCCCCTCCATACCTTCACTTGGCAACTCTACTTTAACACTCTTAGATGATCTTTTCATTTTCTTAGAAGATTGAATTGTTCAAGGTGAAACTTTCACTTCCTCAATTAAATTTTTATTTAATTTGATCTTATAATTTTAGCAGGCAACTCCCTTACAGAAAAATGTACTTCTGAGTCTGCCAGCTCTTTTTTATTTTTAAGCTTTCTGTTTCATCAATTCTAACCTTGCTTAGGTCTTTTTGGAGCAGGTTCACCTATCGGTTCTTCATTTATAATATTTTTACTGGAGTGATATTTATTATCAATATAAAAAAGACTTCGAGTTGTTTCATCTTCTTGTATATCTATATCATCTCGTAAAGATGTTTCAGACGTAGTATATGTTGATTCTGCACGTCCAGATTTTTCTAGTTCCAAAGAAAAAAATCCTTTTCTTGTACGCTTTTTTTTTACAGGTAGGGCATTTCCTTCACCCTCTATTTCTGATTTCATTTTCTCAATTTTTATGCTTTTAAAACATTTTAATTCCTCTTCTCTTAATAATTGACTAAGTGGTTGAAAATCACAAGGTGGTTCTAATACCTCACGATTTTGCAAACCATTCTTTTTTTTAGTTTTATTTATTTTAGGGGATTTTTTGGATTTCTTTGAAAGTTCTTTACTTTCACCTACATCACCATTTTGATTAATGTCACCTTTAGATTTCTTTTTCATTCTTGTTGACTTTCCTATAGATGAAGAGGGACCTGGCTCTAAAGACGTTCTAGTGCTTGATATATCCACTTTTTTACTTTGAGTTTTTTTACCTTTCTTCTTGGAATTTGGGGATATTTCATTTTCAACTAATAGTTCAAACTCCTCATCTTGTTCACTAACGTTTGTTTCAAAATCAAGATTTTCGGTTCGTTTATTTCAATATTTTCACTTTTTAACACTTCGAGGTTTTTCTGATTCCCCTTGTTCAATAAGTGGTATCTTTCTCTTCGTATTGACCCGTTTTGAATAATTTATTTTCCAATATTTCAAAATTTCTCTGCCATGTGCGGATGATGCTTAAAATAGCCCGATTTTATTTATAAATCTTTTAGATATACGAACAGTGTGACAAGAAATGTTTTAAACCATTAGTCTTATTGTTTTCACTGGAAAACACTACTTTATATTTATATTATTTAAAAACAAGAGATGATTATTTACACTGGAAATGGACGCTTACTTAACCCCCATTTTCAATTTTTTCATTAACAATATCAATTGCAGATACTCTTTCTGCTTTCTCAACTTCTGTTAAATTAATCATTTTATTAATATTATGAACTATTTTTTCATGAAATTCCTCCACAAACGTGGTCATGTCTTGACATATTTTAAGTTCTCTTGTATTCTCTGTTCTACCTTTTCTTCTAATCTTTTCTGACCTTGTTTTATATTTAGCAATTCTTTTTGTCTTTTACTTATCTCTCCTTTTAGCTTTTGCTGTCCCATTTCCATCTTCTTTTCAAGGTCTTTTTTCAACTTTTCTAGGTCTTGTTGTCCTTGTTCCAATTTTTCTTCTAGGCTATCTTTTAACTTTTCAAGATCTTATTGTCCTTGTTTAATATCTCTTTTTAGCTCTTGCTGTCCCACCTCCATCTTCTCTATATTCTTTAGTAAGTCTTGATTATCTTTTTTAATGTCTTTTTGCATGTTCATAAGAAATTGCATTAAAGACGTATTTGGATTTTTTGCCGCAACCTCTTATCTTATATATTGCCTTTCTGTCCCTTTTTCTGTTTCTTGTTGTTCTTCTACGTTTTTTTGTTGAATTTGTTGTTCTTGATGATCCGTTTCTATTCCTGTTGAGGATGTGGAAGTACTTTCCATTTCATCGTTAGTCACAGATTTTATTACACCAATATCAACATTTATTTGATTACCTGACCTAAGCGTAATGTTTTTATCTGCGATATTATATATATATATATATATATATATATATATATATATATATATATATATATATATATATATATAAATTTCCTGTTTAAACAAATATATCGATACCTTATGTTATTAATATATAACCTTCTTATTTCCCTCTATCATACAAATTGTTCAAAGCAATTTTGACAACCCTGATTTCTTAAATTTAAAAGAAATTGAGCCCCATGTTAGCCTCTAGCTTTTTTTTAACGAATTTGTGCCCCACCTTGGTTTCTTATTTTTTAAACAAATTTGTGTCCCACGTTATCTTCTTATTGTTTTTAACAAATTTGTGCCCCAAGTTACTAACCTTTTTTATCAAATTTTTGTCCCACGTTAGTTTCGTATTTTAAACAATTTTGTGCCCCACGTTGAGCGCTAATTGTAACGGTTTATTATATAATATAATCATAATATATAAATCGTCACTATATATATATATATATATATATATATATATATATATATATATATATATATATATATATATATATATATACATAGTGACAATTTCTATTTCTATGTTATATATGTATATATATATATATATATATATATATATATATATATATATATATATATATATATATACATATATAACATAGAAATAGAAATTCTCGGCTATGCAGAGAAAGACCGTTGATAAATATTACTCTCATGCTAAAAAGTGTGGAGAACTCCAAAGAACATGGAAAAACTCCGAGTCCGAAAAATGACGACAGTGCTGTTTCGTTCTAGTGCGGGACTCACCAGGCCATTGCATTCGGCATAAACCATCATCTCGCATCTATGTCTTCTAAAAAGATTTCACGATTGAAGAGTAGTAAATAAGACACATAGCCGACATCCCAATGGCTCACTCAATAACATAAAAATAAAAAAAATCAATAATGTTGAATAAGACCGCCAAGTGGTGGCGCGACGGTAAATTAAAAAAGAAATATAGCAAAACTCGATACACGAAACTTGCTAATCTAAGGATAGGGGTCGCATTATCCGGCATCGGCAACCCTTTTTCGGACCTGGAGTTTTTCCATGTTCTTTGGAGTTCTCCGCACTTTTTAGGAGGAGAGAAATATTTATCAACGGTCTTTGTCCGCATAGCCTAGAATTTTTTGTTTTATTTTAAAATTACACTTACTGTGAATTCTGCTGATTAAGTTAAGTGTCGCACCAACGATCATTTTAAGAGAGCTGCTGTGTGCTGTTTAAGCTAATAATTATAAAGGAAAAATGGCCTAAAAAAAATTGGAAGAAGAACAACAAGACCCAGAAAAGTTGAAAAAAGACCTGAAGATGGAGATGAGACAACAAGAGCTAAAAGAAGAGATAAGTAAAGGACAAAAAGAATAGCTAAATATAAAAGAAGGTCAGAAAAGATTAGAAGAAAGTTAGAACAGAGAATACAAGAGATAGACTTTAAAATCTCTCAAAACATGACAACGTTTGTGGAGGATATTCATAAAAAAATATTTCATATTAATAATGAAATGATTAATTTAATAGAAGTTGGAAAAGCAGAAAGAGTATCTGTAATTGAACGTGTTAATGAAAAAATTGAAAATGGGGGGTTAAGTGAGCGTCCATTTCCAGTGTAAATAGTCATCTGGCGTTTTTAAATGATATAATTATAAAGTAGTGTTTTCCAGTGAAAACAATAAGAATAATGGTTTAAAACATTTCTTATTACACTCTTGTTATAATTAAAAGATTTATAAATAACATCGGGCTATTTTAAGCATCATCCGCACACGGCAGAGAAATTTTGAAATATTGGAAAACAAACTATTCAAAACGCGTCAATACGAAGAGAAAGATACTACTTCTTGAAAATCTTGAAATAAACGAACCGAAAATCTTGATTTTGAAACAAACGTTGGAGACAAGATGAGGAGTTTGAACTATTAGTTGAAAATGAGATATCCCCAAATTCCAAGAAGAAAGGTAAAAAAACTCAAAGTAAAAAAATGGATATATCAAGCACTAGAACGTCTTTAGAGCCAGGTCCCTCTTCATCTATAGGAAAGTCAACAAGAAAGAAAAAGAAATCTAAAGGTGACATTAATCAAAGTGGTGATGTAGGTGAAAGTAAAGAACTTTCAAAGAAATCCAAAAAAAACCCTAAAATAAATAAAACTAAAAAGAAGAATGGTTTGCAAAATCGTGAGGTATCAGAACCACCTTGTGATTTTCAACCACTTAGTCAATTATTAAGAGAAGAGGAATTAAAATGTTTTAAAAGCATAAAAATTGAGAAAATGAAATCAGAAATAGAGGGTGAAGGAAATGCCCTACCTGTAAAAAAAAAAGCGTACAAGAAAAGGATTTTTTTCTTTGGAACTAGAAAAATCTGGACGTGCAGAATCAACATATACTACGTCTGAAACATCTTTACAAGATGATATAGATATACAAGAAGATGAAACAACTCGAAGTCTTTTTTATATTGATAATAAATGTCACTCCAGTAAAAATATTATAAATGAGGAACCGATAGGTGAACCTGCTCCAAAAAGACCTAAACAAGGTTAGAATTGATGAAACAGAAAGCTTAAAAATAAAAAAGAGCTGGCAGACTCAGATGTACATTTTTAAGTAAGGGAGTTGCCTGCTAAAATTATAAGATCAAATTAAATAAAAATTTAATTGAGGAAGTGAAAGTTTCACCTTGAACAATTCAATCTTCTAAGAAAATGACAAGATCATCTAAGAGTGTTAAAGTAGAGTTGCCAAGTGAAGGTATGGAGGGGAAATATGCAGAAGGTCAAATTAAAACAGAAGAAATAAAACTTGAATATGATGATGATGTTGAAATGAATAATTAATCAAGCAACTCGGAAGATTCAGATCTGGAAGTTTATTATATTAACAAAAATGCAGAAAAAGAAGCAACGATGCGAAAAAAACTGGTGTCACGTAAAAAATCTCCCATTTTGATGTCAACGGAAGATCAACTTATTTTGGTTCAGAGAATACAAGATGTTATTCCTGAAGGAGAAACAAAAAGCTATAAATTTCGACTTCAAAAACTGGAATGGGAAAAGGTGATATTCAAAATTTACACTCTAGAAAACTGCCAAAAAGTATCGAGTCAATTACTTAAAAAAGCGCGACATTATCGTTTACTTGTTAAACTTATTCATGATATTAAAATTGTAATTAAATTTAATGACTTGCAAATTTTAAGACACGGAGCATCCAAGAACCACCCTAAGAAGCACCCAGATATGCCCAAAAGACCTTTTACTTCATATTTTCTTTATTACATTCGGAAAAGAGACAAAATTGTCAAAGAACGGCCAGATCTTGATACGCTGAAATTTAATAAGTATATCAATGAGAAGTATCAGAATTTGCCACTAGATAAAAAGCAGAAATATGAACATTTGCAGAGAGGGATACAAAAGACAAATGGAGAAATTTTATGGAAAACATCCTGAAATGCATAAAGTCAGTACAAGGAAACCAAAGCAAAAGAAGCAAAAACCACCAAAGAGACCAGACAATCCCTACAGACTTTTTATACAGTCAGAATTAAATAGGGACGAAATTGCTGAAGACGACAAAGCAGAATTTAAAGAAGTATGTAGGGAAAAGTGGCGGCAAATGTCTGATGCTAAAAAGCTTGGCTGGATCAACCTTGCTGAAGAACAACTTCAAAAGTATGAGAAAGAATTAAAAGAGGATATGGCATTGAATCCGGAGTACACACCCAAGGGACAACCTAAGCAACTTTTATCTAGAGAAGAAATGAAACTTAAAGATAGACTTGCAAAAAAGCCACCTTATACAGCCTATGGCTTGTTTATAAGTCTGACATTGCAAAGTAACGAAATTGTCAATTTTCCACCTAGGGAACTTTGGGTTTATACATCCACTAAGTGAAAAGCTATGAATGATGAAGAGAGAGTTGAATTATATCAGTTTGCTGGAAGCATTGGGTTTTTCAAGCTACCGAAAATAAACATAACTTCAAATTTTCAATTGTTAGAAAAAAACAGAAGTCTTCCTACGTCACAAGAAAACAAAAGTTAAATATTTTGGTTTTTAAAAGAGGTTATGTGTTTTTGTTTTTGTAAAGTAAAAGAGAACTTAATAATTAATTTAAAGTAATTGGTAAAAGTTTATAAGTTTTGTCCTATAAAATAATTGTGCAACTCTCAGACAACAACAAATACGATAATATTGTTATAAGAAGAATATAGAAAAATTAATTTGAATTGAACTAAGAAGAACATAGCTGACCGAGACTTAAAAAATTTTTTTTTGTCAATTCCTTACTTTATAGGAAATGACAACTAAAATATTTTGGAGAGCACTATAGCCATCTAGTAGATTATTACGAAATTAAAGGTTGCCGATTTGTGATCTAGGTTATTAAAAATCAATGCATGGTAGATAAACGTAACTAATAAGTAATATTCATTAGAAATAGTGTTGGATAAAAGATAAAAGTATTGACCATTAAATTCCGTCTAGTAATGATTAATAATATTGTGCCATTTTTTTTATTGTTAAATAAAATTTATATTTTGTGTTTTAATTATTCTGTGTATTGATTATCTGACTGATATCTTATAAACCACTGAACTCACCTGATAAGGAGTCAATTTACAGGTAGGAATACATCTATATTTATATCGAAAATTTGAAAATTGAATATACTTCAAATTAATATAATTAAACAATTCTACGCAGATATGAATACCGCGAAAAGCAAACTAAAAATTAATAAAATGATTGTGTTAATGGGTACTTAAATGCCCAAGGCCGGCTCTGGAAAGCAAGGCAGTCTTAATGAAAATTGTGACTTAGGCATTAGAAATGAACGTATTGATAAATTTGTACAATTCTACATGAAGAATAAGTTAGTTACCTTTTTTTATTTGCCGAAATGATGTCATAGTACTTGGATCTCACTTTATTATAGTAAAACAGTACAGAAATTCAAATAAATCTGTTAAAACGTATCTTGGTGCGGATGTCCCATTTGATCAAAGGCGCGTATTTGCTAAAATTTCGTGTCATCTTAAAAAACTGTCATTATTAAATCATCTCCAAAATCAGATTTAAGTACATTAGAGAATCCTATTGTTGAAAGCATAGTCACAAATATAGTAGAAAAAGGAATACAATCAATTTAAGTGGACCATATGTCTATAGAAGAAGAATATGTAATTTTAGTTAGAACAATCAAAAACACAATAAATACAAATTTACAACCCGATAAAATAAATAAAAAGGAGGCTTGCATGACAGATAATATCCTCTATATACTTAGAAGAGAGAAGACAATTGTAAATGAAAGAAGATGAGAGAAGTTATAGAACACCCAATACTAAAACAAGAAATAATATAGGGAGTGCTAAATGTCCACATTATTCAAAGAACTGCGTGAACATATGGGTTTGTGGCAGAACATGTGACTACTTCCATTTATATAAAATAATTAATGAAACTGCAGAACTGAAATATTACAACAACATAAAGTATAAAAATTGAAATTTGAGAAGATAAATTGACCTTAGAAGATAAAAAAAAATTATGTTTATGAAACGCAAGACAAAACAAGACCACCTATAAAAACAAGGGAGGGAAATATAATTGGCAAAAAGTAAGAACGCTTTGATGCAATTCTGTCAGAAATCCTAAAAGTACTAGGTAAAATGGAGATTTACTTATTGAATTAACTGTTTAATACTATCTACGACAATTGTTTTATTCCATATGATAGGTTGAAATCAACG
The DNA here is from genome assembly GCA_034092305.1 of Diaprepes abbreviatus. Lineage (NCBI taxonomy): Eukaryota > Metazoa > Arthropoda > Insecta > Coleoptera > Curculionidae > Diaprepes > Diaprepes abbreviatus. The sequence goes on along the minus strand of JASJET010000066.1, from coordinate 172,338 downwards.
TTAATCACTCTCCCCATGAAAAAAAACACTATAATGCTCTCACCATAACCATATCTGTGATAGATCATGTCTAGAAACAATTTCTGCGAATTATATACCAAAGAACATACAAGAAATTTGGGGGAAACAGCAGGTACACAATCCAGGTTTTGGGGAGATTGGGGACCAGAGAGGAGCACTCTTTACTATCCAGGTGCTGGCCTTCGACCAGGAAAAAGTCAACATACCAGCTAATAGCCTAGCTAACGTCTGTCAAACAGAGCCGTACAATTTGCAAAAACAGATAAATATAACCAACATAATATCATTGGCTCACCGAGCTTCTACATATTTTCTTGAAACTTCGGGTATCCATTGTTGATACAATTTTCTAAAAAACTGCGAAATGTCATCTCGCCCATCTGATAATCGAAGGTTTTCATATATATGTATATATATATATATATATATATATATATATATATATATATATATATATATATATATATATATATGTATTTGTATATGTATATTCTGTGATACTTTCTTGAGTATAGGTTTTTCCATTTGAGAATCAAAAGACAACAATTTTTCTGACGTTTCGCTCTACATAGTGACCTTCTTCAAAGATATGGTATATTTATTTAGAATCTACAAAATTGCAAATTTTTTTTATAATAAACATGTGTCAGAGTAATTGTCCTACATACACATTACATTTATATTTTTAGGTTAATTAAAATTAATAAAAATATATCAGGTTTTACAGTCTAAAATTAAAACAATACACAGGTTAAAATAGTGAACACTTAAAAACACCTTGAAAGTAGTTTTGTGCCTATGTTAAAAATAAATTCAATTATTATAACTTGGTACGCAATTGATCTGGATAGATTACTTCTTATAAACAGCAAATAATAGGAAAAAATATTATTTATTTTTTAATAACGTTCTTTAATTTGCATGAGTTTATACTAAGCATCATTACATTATTTATAATATTTATTATAGAGTCGCTTCAAGTACGTCATATTAAAATATTAAATTATACGTGACATACTTGAAGTGACTCTGTAATAAATATTATAAATAATGTAATAATGCTTGGCACGATTTCGTATAAACTCTTGCAAATGAAAGAACGTCATTAAAAAAGAAATAATAAATTTTTTCTTATTTTTTGCTCTTTATAAGATTCATAATATAAATTTCATACCAAGTTGTAATATTTGAATTTATTTTTAACATATGCACAAAGTTAGTTTCAAGATATGTACTATTTTGTAGTTTTGACTATTTTAACCTGAGTAGTGAACATTACCCGATTCGCTCTATCCCCCCCCTCCTTGACCCTGACATTGCCCCCTCCTACGTCAAGAGTAGTTATTCCGGCGATATAGACCGGGCCCCTTTTTTTGAGCCCCTTCCGGGAGCCCCATTTTCTAGTGCTCCACCCGAGTACCCCATAGGGCTCCGCTAAAGTTCTGTCCGGGATTCTTATTTTTCAGAGCCCCGTCCGTATTCCCATTTTCTAGTACTTCACCCGGGTACCCCATAGGGCTTCGTTAAAGTTCCGTCCGGGGACCTCATTTTTTAGAGCTCCTTCCGAAGTCCCCCTTTTCTAAGCTTCATCTGGGTACCCTATAGGACTCCTATAAAGTTCCATCCAAGGGCCCCATTTTCTAGAGCTCTACCCACGTGCCCCATAGGACTCAGTTCAATTTCCGACCGAGGGCCGCATTTTCTAGGTCTTCACTAGCGGATCCCATTCAAGCTCCGGCTAAAGGCCAAATTTTTCCCTGAACCCCCACCCAAGGGCCCCATTTGGGCGTTGGCTTTCGCATTTACATCAGCTGTCAATTGTTATATACGTCAGCTATCAGTTATTTTAGGCTTTAACCCCACTTTTTATTAGGCCCTATTTAATAGAGCGAAAATACGCTTTTCAGTAAAAAATAATCTATTAGAATTTGAACAAATATTTCATTCGATTTAAAGATTTGTAGACAATCTGACAAGGAAATTCTGTAAATAGAGAACTTACTGTGGACTGTGGTGATGCAAACACGCCATTTTACAATTTCATTTTAACAAGTTTGTAGCTAATTGAATAGATGATGATAGGAATACTGTATTTCCCTTATTTTATATGTCCTATTTTTAGGATTAAGCCCCCGGAGTCCCATTTTCTAGTTGTTATATGACATACGTCAGCTGTCATGTCAAATAATGATCGCGCGTTAAAGTTTAGAGAGAACACCATTTGATATATATTTTTTTACTTTGAAAAGGTAAAATTTGGAAAAAATAGTTGATACGAAGCTACGAGACATATGAATTTTATTACGATATGCCCCTTAGAACGCACGGGGAAAATAAAACAAATATATATTTCATTTTTATTTCATCAAACATTATTTTTTACTGTAATAAAAAGAGTGAATAATAAACAAATATTTACCTGGTAAATCAACAATGTGAATTTATATTTAGGGCCCCCTATGGCAAGCAATTTCGAGTTATAACCTTTTTTTTGACATATATAATAGGTAAATCTATATTATTTTAATAATAATTGAAAACATAATATTTTAATTTATTTTTTCAATTTATACAAACATATCCTTAATCTGATATATATTGTCACATATTTAGATTTTATTCCTGAGTATAGAATGTTTAGGACGGGAGGAGGAGGACCATCCACAAACCAAATAGTTTCTTGAATCGATTTTCACATCATCTGGAAGGTCTTTGTCAGCATAAGGTATGGTATATCTAAAAAAAATAAACAATTTTTAGCAAAAATAATTAAGTTGGATTTTCTTTAACCATAGGTGCCTCGTTTTATTTAATGTGATGAAAAGTTAATAAAATATCGAAAAAAGTAAAAAGTGCTTAAGAGGAAACTGATTATTTAAAATACTAACATAATGGTGAGAGTTATTAAAGAGATAAAAAGTAATCTAGGCATGAGTTTTTGTTTATGTCTCTTTTAATTCAATATAATAAAAAATTTAAAGATATGTATAAGCAAGGTTTTGAGCATAGGTATATATAAAATATAAAATAAACTATTTAACAGTGTACAACAAAACCACAAGTTTCTTTTATCATGATGAGCTAATGGTTCAACGAATCGATAATAGCCTAACTAACTCACTGATATGCTTTTCTCTAATTTTCCGTGAAATATGAAAGTGTTTTTTATTTTGCTATTTTAAATACATTATTTCCTACTTTTTCCAAGTTTTAAACGCTTTTAAATTGTTATAATTATGTTTTAGATATGACATCTTATATCAATATTAAAAACACTCAAGTGTTACAAATTAAATATTTGACTTTGTTACTACTCAAAATTCACCAAAAGTTGTATAAATAATATGAAAATATTAGAAAGGTTTCTTACTGCATTGGAAAAGATATAAAATTATAAAAAAAACTATAATAATGGGTTAAGTATTAAAAATGTGTAATTTGAAAAATTAAAAGCTCAAGTGATGCCTTGTGTAGATTTTTATCCAAAAATAGGGTATTTTCAGGAGAGAAATTAGTCACAGACTAAGTAATATGGACAATAAATTAAAGGTTCAAGTATATCTTGTATAGATTTTTTGTATAAAAATAGGGCATGTTCTGTAGAATACTTTAAATCGTGGATCATAATTTCGTTTAGATATGAGTTTAAATATTAAAATTAAAACCACTGTGACGTAAGAAATTAAATATCTTGCCTTTTGTTGACTTCTCAAAAATTCATCAAAAGCTGTACAAAATAATATGAAAAATAATGTCAAAGAGGTTTCCCACTGCATTGGAAAAGACATAAAATTACAAAAAAATGCTATAACAAGTGGTTAAATTAACTGTTAGAAATGTCTAATTTGAAAAATTACAGGTCCAAGTTGCGTCTTGTGGAGATTTTTATACAAAATAGAGCGTTTTTAGAAGAGAAATTACACATTGACTAATTGATATGGGCAATAAATTAAAAGGTCCAAGTGTATTTTCTGATTTTTAATATAAAAATAGGGTATGTTCTGTTAGATACTTACAAGAAGGGTTATTTTGACATGTTAAAATGTATAATTTGAAAATTAAAGACTCCTGAAGTGTCTCTTACGATTTTTTTATACAAAATATGGTGTTTTCTGGAGAGAAATTGTACCCTAAGTGATGTTGACAATAAACTAAAAGGCCAAATGTATCCTATATAGATTTTTTATATAAAAATAGGGTATGTTCTGTAGAATATTTAAAAAAAAAGAGTTACTTCGTTCTGTTAAAAATATATAAATTGAAAATTAAAGACCCATGAGATGTCTTTTATGGATTTTTTATACAAAATATGGCGTTTTCTGGAGAGAAATTGTACCCTAAGCGATATGGACAATAAATTAAAAGTCCAAATGTATCTTGTATAGATTTTTTGTATAAAGATAGGATATGTTCTGTAGGATACCTACAAAAAGGGTTATCTTGATATGTTAAAATGTATAATTTGAAATTAAAGACCGCTGAAATGTCTCTTATGGATTTTTTTATACAAAATATGGTGTTTTCTGGAGAGAAATTGTACTCTAAGTGATATGGAGAATAAATTAAAAGTCCATATGTATCTTGTCTAATTTTTTATATAAAAATGGGGTATGTTCTGTAGGATACTTACAAAAAGGGTTATTTTGATATATTAAAATATATAATTTGAAAATTAAAAACCCCTGAAGTGTCTCTTACGAGTTTTTTTATTCAAAATATGTTTTTTTCTGTAGAAAAATTGTACCCTAAGTGATGTTGACAATAAACTAAGAGTCCAAATGTATCCTATATAGATTTTTTAAATAAAAATAGGGTATGTTCTGTAGAATACTTAAAAAAGAATTATTTTGTTCTATTAAAAATGTATAATTTGAAAATTAAAGACACGTGAGATGTCTTTTATGGATTTTTTATAAAAAATATGGTATGTCTCGAAAGAAATTATACACCAAGTAATACGGACAATAACTTAAAGGTCCAAGTGTATCTTGTGTAGATTTTTTATATAAAAATAGGGTATATTCTGTAGAATTCTTACATAAAAAGGATATTTGTTCTACAATAAATCCTCATAAAATTCCAGAAGGGCCACACAGTCCCAAGTAGCATATATTTCATTATACTTTTCAGTTCTATATGTATCTCTTCTGGACGTATTACCATTACCTACAAAAAAATTTTAACACAAAATTTCAGTTAATTATTAAATATAGAGTTATCAAAATGAGTTGATGGTTTAATAAATCGATAATAGTCATAACGCACTCACAGATATGTTCTTCTCATTTTTCCATAACAGAGAGGTGTAAGCCATGTTTCAACGTTAATACATTAGTTACTGTTGTAGCCGAAACTGCTGTCACAATAGAAGTATTCAGGTATTTAGATTTTACCTAAAATTGGAAAAGTTACAATGTTTTTCTTTAAATTAACAAAAAAAAATACCACTAAAATTGTTACTTTTTATTAAATTAAAAATGAAACTTCTTGTTTTAAAATTGATATTTGCATCAAAGAAAAATTTATATCATATTAATAAGTTTTTCACTATACAGTACTGATAAGCAACTTAAAAACTGACCTTCATTGGTTTGCTGCGGGCATTGTTGTGATAAATGCAAATATGTTTGACTAAATTCAAGCTTATTCTAAAAAGTTCGAGTTAGTAAAAAATTAAATAGCAATAAGGTGTATAATTTTTAAATAACAAATAAAAAGCTAATTTATATACATTAGGGTAAAATTTACGCAGTTGACAATTAGTTGTCCTATTACTTTTTATGGTTTATTGGTAAATAGGCTGTCATTCTTGACATCCTCGTCGTCCCACCACCACAAATAAACGAAACAAATGTCTGTATATTTGATTTTTCTCTCTCAAAATTGACTTCAGATATTTTTATTCTTGTCTATCTGCTTCTATATGCTGTTTATTTCACATCGGTAGTATTCGTTACATGCTAAATTCTTTCTTGAATGTATTTCTGGCCCATATGTAAACCATTTCCGATATAAAGTACGGCATATCTAAAAAATTAACTTTTTCAAAATTTTTTATTAAGAGGAGAAAGTAAAGCTAGAAGAAGAACACCCTTTTGCAAAATTAAGAAAATCATTATTTCTGTTTTAAATATTTTCCAGCCCTCATTTTTACAAAGTAGTTCTGCTTTTTTATACCTTTACATAGACTAAAAATGTGCTTATATGTCTCAAATACTTTTAGAAAGTAATTTTTGAAACTCACTCATCGAAAAATTTTCTAAGCTGACATTTTAAGATAAAAATGTAACCAAAGCTACCTATTAAATTTTTCTTAAGTATTTTATCAGAAAAACACTAAAATGTACCTGACATAAAAAAAAATCAATGACGTAATTTGAAAAAATATTTCATTTTCGACAAAAAAAATAATCCAAAAACTTATCTGTCTAAATTTTAAGCATTATTTCGAATAGAAACTAATTAAAATGTTCTCTAAACATGAACAAATCATCCACCATTCGTTGAAACTACAAAATAGAAAAAAATAAATCCGCCATTTTTAGACACCGTTGTCGTGCAAGCTATACTTTGCACGAATCAGATATTTACTACAAAAATTACTATTTAACTACGTAAATTGAAAATATACTGCTTTTTTCTAACAGAAAATAATTAAAAATGCACGCTAAACATATAGAAATCAATTAATATTCGATCAAACTGTAAAATAAAAGAAAATAAATCCTAGAGCTCTGTTACCGGCATCCATTGAGCGTGCCAGCCATGTAAGCCATTGCAGACATAAAGTACAATCTAAAAATTTTCTGGGTTCCTCATTTGATTAATTTACAGAAACTATATCTTAATACCTTACTAACGCAGCAATCACGCTATAAAAAAAATACAATAACGCTAACGGTTTAATTTCCTATTACCGATCTTTAAGATATCGTCTTGTTAGATTTTATGAATAAAAATAAAACGGTTTTTTATAAGACCATTCGCCCTGGAATTATATCAAAATTTATCTTAAAACTTACTTCTTTCAATTTTCTTAAGGGTTTAGTCGAACAAAAACTGATTAAAAATGCACTCAACATATAAAATTCAATTAAAAATTCACTTTACACGCTTAAAATTTGTAATAAAAAGAATATTATCGGCCATTATGGTGACACACTTTTTAAAAGCAGTTCTACCGGCGAATCGATAAAAAGATCGGGTCTGTTACCTGCCTTCACATCGAAAGTTCCATGAATTACACACAGTTCTGATCGCCCTTTTCAGTACTGGAAACCATACTTTCAAACCTTTTTTAAATTCGAATTGTGTCTGCTTCTATTTTTTCAACAAAATAACATTGTAACTAAGTAGACTATAATTTATTTTAGATTGCTAAGTTAAAGATGAAACACAATAAACAAGCATGTAAAATGTGTGTCTTTGGGTAAAATAGGTATAAATTACAGTTTTTAGAGAGTACGACTAGTAATAATATTTATTTAAATTATAAAATCAGATGTTGCTGTAATGAAATGTAACGAAAATTTTCGTTGTTCGAGCTGTATTACTTTTTAATAAAAATAATGTAATTAATACAGTTCCAAAAATCGGATTGTCCATTGGGTAGTAATTCACCCCTTCCACGCCTTAAACTTTGTCACGACCTTAAAAAATATACGAGTATATGCTAATGTCTTTGAAAGCTGGCGTGATAATTCACCCCCACTCTTTAAACTTAAACCACGCCTTGAAAATATGCACGCTTCCTCGATGCCTTGAAAACTGGCGCTCGACCTAACATATGTGATGAATATATATGACGTAATTTTACCCTGAAGTATACCATTATTAACGCCCATGCGCCGAGGAATGATTTTTATATTCACGTTGATATCATAATTTTAAAATATTTTTTGTAGTGCATATTTTAAAAGTGATTGTTGTTACAGGTAATTTTTATGTAATACATTTTTCCACAGCCAGTATTTCAAAATTTTTTTAATAATTTGACTTTTTGTGTCTTATCAGTTGAGTTATTTTAATAAAATTCTGTGTACTTTTCAAAAATAATCTTTTATGAAGGAATTATTCCCAAAAAATACGCCCAGAATTTCCTTCGCTGTATTTGAAGGAGAAAAATACCTTTTTATTATTTCCGTTTTCAAATATCATGGATTTCTTTTACACCATTTTGTTCTTATAGATCCTTTTTAAAGTCTGATTCTTTAACTTTCTGTGTATAAGCTAAGTTCAGAATCTTGTACTTCTCCTACAGAAACCAAGACATAAGTTAAATAATGTCAAAATAAATGCGAAGTATCTAAATTTAATGATTATTTCGCTTTTAGTGCTCTAATTTCCTTGTTTTCCTGGAGAAGTTATAACAAAGGTATCGAAAATGCAAGATATTAGTTAAAATAAATCCAATAATCTTTGAGATATTTTCTTATTTCCCTAAAAAATGGATTTCGGGGAGTAAATTAATACAAACGTTTGTGATATTCTATCTATAAGCTAAGTTCAGAATCTTGTACTTCTCCTAAAAAAAAAACAAGGAATATAGGTACAATAAAATCGAAATAAGAACGAAAGATCTAAATTCAATGGCTATTTCGCATTTGGTGCTGTAATTTCTTTGCTGTTCCTAGTTAACCTATAAAAGAAGTATCCAAAATGCCGGATTTTTAAAATATTATAAAAACTAATATTCTTAGAGATATTTACGTATTTCCCTAAAAAGTGGACATCGGGAACTAAATTAAGAAAAACGGCCCAGTTTCGATTTTCTGTCTATAAGCTAAGTTCAAAATCTTGTACTTCTCTTGTAAAAAAAAACAAAAATTATATGTTAAATAATGTTGAAATATGAACGAAATGTCTAAATTGTGTTATTTTTCGCCTCTTGGTGCTATAATTTTTAATATATTTCGGCAGCACAACTACAAAAATCTCTGAAGGATTTAATTTTCAATTATATTTAGAATATAGAATTTTACTTTAGAGTGAATAAAATCTAAATATGAACGGAATATCTAAATTTAGTTACTATTTCGTCTTTGGGGTTATGATTTCCTTGCTTTCCTAGAGAAGTTACAACAAAAGTATTGAAAAATGCAGGATTTTTAAATATTATACAAAATAAAACTAATAATCAAAGAAATATTTTTGTATTTCCCTAAAAAACGGCATTCTAAAAGTAAATTAATATAAACGCCACATTTTTGACTTTCTGTCGATAACCTAAGTTCAGAATCTTATACTTCAATAAAAAACAAAAAATATAGATTAAATAAAGTTGAAATATGAAGGAACATCTAAATTCTATGAGTTTTCGCCCTTGGTACTATAATTTCTAATATATTTCGGCAGCAGAACAACGAAAATCTCTGAAGGTTTTAATTTTCAATTATATTACGAATTTAGAATAGCATTTTAAAGTGCAGAAATAAAAATATTAACGAAATATCTAAATTTAGTAATTATTTCGTTTTTGATGTTCGTCTTTCGTATCAAATATGCAGAATTTTTAAAATATTATGCCAAATAAAACTAATAATGAAAGAGATATTTTCGTATTTCCAAAAAAAAAAATAAATGAAATTCTGGAAGTAAATTGATACAAACGACTCATTTTTGACTTTCTGTCTATAAGTTAAGCTCAGAATCTTATACTTCTCCTGCGAAAAGATAGAAATATAGGTTAAATAAGGTCGAAATAAGACCGAAATATCTAAATTCCATAATTACTATGCCTTTAGTGCTATTATTTCCTTGTTTTCCTAGAGAAGCTATAACAGAGGTATCGAAAATGCAGGATATTATTTAAAATAAATTCAATCATTGATTGAAGACATTTCGTTCTTATTTCGACCATATTTAACCTTATATTTTTTGGTTTTCTTCTAGTTCAAGATTCTGAACTTAGGTTATGGGCATAAACTCAGAATTGGGCTGTTTGTATTAATTTACTCCCGGAATTTCATTTTTAGGGAAATACGAAAATATCTCAAAGATTATTGAATTTATTTTAAATAATATCCTGCATTTTCGATACCTCTGTTATAACTTCTCTAGGAAAACAAGGAAATAATAGCACTAAAGGCATAGTAATTATGGAATTTAGATATTTCGGTCTTATTTCGACCTTATTTAACCTATATTTCTATCTTTTCGCAGGAGAAGTATAAGATTCTGAGCTTAACTTATAGACAGAAAGTCAAAAATGAGTCGTTTGTATCAATTTACTTCCAGAATTTCATTTATTTTTTTTTTGGAAATACGAAAATATCTCTTTCATTATTAGTTTTATTTTGCATAATATTTTAAAAATTCTGCATATTTGATACGAAAGACGAACATCAAAAACGAAATAATTACTAAATTTAGATATTTCGTTAATATTTTTATTTCTGCACTTTAAAATGCTATTCTAAATTCGTAATATAATTGAAAATTAAAACCTTCAGAGATTTTCGTTGTTCTGCTGCCGAAATATATTAGAAATTATAGTACCAAGGGCGAAAACTCATAGAATTTAGATGTTCCTTCATATTTCAACTTTATTTAATCTATATTTTTTGTTTTTTATTGAAGTATAAGATTCTGAACTTAGGTTATCGACAGAAAGTCAAAAATGTGGCGTTTATATTAATTTACTTTTAGAATGCCGTTTTTTAGGGAAATACAAAAATATTTCTTTGATTATTAGTTTTATTTTGTATAATATTTAAAAATCCTGCATTTTTCAATACTTTTGTTGTAACTTCTCTAGGAAAGCAAGGAAATCATAACCCCAAAGACGAAATAGTAACTAAATTTAGATATTCCGTTCATATTTAGATTTTATTCACTCTAAAGTAAAATTCTATATTCTAAATATAATTGAAAATTAAATCCTTCAGAGATTTTTGTAGTTGTGCTGCCGAAATATATTAAAAATTATAGCACCAAGAGGCGAAAAATAACAGAATTTAGACATTTTGTTCATATTTCAACATTATTTAACATATAATTTTTGTTTTTTTTTTTTAGGGAAATACGTAAATATCTCTAAGAATATTAGTTTTTATAATATTTTAAAAATCCGGCATTTTGGATACTTCTTTTAAAGGTTAACTAGGAACAGCAAAGAAATTACAGCACCAAATGCGAAATAGCCATTGAATTTAGATCTTTCGTTCTTATTTCGATTTTATTGTACCTATATTCCTTGTTTTTTTTTTTTTAGGAGAAGTACAAGATTCTGAACTTAGCTTATAGATAGAATATCACAAACGTTTGTATTAATTTACTCCCCGAAATCCATTTTTTAGGGAAATAAGAAAATATCTCAAAGATTATTGGATTTATTTTAACTAATATCTTGCTTTTTCGATACCTTTGTTATAACTTCTCCAGGAAAACAAGGAAATTAGAGCACTAAAGGCGAAATAATCATTAAATTTAGATACTTCGCATTTATTTTGACATTATTTAACTTATGTCTTGGTTTCTGTAGGAGAAGTACAAGATTCTGAACTTAGCTTATACACAGAAAGTTAAAGAATCAGACTTTAAAAAGGATCTATAAGAACAAAATGGTGTTGTAAAAGAAATCCATGATATTTGAAAACGGAAATAATAAAAAGGTATTTTTCTCCTTCAAATACAGCGAAGGAAATTCTGGGCGTATTTTTTGGGAATAATTCCTTCATAAAAGATTATTTTTGAAAAGTACACAGAATTTTCTTAAAATAACTCAACTGGTAAGACACAAAAAGTCAAATTATTAAAAAAATTTTGAAATACTGGCTGTGGAAAAATGAATTACATAAAAATTACCTGTAACAACAATCACTTTTAAAATATGCACTACAAAAAATATTTTAAAATTATGATATCAACGTGAATATAAAAATCATTCCTCGGCGCATGGGCGTTAATAATGGTATACTTCAGGGTAAAATGACGTCATACATATTCATCACATATGTTAGGTCGAGCGCCAGTTTTCAAGGCATCGAGGAAGCGTGCATATTTTCAAGGCGTGGTTTAAGTTTAAAGAGTGGGGGTGAATTATCACGCCAGCTTTCAAAGACATTAGCATATACTCGCATATTTTTTAAGGTCGTGACAAAGTTTAAGGCGTGGAAGGGGTGAATTACTACCCAATGGACAATCCGATTTTTGGAACTGTATTAATTACATTATTTTTATTAAAAAGTAATACAGCTCGAACAACGAAAATTTTCGTTACATTTCATTACAGCAACATCTGATTTTATAATTTAAATAAATATTATTACTAGTCGTACTCTCTAAAAACTGTAATTTATACCTATTTTACCCAAAGACACACATTTTACATGCTTGTTTATTGTGTTTTATCTTTAACTTAGCAATCTAAAATAAATTATAGTCTACTTAGGATTTCCACAATGTTATTTTGTTGAAAAAATAGAAGCAGACACAATTCGAATTTAAAAAAGGTTTGAAAGTATGGTTTCCAGTACTGAAAAGGGCGATCGGAACTGTGTGTAATTCATGGAACTTTCGATGTGAAGGCAGGTAACAGACCCGATCTTTTTATCGATCCGCCGGTAGAACTGCTTTTAAAAAGTGTGTCACCATAATGGCCGATAATATTCTTTTTATTACAAATTTTAAGCGTGTAAAGTGAATTTTTAATTGAATTTTATATGTTGAGTGCATTTTTAATCAGTTTTTGTTCGACTAAACCCTTAAGAAAATTGAAAGAAGTAAGTTTTAAGATAAATTTTGATATAATTCCAGGGCGAATGGTCTTATAAAAAACCGTTTTATTTTTATTCATAAAATCTAACAAGATGATATCTTAAAGATCGGTAATAGGAAATTAAACCGTTAGCGTTATTGTATTTTTTTTATAGCGTGATTGCTGCGTTAGTAAGGTATTAAGATATAGTTTCTGTAAATTAATCAAATGAGGAACCCAGAAAATTTTTAGATTGTACTTTATGTCTGCAATGGCTTACATGGCTGGCACGCTCAATGGATGCCGGTAACAGAGCTCTAGGATTTATTTTCTTTTATTTTACAGTTTGATCGAATATTAATTGATTTCTATATGTTTAGCGTGCATTTTTAATTATTTTCTGTTAGAAAAAAGCAGTATATTTTCAATTTACGTAATTAAATAGTAATTTTTGTAGTAAATATCTGATTCGTGCAAAGTATAGCTTGCACGACAACGGTGTCTAAAAATGGCGGATTTATTTTTTTCTATTTTGTAGTTTCAACGAATGGTGGATGATTTGTTCATGTTTAGAGAACATTTTAATTAGTTTCTATTCGAAATAATGCTTAAAATTTAGACAGATAAGTTTTTGGATTATTTTTTTTGTCGAAAATGAAATATTTTTTCAAATTACGTCATTGATTTTTTTTTATGTCAGGTACATTTTAGTGTTTTTCTGATAAAATACTTAAGAAAAATTTAATAGGTAGCTTTGGTTACATTTTTATCTTAAAATGTCAGCTTAGAAAATTTTTCGATAAGTGAGTTTCAAAAATTACTTTCTAAAAGTATTTGAGACATATAAGCACATTTTTAGTCTATGTAAAGGTATAAAAAAGCAGAACTACTTTGTAAAAATGAGGGCTGGAAAATATTTAAAACAGAAATAATGATTTTCTTAATTTTGCAAAAGGGTGTTCTTCTTCTAGCTTTACTTTCTCCTCTTAATAAAAAATTTTGAAAAAGTTAATTTTTTAGATATGCCGTACTTTATATCGGAAATGGTTTACATATGGGCCAGAAATGCATTCAAGAAAGAATTTAGCATGTAACGAATACTACCGATATGAAATAAACAGCATATAGAAGCAGATAGACAAGAATAAAAATATCTGAAGTCAATTTTGAGAGAGAAAAATCAAATATACAGACATTTGTTTCGTTTATTTGTGGTGGTGGGACGACGAGGATGTCAAGAATGACAGCCTATTTACCAATAAACCATAAAAAGTAATAGGACAACTAATTGTCAACTGCGTAAATTTTACCCTAATGTATATAAATTAGCTTTTTATTTGTTATTTAAAAATTATACACCTTATTGCTATTTAATTTTTTACTAACTCGAACTTTTTAGAATAAGCTTGAATTTAGTCAAACATATTTGCATTTATCACAACAATGCCCGCAGCAAACCAATGAAGGTCAGTTTTTAAGTTGCTTATCAGTACTGTATAGTGAAAAACTTATTAATATGATATAAATTTTTCTTTGATGCAAATATCAATTTTAAAACAAGAAGTTTCATTTTTAATTTAATAAAAAGTAACAATTTTAGTGGTATTTTTTTTTGTTAATTTAAAGAAAAACATTGTAACTTTTCCAATTTTAGGTAAAATCTAAATACCTGAATACTTCTATTGTGACAGCAGTTTCGGCTACAACAGTAACTAATGTATTAACGTTGAAACATGGCTTACACCTCTCTGTTATGGAAAAATGAGAAGAACATATCTGTGAGTGAGTTATGACTATTATCGATTTATTAAACCATCAACTCATTTTGATAACTCTATATTTAATAATTAACTGAAATTTTGTGTTAAAATTTTTTTGTAGGTAATGGTAATACGTCCAGAAGAGATACATATAGAACTGAAAAGTATAATGAAATATATGCTACTTGGGACTGTGTGGCCCTTCTGGAATTTTATGAGGATTTATTGTAGAACAAATATCCTTTTTATGTAAGAATTCTACAGAATATACCCTATTTTTATATAAAAAATCTACACAAGATACACTTGGACCTTTAAGTTATTGCCCGTATTACTTGGTGTATAATTTCTTTCGAGACATACCATATTTTTTATAAAAAATCCATAAAAGACATCTCACGTGTCTTTAATTTTCAAATTATACATTTTTAATAGAACAAAATAATTCTTTTTTAAGTATTCTACAGAACATACCCTATTTTTATTTAAAAAATCTATATAGGATACATTTGGACTCTTAGTTTATTGTCAACATCACTTAGGGTACAATTTTTCTACAGAAAAAAACATATTTTGAATAAAAAAACTCGTAAGAGACACTTCAGGGGTTTTTAATTTTCAAATTATATATTTAAATATATCAAAATAACCCTTTTTGTAAGTATCCTACAGAACATACCCCATTTTTATATAAAAAATTAGACAAGATACATATGGACTTTTAATTTATTCTCCATATCACTTAGAGTACAATTTCTCTCCAGAAAACACCATATTTTGTATAAAAAATCCATAAGAGACATTTCAGCGGTCTTTAATTTCAAATTATACATTTTAACATATCAAGATAACCCTTTTTGTAGGTATCCTACAGAACATATCCTATCTTTATACAAAAAATCTATACAAGATACATTTGGACTTTTAATTTATTGTCCATATCGCTTAGGGTACAATTTCTCTCCAGAAAACGCCATATTTTGTATAAAAAATCCATAAAAGACATCTCATGGGTCTTTAATTTTCAATTTATATATTTTTAACAGAACGAAATAACTCTTTTTTTTAAATATTCTACAGAACATACCCTATTTTTATATAAAAAATCTATATAGGATACATTTGGCCTTTTAGTTTATTGTCAACATCACTTAGGGTACAATTTCTCTCCAGAAAACACCATATTTTGTATAAAAAAATCGTAAGAGACACTTCAGGAGTCTTTAATTTTCAAATTATACATTTTAACATGTCAAAATAACCCTTCTTGTAAGTATCTAACAGAACATACCCTATTTTTATATTAAAAATCAGAAAATACACTTGGACCTTTTAATTTATTGCCCATATCAATTAGTCAATGTGTAATTTCTCTTCTAAAAACGCTCTATTTTGTATAAAAATCTCCACAAGACGCAACTTGGACCTGTAATTTTTCAAATTAGACATTTCTAACAGTTAATTTAACCACTTGTTATAGCATTTTTTTGTAATTTTATGTCTTTTCCAATGCAGTGGGAAACCTCTTTGACATTATTTTTCATATTATTTTGTACAGCTTTTGATGAATTTTTGAGAAGTCAACAAAAGGCAAGATATTTAATTTCTTACGTCACAGTGGTTTTAATTTTAATATTTAAACTCATATCTAAACGAAATTATGATCCACGATTTAAAGTATTCTACAGAACATGCCCTATTTTTATACAAAAAATCTATACAAGATATACTTGAACCTTTAATTTATTGTCCATATTACTTAGTCTGTGACTAATTTCTCTCCTGAAAATACCCTATTTTTGGATAAAAATCTACACAAGGCATCACTTGAGCTTTTAATTTTTCAAATTACACATTTTTAATACTTAACCCATTATTATAGTTTTTTTTATAATTTTATATCTTTTCCAATGCAGTAAGAAACCTTTCTAATATTTTCATATTATTTATACAACTTTTGGTGAATTTTGAGTAGTAACAAAGTCAAATATTTAATTTGTAACACTTGAGTGTTTTTAATATTGATATAAGATGTCATATCTAAAACATAATTATAACAATTTAAAAGCGTTTAAAACTTGGAAAAAGTAGGAAATAATGTATTTAAAATAGCAAAATAAAAAACACTTTCATATTTCACGGAAAATTAGAGAAAAGCATATCAGTGAGTTAGTTAGGCTATTATCGATTCATTGAACCATTAGCTCATCATGATAAAAGAAACTTGTGGTTTTGTTGTACACTGTTAAATAGTTTATTTCATATTTTATATATACCTATGCTCAAAACCTTGCTTATACATATCTTTAAATTTTTTATTATATTGAATTAAAAGAGACATAAACAAAAACTCATGCCTAGATTACTTTTTATCTCTTTAATAACTCTCACCATTATGTTAGTATTTTAAATAATCAGTTTCCTCTTAAGCACTTTTTACTTTTTTCGATATTTTATTAACTTTTTATCACATTAAATAAAACGAGGCACCTATGGTTAAAGAAAATCCAACTTAATTATTTTTGCTAAAAATTGTTTATTTTTTTTAGATATACCATACCTTATGCTGACAAAGACCTTCCAGATGATGTGAAAATCGATTCAAGAAACTATTTGGTTTGTGGATGGTCCTCCTCCTCCCGTCCTAAACATTCTATACTCAGGAATAAAATCTAAATATGTGACAATATATATCAGATTAAGGATATGTTTGTATAAATTGAAAAAATAAATTAAAATATTATGTTTTCAATTATTATTAAAATAATATAGATTTACCTATTATATATGTCAAAAAAAAAGGTTATAACTCGAAATTGCTTGCCATAGGGGGCCCTAAATATAAATTCACATTGTTGATTTACCAGGTAAATATTTGTTTATTATTCACTCTTTATATTACAGTAAAAAATAATGTTTGATGAAATAAAAATGAAATATATATTTGTTTTATTTTCCCCGTGCGTTCTAAGGGGCATATCGTAATAAAATTCATATGTCTCGTAGCTTCGTATCAACTATTTTTTCCAAATTTTACCTTTTCAAAGTAAAAAAATATATATCAAATGGTGTTCTCTCTAAACTTTAACGCGCGATCATTATTTGACATGACAGCTGACGTATGTCATATAACAACTAGAAAATGGGACTCCGGGGGCTTAATCCTAAAAATAGGACATATAAAATAAGGGAAATACAGTATTCCTATCATCATCTATTCAATTAGCTACAAACTTGTTAAAATGAAATTGTAAAATGGCGTGTTTGCATCACCACAGTCCACAGTAAGTTCTCTATTTACAGAATTTCCTTGTCAGATTGTCTACAAATCTTTAAATCGAATGAAATATTTGTTCAAATTTTAATAGATTATTTTTTACTGAAAAGCGTATTTTCGCTCTATTAAATAGGGCCTAATAAAAAGTGGGGTTAAAGCCTAAAATAACTGATAGCTGACGTATATAACAATTGACAGCTGATGTAAATGCGAAAGCCAACGCCCAAATGGGGCCCTTGGGTGGGGGTTCAGGGAAAAATTTGGCCTTTAGCCGGAGCTTGAATGGGATCCGCTAGTGAAGAGCTAGAAAATGCGGCCCTCGGTCGGAAATTGAACTGAGTCCTATGGGGCACGTGGGTAGAGCTCTAGAAAATGGGACCCTTGGATGGAATTTTATAGGAGTCCTATAGGGTACCCAGATGAAGCTTAGAAAAGGGGGACTTCGGAAGGAGCTCTAAAAAATGAGGTCCCCGGACGGAACTTTAACGAAGCCCTATGGGGTACCCGGGTGAAGTACTAGAAAATGGGAATACGGACGGGGCTCTGAAAAATAAGAATCCCGGACGGAACTTTAGCGGAGCCCTATGGGGTACTCGGGTGGAGCACTAGAAAATAGGGCTCCCGGAAGGGGCTCAAAAAAAGGGGCCCGGTCTATATCGCCGGAATAACTACTCTTGACGTAGGAGGGGGCAATGTCAGGGTCAAGGAGGGGGGGATAGAGCGAATCGGGTAATGTTCACTACTAACCTGTGTATTGTTTTAATTTTAAGACTGTTGTAAAAATCTGTTTTATATTTGATAATTTTAAAAAACATAAAAATGTAAATGTAATGTGTATGTAGGATAATTACTGTGATACATGTTTATTATTGAAAAAATTTGTAATTTTGTAGATCCAAAATAAATATACCATTTGTTTAAAAATGCTCACTATGTAGAGCGAAACGTCGGAAAAATTGTTATCATTTGACTCTCAAATGGAAAAACCAATACCCAAAAGCGTATTAGAGAAAAATATTAAGAAAAGATTTAAGACACAAAAATAAATTATGTATATATATATATATATATATATATATATATATATATATATATATATATATATATATATATATATATATATATTGTAACGAACTTTATAGCGTTATACATTTCATAGTATTAGTTTGTGTTTATAATTTGTATGGTTTTAGGTTTATTTTGTACGAGTTTATAATTTATTTAATTAATTTTACTTTTTGTTAATTTCCTCATGAGACGTCTATGGCAGAAAGTCTAGAACTTTTTAGAGTCTTCTATTTCCTTATTTTTAACATAGAACACCTATGCTAGAAGGTTTAGAAATCGCCGGACTATTCCTTTTTCTTATTTTTATTACACCATGTAGTATGGAAATCCTTCTAGAAAATTAGGGAATCTCACTGTGTGTTCAAAAATCTGCCATCCGGAACAAATTGGTGTCAGAGGTGGGATCAAATCCAGAAAAGGTTAGTTCAGGTTAGAAAATTAGAAAAGAAGGTGGACTGAAATTGTATACCAGTGGAAACTAGGAATCAAAACAAAAATGGAAGAACAACTTCAGACTAGTTTATATCAGATGTTGATGATGATAGAGGATATGAACAAGAGCCAAGAAGGTATAACGAAAAATCTAGACGATATGAAACAAGAATTACAGACAAATCCATACGATATGAAAAAAAAAAATTATGACACTAAAAACATGCCAAGAAGATATTAAGAAAAATCAAGAAATTATAAAACAAGAACTAAAATTAAGTCTGGAGGACATGACACAGGAACTTAAGACAAGTTAAAAAAATATGGAACAAGAACCGAAAGAAGACATTACAAAAAATCAAGAAGGTATGAAGCGTATAGAACAAAAAATGCAACAGAAGATTAGCAAAATTAGAGAAGACGTACATGGTGAAATATAACATGAGGTGACAGGAATTCACAAACAGATGCATCAGTTACATTTGCAAATGGAGAAGGTAGCCAGTACGGGTATAATAAATGTAGATGGTGTTCCTGCAACTAGTTTGATGAAGCCACCTACCTTCGATGGTAAAGTACCTTGGATTACCTATGTAAAATTCGAAGCCGATGTGACAGAATTTGATTATAGACTCTTGCCGATGTCATATTGACATAGCGTTAATTATCTTATCTATAATCATTTTTGTCCCATATTAATTAGTAACTATTTTAATAACCTACAATTAAAATTTCACAGTAATAAAGACACTCTGGAAGTCTGGTCGTTCAACTTCTCTCTTGCAGCTTTAGTACCAAACACTACTGTTATTAAAGCTTACCACAACCCTGACTCAGATCTTCAGGACTCAGGAAAGGCTGCTAATTAGTTGGCCAGTAGACATCTCTTGCTTTGTAGATCTCGCAGCAGCGCGCCCGCAAGTTAATTCGCGTGAAGGTTTTAATTAAATTGAATAAAACAAGTTTCTCAAAACACTTAGTCTATTAACAAAATAAATAGAATAAAACGAACTATTTACAATGAGAAACTTAAAACTAATAACAATTACGAAAAACTAACATAATAGCTCTACTCGGCAGTTATTTTAACCAAAAACGTAAAACCCAATTTTGAAACAAAACACGTATAAATAGCTTAATAAAATATTAAACAAAAAAAGAATATAAAACGCGAAAAGCAGCTATTTCAATTACTTAATCAAATCGTATGAAAATCGCGAAATGCCCCACTAAAATAACACACGATAATCCCTTAATTTCCCGAATTAAATCAAAAACAAATCAAACAAATAAAACCTTCATTCCCGCCAAATATACACTAGGGCACTGGGCTTATAGAATGGTACCCTTATTCGAATTTCAGATTGGAACTAAAATTTACTATTCCTTAAAAGAGTGTATTCGAATCTTACACCCCCTCTCCCTTTGTTTTCCGTTTGTATCCAAATTAGGCGATGGAACCCGGTAAACGACAATTTCTTTCCCGTAAAGTTCGAAGGTTTCTATCGTTACGTGCTGAGGGCGTTAGCTATTCTATACCGGATGCTTGATTCACGGATTGACCTGTGAGCATCTTAAGCTTAATTTTTATATAAACACAATTGATAAAACTATTCTATTTCTCCCTATAACTAAAAGAATATATGTTAAAGACTCTAAAAAAAACTATTCACTTTTCTTGGCTGTTTTGGCAATAAACATCTTAACTCATTATTTTTTGTGAATAGAAAAAACAATTATTAATCATAATTCTTTTTACAAATGGTCAAACGATATATTTCTATTATAGTGAGTGTATTTGATCATTCTTTTGTTTCCTAATAATGGAAAAATCGTTCAATAATTTAAAACATTTTAACGGTATTCCACATACCATATGTTAAAACTACCCTTATCACATCTGGTTTTGTATACTTAACAAGGGCAGGATTACTTAGACGGATTTATAGGCAATTCTAAGAGAGGGTCTTTTACGTCTTCATAAATTAACTGACTTTATGTATTTTTTTAAGAAAACATTTAAACGACAAAGATCATAAAAGTTAAGTTCGATAACTGATTTATTTATCCTTTAGACTTTCGTGGATAGTGATAAAAAATATAACTACCCTGTTCCCACGGCATATCTATTCACAGAGTGATTATTTAATTATTTATTTTAACAGAATATAGTTGACATTGAACAATGAAAATAATTAACATTTGTTCCATTACACCGACGCCACCGGCAATAACTGGAGTCCATCGGACGTGCTCTTCTTCTAGCACTACGAGGTGAAGCTAAGGAGGTTCTACGTAACATTCCTGAAGATAAACAGAATAATTACGAGTTTGTTGTTACTTTTCTAGAGATGCGCTATGGGGAAGCCCACCTCCAAGATGTTTATATTGCCTAACTCCAAGGAAGAAGACGAAAATACAACGAAAGTCTTCATAATATAGGTGGATATAATGGAACTAATAAATTTGACCTACCCAACAAACCCAGAAAGAAAATAAAGCAAGAGATAGAAGGGAATAGTTTTAATGAAAGTTTACACGACACAGAAACAAGTCAAACTTTAAGAATGGCCCGACTGAAGAAAATTTCCAAGGCTCTTGCTTATGCCCTCCAGTTTGAGGTAGCCAAACAGACATTAAGGAACCAAGAACGAACCATAAGAACAGTCATTGTTTCCATTGAATTATCGCAAGACCAACGAGAAAATTTTCATGTGGCTAAAGAGGGAGCTGAAAGAATTTTTGAATGAAGGGAAAACACAAGACAACAAAAATACAATATTTCGTAGCAGAAATAGAATTCGTTGTTGGACGTGTGGCCAAGAAGGGCATCTACAAAGCCACTGTACTCGCAATACGATTCCTGACAGAGGCCCTTATGGCTATCGGCTTCATCTTTTTATTATAGGTGATGATGTTCGAAGAAGCGACTTGGAGAAAGTCTTTGCTCCTTATGGTGAACTTAAAGACGTCTGGTTAAGTAATAGTATTCCCTCTTTTGGATTTGTTGTTTACAAAGATAAAAAAAAATGCTACAGTTGCCGTCAAGGCTTGTGATGGAGTAGAAGTATGCCGCTGTCGTATAAGAGTGACTTATGCTAGACTGAGAAGAAGGGGTCAGAGCCGCTGGTACCATTCGAATAACATACGTTGTTACCTGTGCGGATGCAATGGTTACTTTTACCGAGATTACCCGGAAATTACTGCTGGTGGAGGCGATAAAAGAAAAGAACGTTACGGAAAAGAGAGGGAGTACTCGCGGCGACCGTGGAAAACTAGACAAGAGCGATCGTGACCGCTAAAGGGGCTACGGAAGAAGAATATTCTACAGGTCATAATCGAGAAGGTATGTCGAGAGGAATCGCGACCACGAAAGGCACTACGGAGGAAGAACATCCTGCAGGTCATCCTCGGGAAGGTACAGAGACGACTATAAAAGAAAGCGGAAGAATGAAAACTTCCCTTGACCTCAAAGCCTGTACAGAAGGATTTATGGTTGGTAAAAAGTGTCGTTGAACAATCCAAAAAAAACCTAAGGGCATTCATGAAAGCTTCAGAACTCATGGGAATATCCGAACAACATAGTGACCCCATTAAACGATCTGGTGTACCGAATTCAGAAAAACCCTCATACGAAGATGATAGTTGTGGATTTGGACATATTGACTCATTAGCAAGATCAAGGTTGATCGGGATGATCAAGTCTAAGAAGGGGGCAATGTAACGAACTTTATAGCTTTATATATTTCATGGTATTAGTTTGTGTTTATAATTTGTATGGTTTCAGGTTTGTTTTGTACTAGTTTATAATTCATTTAATTAATTTTACCTTTTGTTAATTTCCTCATGAGACGTTGATGGAAGAAGGTCTGGAATTTTTTAGGAAATTTTATTTCCCTATTTTTAACATGGAACGCCTATGATAGAAGGTCTAGAAATCGACGGACTACTCCTTATTCTTATTTTTATTACATCATGTATTATGGAAATCCTTCTAGAAAATTAGAGAATCTTCCGGTATCGACAAAAAAGGTATATAAAGGGTCCAGATCGGTTTTCGAGGACAGTATAATTTTAGAGCTTGTCGATGCAACTTGAATTAGTTGGACAAGTGTCACAATTGAGGTTGACAATAAAAAGCTTTCGAATTAATAGAATGTGTTGAATAATACAGTGTGTGTTCAAAAATCGGCCGTCCGGAACAATATATATTATCGAAGCTTTTCGGGTGTGTGTGCGGTAGGACTATACGGTGGCTGACGTTTCGATGAAATGTCATTTACCATTTTCAAAACTCACTGTACGGCATCTGTGGGCTTACTGACGCTTGAGACTGGGGTGTAGCTGGTTTTATGAGTACGTCGAGTGTGTTAGTTAGCTGGATCTTTGTTGCCAATTAGGTTGCGAGTTTCGCTGCGTGTCACCTGTCCTGTTGTCAATATTTAGGGTCGTATTGACGAGTTTTTATCCGTTTCTTTCCTATCTTTTACTGGTCGATGTTTTGTTATTAGATTTTTCCAAGTATTAGGTAATCGCTGACTGTTGTCTCTGCTATTTAAATTTTTGGTCTGCTTTTCAAATTCTAAGACTTCCTTTATAACTTTTGAAGACAGGTTTTCACATCTCGATAGCATTTTTGTTCCTGAAACGTGTTTAACAAGTGTTGGGCCACTGCGGAAGAAATTGTTTTTTGCTTGACAGCCTTTGTCTCTTCTGGTGCTTATTTTACTCTTGGTTTGACCTAAGTAGGATGAGCTGCTATTTCCGCATAAAATTCCGTGTACCCCCTTATTTGCTAGAATGATTTTTTTTCTTTAGGGGTTGGCAGGAGATGTTTTACTTTACGGTCTGTGGTGACAGTGGTTTCAATGTTGTGTCTCTTGAGAATTTTTGTGGTTTTGTCTCTGGTGTGAAATTGCAAACTAGCTCAATAAGTTAAATAGCAGAGACGACAGTCGGCGGTTACCTAATACTTGGAAATATTTGCTAACGCGGCAGCGACCAATAGTGGGTAATAAAGAAACAGATCATAACTCAGCGACACGATCCCAAATATCGGTAAGAAAGCAGATAACACCCAGCAAAAGTCGCAACCTGATTGGTTAGAACCATCCAGTCAATGAATACGGCCCATGTACATACAAAACCGGCCGCACCTGTGTTGCAAGCATCAGACGTTGTACGATTAGCTTTGAAAATGATGAATGAGATGTCACCGAAGCTTCAGTTGTCCTTCAGTTCTGTAAAAGATTCAGCACCTACACAGCACCTATATATATATATATATATATATATATATATATATATATATATATATATATATATTATATTTTCCTATATGAGACAAAAATTAACAACTTACTAAAGGACGAAAATACATATAAAAATATTAAAAGTGATCCAACCAACTTATATCAAAGATATAACACTTATACGCCGAAAAAAACAAAATTTTAACTGAATGGTACACCAAACCAACTTGGTCGGGTAGATATGTAAACTGTTCCTCAAATCACTTAAAAACCCAAAAAAATAGTGTTATAATCGGTCTGTCTAATCGTGCCATCTATCTAACGTCTCCAGAATTCCGACCAAGAATACTACAAAAAGTGAAAAATACGCTAATATATAATAATTTCAATGAAAAGACTATCACCAAAATAATTAATAAAATAACATATAAATTTTATAATAACCGAACAACAAGAAACATAGAACACAAACAACAAAAATATGTAGCATTACCTTACATTAGTGAACTGTCAGAAAAAATAAAACACATTTTAAAAAAGCATGATATTATCGTATGTCACAGGTCTCATCATAAATTAAATACATTATTTACTAGTTTAAAAAGTAAAACTCCTCTAATGAATAAGTCAAATGTAGTATATTAGATCCCTTGCTCAAATTGTCCCAAAAAATATATAGGCATGACAAGCCAATTGCTAAAGAACAGACTGAATTTCCATAAATATACGAAAAATGCCTTAACAGCGTTAAACAAACACACATTGGATGAAAAACATACCTTCGATTATAACAATACCATAATTAAAAACAAAGATATGAATTATCAAAAACTGTTTTTGATTTTTTGTTAAATAAAGAACCTAAACCCAAGAAAAGAAAAAATAAAAAGAAAATGATATTTATATATATATATATATATATATATATAGAAATGTATGGTAACTTCCTTTGGTTTGGTTTTAGATTAATACTATGATTATCTTCTTGACGTTTCTCCCAACGTAGTGGACTTATTCAAAAGTATAATCTAAAATAAAAAGGAAAATACAACTAATATGGTCACAAACGCACACTCACATGACTTAAAATTAACACTTAAACAATAACAATATTAATTAAAAATATTAATCGATAAAACAATATGAATTAAAAAGGAAAAATAAAAATTATTCACAGTACGAACCACAATTTACTTGTGTTGTGTTTCTTTGTGAAATATTTGAAGGTTTCCTTGGTTACTATCAACTCGTTATTTTTTATTTGGGAAACTTTTTATTCATAGACCAGGGCTTATCTGTAAAATATCGGGGTTTCGTGGATGTTAAATGGAACATGGAGATTCAATATAACCTGAGTAACGATAAATTTGTTATGCGTACTTTCAAAAAGTTGGGCAACACTGTTTTTATTAATAAAAATATAAAATTAACGAAAAAAAATCGTTTTTTTTTCTTTTCTCTCCTGTAACTTTGAAGATATTTATTTTAGAAGAAAGTTGAAAAGGAAAAAAAGTTTAGTAATTAAATTCGCCATAAGATAGAGTTAGTTGAAAATTTCAAAATATATTTCCCTATATTTAAAATAAAGGTTAAAAAAGAAGGTTTTTAGTCAATTTTTTTCGACCATTTAAATTTCTCTGAGGACCATCATATTCGCGACAAATGAAAAAAAGGGAAGTGGGGAGCTCTCATTGTGTAATTGAATTCAAAGATTCAAAATACA
This sequence comes from Diaprepes abbreviatus, assembly GCA_034092305.1. Lineage (NCBI taxonomy): Eukaryota > Metazoa > Arthropoda > Insecta > Coleoptera > Curculionidae > Diaprepes > Diaprepes abbreviatus. The sequence goes on along the minus strand of JASJET010000066.1, from coordinate 146,108 downwards.
TATCTGAAAAAAAAATTCATTTTCTCGGCTTCTAATGAAGCGATTTTGGTTATTAAACCGATGTACCGAGAATAATGGAAGTCAAATATCATAATGCCATGGGCCCATCATGCATTCATTTTGTTATAAACAAATGACGTTATTTATGCATCATACTTACAGCATACTGCATCCTATAGTATTGGACTTTTCAAGCGAATCTTTATTTATTAATATAATTAAGCATACTATAACGATATATATTTACTGTAATTATCAAAATTGTTTAAATAATTATTGTTTAAACAAATTGAAAAAATGTTGGTTTTAAATTATCTTATTCGTAAAATACAGATAAAAATAAAATAGTTATTCTTAATAAATTATGTTCAAAAAGTTCAATAGAGCACTCTCCTAACACTAAATATTATATTTCAAACTGCTCTATACATATGCCTGTCCAAACGCCACACCATAATTTTTCAGATCTTCTAACAGTAAAATAATCTGATTGACGAATTTGTCATATTCAGAGGGGTTCATTATGGTTGGAAGATTGTGCATATCCTGCATATATATTTCCAAAGAAAATGAGCACTGGCATTTAAATATGGCAAAATTCTACGCGAACTTTTTATATGCAATTCCCAATTACCTCCTTTCGGCAAAAATGAATTTTTTCATAATATTCACCTATACGAAAAAATTAAGAAAACTATTTGATTAATAAGTAAATATAATGATGAAAACGACATTAATTCAAATTGAAAAACTTGTTTCCAAATTGAATTTATTTGCATGTTAATTATACATACCATCTCGTGCACATTTATAAAATACAATTTTTGGTAACACTGTAACCAGTATCTTTCCACAAACAGGGACACATAATAACTACAGACTAACTCTTTTTAATGCCTATTCTATACCTTTAGAAAGCCAATTTGAGCAGATGTTTCTTACTTCCGACCCACTACTTTTATGTTAACGGTTACATTTTATAGCACCATGCTCTCATCTCCGAAAATATTATATCTCCTAATATTGGTAGAGATATTGTATTACTTATAACTTAAAAACTATTAAGTTTTCATATATGATTTATATAAAAGAATTATTTTATTTTTATTTGTATTTTACGAATAAAATAATTTAAAACCATTTTTTTTTTTCAATTTGTTTAAACAATGATTGTTTAAACAATTTTGATAATTAAAGTAAATATATATCGTTATGGTATGCTTAAATATATTAATAAACAAAGATTCCCTTGGGAAGTCCAATATTATAGGGTGCAGTATGCTGTAAGTTAGATGCATAACTAACGTCATTTGTTTTAAACAAAATGAATGCATGCTGGGCACATGGCATTATCATATTTGAGCTCCATTATTCGCGGTACATCAGTTTAAAAAGAATTATCAAAATCGCTCCATTAGAAGCCGAGAAAATATAAATTTTTTTCAGATGTGTATTTTGAATCTTCGAATTCAGTTTTAAAATCGGAGCTCCCCACCCCTCTTTTTTTCATTTTTCACACGCGTAGGCGATATTCTTTTCATTCTTTATTAAAGTTTCCGATATCATTTAAATATTTGTATCAAAAAAGAATTCGGCAAGACAAAGTTTTTGGTTCAAGAATCAGGTCTGTATTGTTTATAGATTCACCGTAACAGACTATTAACTTTGACAGTTTGTTTCTCGGAAACCAAATACGGATTAAAAAAAATTTTTCACGAAAAGAAGCATCTTCCCAAGTACTTTAAAACCACGTATTGCAAAAAAAAATCCAATGAAAATCCGCTGAGGTAATCGATTTGTTTATAAGCAAAAATATCAACAATGTCTTTAAACAATTCCCGAGGGCGTCCAAATCATCCGATTTTAATTCTGAAAAAAATTGTTTGAAAACTTGAGTTCGCTCCTATATGTCGAAAATAAATTTAAATACGTTAACGTGATATTTTGGACTTGAAAAATGATCAATTTTTGTAAACGAAATCGGATTGCAAAATTATTGTGGAAAAACTATCGATTCGATTGTAACCAATTTTAGCCCATTATTTTATCATGGCATAAAGTTTTCGTTGCTCTAATATAAAGGTCCTCAGGGAAATTTAAATGGTCGAAAAGAATTGATTAAAAACCTGCTTTTTTACCATTTTTTTATTATTGCTATTTTGCAAAAAGGGAAATATATTATGAGATTTCCAACTAACTCTGTCTTATGATAAATTTAATTGAGAAACTTTTTTTCCTTCTCAACTTTCCTCTAAAATGAATACCTTCAAAGTTACACGAGAAAAAAATTGAAAAAAAAATGTTATATTTTTATTAATAAAAACAATGTTGCCCTACTTTTTGAAAGTACGCATATCAAAATTATCGTTATTCAGGTTATTCGGAGGGCTTTTTGCAAAAATCTCCATGTTCCATTTTACATCCACTTAAAAACAGATAAGCCCTGGTCTATTATTTTTTTTCTGATTCGCAATTAAATTTTATCAATATCAACAATATAGTGTGTTGAAAAACAGTAAGGGCTACAATAGTTGGTTTAGTTTATTAGGTTAAAATATATTTGGCTTTAGTTTTTGATATCTTATTTGTCATTGATTGCTTGTTTTATATATATATATATATATATATATATATATATATATATATATATATATATATATATATATATATATATATATAACATTTCCTTTATCTGAAGTTTATGGTAGTTTCTTTCGTTGGTTAAAATATTTGTGCTCGAAAAATCAACTTCATGTTTAAAATTTGTCTCATGTTTGTGTAATGCTGTCGTTTTAACTTTGTAAACAGTGATGACAAGTGATTGTATGTTTTGTGGCAAACTATTATATCGTATTGTGTGAGGTTGTGTATAGCCTTTTCTGATAATAAACTAATGTATAGTATTACAACATATGTTCTTGGGTTCTTATTATTATTATTTTGTGTAGGGGCGTTTTAATTATAAAGTTTGTAAGTTCGTTGTTTTATTATTCTGTTTCTGAGACTTTATTATCACTTGGGATTTGTCTAACTTTCTTTAAGGCTTCTTGACGATATTTCGGATAAGTTAAGGTTAAAGCTCTATCCGTCAAACCCATTATTAAGCTGTTCTTTTGGGATTTTGAATAATGTGACTGATAGTTGAAACCATGTATCTTTTGTGTACCACATTGTATATATATATATATATATATATATATATATATATATATATATATATATATATATATATATATATATATTGAAATCATATATTTATATTTTATTCCCAACTATGAACGCCTTACCAAATCCTGGCAACACCCTGTAAGGTACTTCAGTTCAGATTTACCTAATGTTTGAGCTAATGCTGACTGGAGTCTACCTATACGCTAGCTCATCTCAGGGTAGGTTCGTTATTTTTATATTTTTCCACTATTTTTAATATATTGCCTGTGTAAGTTTTATAAATGTCTAAATCGGGAAAAAAACGCCACCTAATTTTACTTTAAAATTTGCCCTAATGATTATACTACGAGCACTTGTAGTAGAGAAAACTTGGAAAAGAACAAATATTTAATATGTCATATCCGGGTAAATAAATCGCAGAATCTAACTGCTTAATAGTATTCTAATTTAAGATTATAGGAAATAAAACCCGTTAAATAGAGGCCAATACATTTATTTCTCACGGTATACCCCTTCCCAGAAAACAAGTACAACCCCTGGAAAAAGTTATCACCAGTGTGAATTCTTGCAAGCTCCTCTAATGGGGCTATCTGATAGAATTGCGTTTACAAATGGTAAATTGCGGTAAATAAAAAAACTTTGTTAACGATTTAGTCGAAAGTTATTGACTTTCTGTGACGTAGAAAAAGTGAAAACTAAAAAAAAAAGAGTAAGTTAAACTTGACAGTGTTCTGCACAGTGAACGACAAACCGATCCAAAAATAAAAACAAAGGTTTACGTCGACATAGCCTAGTCATAGAAGATAAAAAAAACTCTCTATATTAAACTAGATTATGAAGTTACATAAGTCCAACAATGCAGGATACTCAACTTTGCAGTAAAAAAAAAAGAATAAGCAATATCAAAAAAAAAAAAAATACAAAAATGTCTGCAAAGAAAAAAATTAGAAAATTGATAATGAAAGTGATAATGAGTGTTTAAATGATTGTTAACAGAAATATAACCAATAGAAAATTACACAAAAAAGTGATACATAATTACAAAAATTAGATCATAGAAATCAACTTATAACTTTCGCTCAAGTGGTTAAAATCTTAACAAAATTTTGCTCAAAAGAATGTTACAATTTTGTACAAAATAACTAGTTTCCAAAATATTCAATTATTAAGCAATTAAAATTTTCAATAAATTTATCATTATAATATTCATTACTTTAAACAATTATTAAATGGTTCATTGGCCACTCTGGGACTCTATAAATGGAACCATAATAAAAAAAAACCTCAATTACAGTAGGGTATCGCAAAATAAAACATTTAAATTTGAGGTTGAAGCGCCACGGAGTCGACTGCGTTTCACTTTACAAAATTTACTGGTTCGCCGCAAATATTATGTGATATGGTAAATTTAGCAAAGAAAATTTCAAAATGTAAACAAAAGGAATGATCTGAATATAGATGAAACCAATATTAATGAATGAAAAACAAAAGATAATCATTAGTTTTATAGTAGAAAACATCGTTTACTGTAAATTTACGTTTCAAGTTATGCATGTCAATTATTACTTTAGTAATCTGAACCTGTAATTTAATGTAGAAAAATATAAACGAAAATATTTATTACTTAAGATTAATTTTTAACCGTAACAATATAAATATATATATATATATATATATATATATATATATATATATATATATATATATATATATCTTTATGCGGTTTTCACTGATTCCTCCGTGTGAGATGCAGTAGCAGTGGATATATCCACATTATGCCGTTGTAGTGCTGAAATCACATTCAGCAAATGTAAAACTATATGCAGATCCGTATACGAATGAAGTAAAATGCGAACAGTAAATGCAAACTTCTCTCCATCATATCCTTTCTGTGTTAGAGGTTGCACAGTTAGAATAAATTGTTACAGAACGCTATTTATCCTATTCCACCACCATCGAGATGATGACCTACCTGTACCACCATACCGAGAAGAAAGTCAAAACTTACCCTCCCCGCCACAGTAATACGGCAGAGGTACATGTTTCGTGTCTACTAGACTCATCAGGGTACCGACATGCACCTGGCTGTGCAAAGGACAGATCGGAAGGAAGCATGCAAATACTGAACGCGGCTTCGCCGACCTCCCACCGGATGGCGTATATATGTTTATGCGGCTTTCACGGATTCCTCCGTGTGAGATGTAATAGCAGTGGATATATCCACTTTCACGAATGGTAGAAGGTGCACTGGTGTTTTCACGGATGGTGAAATGTGCACTGGTGTTTTCACGGATGATGTAATGTGCACTGGTGTTTTCACGGATGGTGGAATGTGCATCGGTATTTTCCCGATTTTAAATCCATTCTTCAGTAAAAAAATCTTCACAACATTTCGCCAATATCTCAGCTGGCATTTTCAAATGATGCTTTCTCGACGGCTGCTCGACTTGGAATGAGCGTGCCTCTGTCGGCCTTTTTATAGTTTGGTGCTTGCGCATGTTATACCGTGGTTCTGCCTGATTGGCTTTCTCGCTTCTCTGGGTCTGTGCCTCCTCTCGGCTCGCTGTCCTGTTTCTCTCATGTGATTTTTGGTTTAGTTTTAAGTAAGATTTTCCATGCATTTGAGATATTGTGTGCATCATCTCTTTTGTCAAAGTTTTAAGTGGTTTCTATTTCGAGAATTTCTCTGATAATGCGCGTTCTATTTTGCTTTATGGATGCAATATGTTAAATTTATTTTTCTATGAAAATAACTTGTACCGACAGACAGATGGTGCTCCTATGGGATCTTCACTATCACCAATCATCGCAAACCTTTTCATGAAATATTTTGAAACAGAAGCCCTAAGAAAAACCAGAACAAAACCATCTATCTGGAAATGTTACGTGGATGGCATCTTCCTCATATGGCCACAAGGAAGATCCAACCTAGACATATTCTTAGAGGAACTATACAGCATTCATCACCGTATTGAGTTCACATTGGAGGTAGAAGTTAACCAGCAACTACCTTTCCTTGACCTTCTAATCACCAGAATCGACGACCTCGGCATCGATTATACGATCTGCAGAAAACCCACATACACAAACAGATCCCTGAACACCGAATCACACCACTATTCATCACAGTTACAATCGGTCACCAACGCTCTGATCCCCAGATCCTTGTGACTAACCAAATCGACGAACCGCCAATAAGAACCCAACAATATCTCAACAGCTCTAAAACAAACCAACTATAAGGAAAACAATATCAAAAAGACCATAAAACAGAACACAAAAGTAATAACAGAAAAAAGAAGACGACAAATCCAAACCAAAAACCACACTACCATACATAAAAGGTGTAATAGACGTAATCGGAAGAATTCTGCGGAAGCATGATATATGTACAATTTACAAGCCACAAACAACAATACAGGAATTATTGGGCGATCTCAAAGACAAAATACCATTGGAAAACCAGGGAGTGTACAGCCTCACAGGTAGAGACTGTGAAAAAGAATACATCGTCTAAACAAACCGAAGAATTTCTACCAGAGTCCAAGAACATAAAAATAACATAAAGAATAAGAAAACAACATCACCTTTATCAGGAGACAGGATACACTATAAATTACGCATTCATAAAGCACTATAGAACGCGCATCGTCAGAGAAGCAGGAGAAGATGATGCATAAAATATTTCAAGTACATGGAAAACCCTGCTTAAAATTAAATCGACAACAACACATCAGAGAAACAGGACAGCGAACCGAAAAGAGGCAGAGACCTAGGTAATCCAACCAGACAGAACCAAGGTATAACCAACGCAATCGCCAAACTATAAAAAGACCGGCAGAGGTCACGCACACTCATTCCAATTCGAGCTGTCGTCAAGGAAGCGAAACGTCGTGAAGATTTTTCTATAATATATGTTGTATCGTTGGTTTTCACGGATGGTGGAATGTGCATTGGTTTTTCCCGGTTTTCAATGCATTCGTCAGTAGAAATATCTTCACGACATTTCGCCAGCATCTCAGCTAGCATTTTCAAGTAATGCTTCCTCCACGGCTGCTCGACTTGGAATTTAAGAATTCTAAGTTGAACAACCAATATATATATATATATATATACATATATATTGTATAATATTTTTAGTCATAATATGCTACAAGATGTGGATGCCCAGCCATGCCGTTAAATAAGTTGAACAGCCAATATATATATATATATATATATATATATATATATATATATATATATATATATATATATATATATATATATACACATATATATATTGTATAATATTTTTAGTCATAATATGCTACAAGATGTGGATGCCCAGCCATGCCGTTAAATAATAGTTATAATGTAAACATTTTTATCTAATAATATTTCAATTGGTCTTCGTATAAGTCTCATATTAGAATGGAGTAGCGGAAATGCTTTAACGCGAAGCAAGTGCACAGAAGTTGTTTTTTAATGATTTTGGATACATTATGATTTAAGTTTTAAGCATCGATAGTCTTGTTGGCTTTTACATATTACATATGGAAACAGTATTAAATTAGGATAAAGATTAATCCAAGATATAATCTACAGTTCTAGATCAAAATAGAATGTCAACAAATATAAAATAAACTTAATAGGTGAATTATTATATATCGTATCTACGTAGCAAGAGTATTGCCGAGTCATAATCAGTTTCAAAAGTTTAGGGAAGAAATAAAGGACGAATTATGTGAAACACCTTTTGACTCCAATTACATCCCATTAATTATCTCTCGGAACCGCATGAAATACTCAGTATTTTAATTAAAAACCTACCCAATTATACTGTTTTATAGTTAACATACGTCTTCAATTTTATCATACTCCTAGATTATTCTAACCCAAATTGCTAATGACACATATCCCTTCTCAACTCATTATCAAAGGTGGTTAAGCATTTTGTTATGTCAAGTATTACCAGACTAAAATTAAATAGGGTCATAGTAAATAACTAACTCGGGTTCACAGCAAACCACGAAACCCCTTACTGAGTGGCAAAAGTTTTATAGGAGGCTCTTCACAAAATTAATATAAAATGGAACACCACCTTGATTTTCTTTGTCATGCAAAAGGCGTTTGACATAGTAAGGCATGATGGGCTTCTCTAGAAACTTCTCGCCAAATACTTTTAAACAAAGAAATAAATTAAAAGTGATGATATTCCTATCAACATGCATTACTTAAACATTACTTAAAGTGTCTTTTACAAATACCACACCAAATACTGGCTGCAACCTCGGCTGTTGTTGCTACTGTTGATATTGTACTAATGCATAATTCGAAGAAATAAAAAAATCGGAAAAAAATAGATAACCGAGTTAATAATGGAAAATACCATAAGGCACCCATCTATATTTAAAATAAATATGACCGTATCCTGGGTCACTTTCTGATTTCAACTTACAAATATGCGAAAAAATATTGTTTAATGTTTCTATTACATAGATCTCTCTATGCAAATATCATGTTAATTAAAGTGTACAAATATTTTTTTCCAAATCGATTCACTTAATATACTATGAAAAAATTACTTAACAACTGACCATTATCGTTAAGCACAAAATTTAATATTTTTGTCTAATTTGTTTAGCTCAGAGCAAAAGCAGGTGTATATAATAAAAATAAATAATATAATGAATAATATAACATAAAAAGAAAATTAGTATTTTTTATTAATGCAATCCATAATATTTTTATTTCCTAATTTCCTTCTTTATTGTGCTCTATGGTACACAAGAGTTTATAAGAAAAGCAATCAAGTATCAATGTATTTCTAGATCTCTTTAATAATGATAGAGAAGGATTCAAAGTTACTTTTGCTTGGTAAGCCTTATTTGTTTCTCTATCCTTTAAATTTTTCTGTAAAAGATAATTAGTAAAACATAAAATTAAGAAAACTCAATTTTACGTGTAACAAAAAGAAAAAAAAATATTGTGTAAATAGAAAAAAGAGAAACACATTTTTTATTCCTGACGTGACTGATTTTAGTATAGCCCTAGGAACAAATTTTTATTTATACTATTTCTTATTTGCTTCTTGTATACCGCAGAGGTCCGCACTAATTCTATCGATAGTTAAAACATATTTTGTTTTAGTTTTTATAACGGTAATCCGATATTAGCCAATTGTAAAAAGTGTTGAAGTCATGACTACTGTTATTGGCTTCCTGCGTGACTGCAGTGCCAACTGATGCATGAAAGGGCAATATTTTCATATAATAACAGTATATTATAATGGAAATTCGCAATTAAAAATTTTATTTTTTTGGTTTAAATGGAAGTATATGGGTTGATAAAACAAAATATTTCTTGTCTGGTGTGCAATTCTATTAGGAATGATGTTACTGTTTGATCCACGATCCCCCAGTAAAGTTTTCGGACAGAAAGTCGGATTCTGGATTCATAGATGTATTGCTACTTTAGAAGAATATCAGCATTTGTATTTTTTTCTATATTTATGTATCCCACCACCTACGCAAGCATAATTATATGCTGACCGACCAGAGTACAAAAGCATTGAAGGCAGTTTCAGAGCACTTTGGATAGGGCAGTGACATGCTAAAGTTTTAACGGCTACCTAACTATTATCGTAAATGAAAATATTCTACCCGGATTCACTCGCAGCCAGATTTCAGTAGCATGAGTTTTTGCTTGAAAAACAGTGGTTTTCCAACAGAGTGTATTCAGAGACAACTCCATGTACATCAATATCCATTTCGTTTGAAATCTTGGAATCATCCGAACGGTAATTGCCCACCCGACATCCACACTTTTTATAAGTTGCTGTATGATCGAATTCCCAAATATCGTAAGCTTTGTTAATTTTTTGCGTAATAAAGAGCATTTTCTAGAGTCAAATAACATAAAAATTATGGCTTTAAATATATCTATTTTCTATTGTTTAACATTAAATAAGCTAATTGAACAATAACATGCGAAAGATTGGCACTTAAATGAAAATATTTTAGAAAAAACCATAACATTTCGTTGGGATATGGATTTAAAAAAATATTTGGTAAAATAAAAAATCATATTCCTTATGAATGTTCAAGCAATTTTAAAAATATCACTTATTCGTGTTCTTTCTATTGGCATATAATACACTAATATTTATTTGCAGCCAAAGAAATTGTCTGTAAGTTTCCGCCATTTGTCTTCGAATTACCACAGAAATACCTTTTGGCGAGAATAACGTTATGGGTGAATATATTTTTATGTTTTGCTTTATCAATATTTGAATTCAGTTACATGCTGTACAAGAAAGAAGATTTCAACTCTATTATGGAACATTCCGTGTTAACATTGGGAAGAATCTATGTAAGTACCTTGTATTGATTAAATATGGTTGTTTGACATAAATTGTTTTTATTTTTATTTAAATGATGTTTCAATGTGGTTGTATTTCTAATTGCTATCAAATATGAATATCGGTTATAGCTTGACAACGATTAGAGATAAGTTATTAAAATCGTCGTTTAAACAAAACTAAAGACAACGCAAGTCCGATTACCATATTTTAATCAATATTCAACATCGTTTATAATCTTCTAACTTATTGTATGTTCGTCGTATTTTCATATTTCGAAACTAGAAGAAATCAATAGATCCATTCGGTGAGACTTTGGTGTGTATCTGTCAGTACGTCTCAATTATTTTTTTTAGTTTTTACTTTTTTGGGTTTCGGTCATATTATTACTTTATAAAAAAATTAACACATGTTTTTTTCTGACGTTTCGGTTTATTTTATTGATTAAACCATCTTCAGAGAATTACTGTAAATATGAAAAGGAATATGTAAATTTATGCTATATAAACTGAAAATTTTACTTTCTTACCTAATGTTAACAGGTGGTTCACTTGAATAACTTACATTTAACTATTTTATTACTTCAATACAATATAATTAAACACTTCTTATTTAATATAAATATAAATATAGAAAACTATTATTTTTTGAATGCATTTTTTTTTTCACATCTGGTTTGTTTTGCTTTTGACAGAGTACTACCAAAGGGTTTGAAAGTTTCTGGACCATCTGCAATTTTATTGCCCTATTAGATTCGTAGTAATGTATATACGTTTTTACAACAAGAAGGAAAAGGTTATCAATACAGTTTGCCTGTCTATTGGTGTGGCTGCCAGTGAACAAAAGGTACACGCAACTTATAAACCAGTTATAATATATATATATATATATATATATATATATATATATATATATATATATATATATATATATATATATATATATGCCTAGAGTTGGGTGTCAGTACACTGCGACCTGGTCGATATCTTGTGCCCTTACTGCTGCCCAGTTGTATGAGTTACCTTATAAGGTGGGTAGCTTCCCTTTTTCGATTTGGTGTGCTTCCAAGAACCGCGTCCTAGGGTACTCTGTACTCTGCAAGGATATGAATAGAGAATTTGAACTCTTCTCTATCTACCAGTCCGATTTTCTTGCGATGTCCCTTCAGATGGCAATGCCCCGTCAAGACTTCTGTCAGAACTCTGAGCTGGTTTATACTCAAGCAACTGTTGCGTGCTATATTTAGTAAAATATCTTCCTGCCCTCACTGAAGCAGCACCGGGATTATTTCATCAACTCCTGGAGTTTGAAATGGTTTAGAGATGTCCATTGCCCATTTTAAACGACCGCTACTTCATATGTGTCTGGCCATTGCTGTAGCTTCTCTGGTGGGCCTTGCCGATGTCCCACCACATCATTCGCGTTACTGGGCTTTCTCCTCGGAAAGTGAGTGTTGAGCAAGAGTAATGGTCTTTCTTCCTCGCTCTCCGTGAAGCTGCCGTCTGGCTTTCCGAGTGCCATTGGTGTGTCGACCCTACCCTTCGCCATAACTTTGTGAAATCTAGCTGCGACTGATGTAGTTTGTCTTCATAGAATTTCTTAAAGCTGTTTCTTTGAGCTTTTCTAATTTCCTTGTTGTAGGTTGTAAGTTTCTTGGTGTAGCTCTGCCAGAGTCCTTCATCACGGTTAGCCCCCTTAAAAAATCTGCGCGTTTCGGATCTTAGGTCTGACAGATCGTCAATTCTCTAAAGTGCATCCCTACAGCTCTTGCTTGTTTGTAAAGGGCAGCCCGATTCATAAGCTCCGAGTTTTGCTTCATTTACTTCTTTCAGGTCGCATTCCAGCTCCAATGCTGCTTAGTGGGTCCTCTTGTCTGAATGCATGCTAAGCTTGCTTTCAGATTGGTGCTGTATTTTTCCCAATCTGTTCTCCTGGGATTTCTTCCGAAGACTGGCTCAGGAGGATCGATTTCTAAATTGAATGTGATTATTCTATGATCAAAAAGGGAAGTTTCATTCAATTTCCTCCAGTTTTTTTTACTAGGTTTTTTAAGGCTGGTGTGCTTAGTGTAATGTATAGCACTTCTTTCCTTACCCTTGTTACGAATGTAAGGGTAGTTTCTATATTCTTTACGGTAAGATTACATTTAAAGATGTATTCTACAAATCTCACCTCTTTGATTGGTGTCCTTGCTGCGCCAGATTGTGTTGGCATCACACCCCAATAGTAGTGGTAGTTTTTTGCCTGGCAGTATTCTACCAGTCTTTGCACTTCTAGGAGTGGTATAGGCCCATTTCCTGCGAAGCAGTATGAGGCTATGATGGTCTCCAGCTTCTTTTTCTTCAGTAGGAGGTATGCTCGAGTAGGAACGAAGTCTTGTTAAAAATTTTGAAATACAGAAATAATTAATAATTTTCCTTATTATGATATATGTTCTGGGTGTGTCATAACTGGTATTTTATATACCTTAGCGTTCTTGCTGTGTAATCCTTTTACCTGGTTTCTGTTGACCCAGGGTTCCTGGATCAGCGCAATCATCAGTCGGTTTTTAGTGAACGTCCTAGCGATTACAGCTAAAGCACCCTTGGCATGTTGAACATTTACTTGGGCAATGTTGATACAGAAATAATTAATATTTTTCCATATCATGTTACATGTTCTGGGTGTGTCATAACTGACATGCTATATACCGTAGCATCCTTGCAGTGTAATCCTTTTACCTGATGTCTGTAGATCCAGGGTTCCTAGATTAGCGCAATCATTAGTCAGTTTTTAGTGAACGTCCTAGCGATTACAGCTAAAGCACCCTTTGCATGGTGAATATTTATTTGGGCGATATTGATGCCCGCCATTTCCTGTTATTGGGAGAGAGTGTCGTCCGCTCCCTTGAGGGTAACGTTTACTTCTATGAGGGTAATGCCCTCCCTGTCATCTCTTCCTTCGATTTCCTCAACCTCCGTTGTCGTTTCGACAGATGATTGTGCTCCAAGATGGAGGTCGGAGATGTGGCAATATATCCTATAGAGACGATTAACAATAATAATTACCAGATGTAATATAAGCAGTAGGGAAGGCTAACTAGTAGAGGAGACTCCATAATAAAATAAATGTAGGATGAACTTCGCTGTTGTTGGGGGAAGGGGGATTTAACAGCAGAGGCGGAACGTCAACACGTGCAAACTGCCCAAAATCTTTTTCTTTAAAATTACCCCGGTAAAAAAACCATAAAGGCCAAACATGCAAAGTAGTGGATATAAGGGGCAAATTCTTGATCCCCCCGCCACTTTTTTGATTGGTCAGCCAAGAATGGCCTTGTTTCTGATTGGCTGCCCAAGTTTGCCCCTATATCGATTGTTTAGGTAAACTCCGCCTCTTTTTGCTCCACTTCTTACTTCCTTCTCATCCACCACAGCAATTGGAGGGGAGTTGGTATCTTAAACGATGGAATCTGAGTGAGCGAAATTCATTCACTACAAGTCTCAAACTCGCATAGATAATACACCACCAATAACAAGGTGTTACAAAATTTAAAAAATAAGTGGGAGTTATGAATAGTGATTTGAAAAATCAAGTTATCAAATTAGGTGAGTAGTTTACTAAAACTAAAAATCCCCACTTAAAAGATGTAATGCTTAAGCAAAGGCAACCTCAGTGGGCGTAGGTATATTGTAATTCTGCTTACCAACAAGCTGCAGAAGCATGTTTTACCTATAGTAAAACGTTAAATTTGTCAAAGTTCTTTTATGAAATAAAAGAATTAGGATTCAGTTTTTATTTAAGAAGATTGAAGAATCATATAAAAGATCCTGCTATATTCCAAGGAGAGAGGAAGAGAAAGACAACGAAATATTAAGAAAAAGGGAGGTTTTAATATAGAATTTATTATGGAATTGTTAGTAAGAGAAATATATGAAGAGTTTATGATGTCCGCAGCCTCTTTCGAGTTCTATGCATCTAAAGGTCAAGACAGTGAAGCACAGAATATTATTTTGTATTTAAATTATATTGAACACGCAGAATTATGTTTAGTAGCAGCGGAATTTTGTAGTAATTTAAAAGATTAAAATATAAATATGTTAATATGCCAATTTCAAGAACTTGGATTAAATAATGATATCACATGTATTAGAAAAATGTTACGAAATAAAACACATAATTTGTAATTAAGCTTTTTTTATTACATCAAAAATTATTGTAAAGGTAATAAACATTTGATAACGCACATACACATGGTAATTTTTGACGGTAAAAGCCGCAAAGATCCATTTCCTTTAAAGCAGGTTGTTCATTAATCTCCATAACTGGTTTCATGGAACATTTCTTTACGAAATCAGCCTTTGACTTGCCTTATGCCCATCATAAGCCGCTAAATCCGTTACAATAAATTTGTTATTTTCAATTTTAAATCCTTGACGATCTAGAATAAGTTTCATATTATCAAATATTTGAATTTATTGATCATTTCTACTTTTAATTGGTATTCACTTATTTGTTTCTTTAATTTCTGTAACTTAAATTGAAAATCTAATACTCGAACTAAAATCTTACACCTTATATAAATGAAAAATTTTCGCTTGGGCACATTAATAAATAGAAAATTAACGTATGCTCGCTTAAGCATAAGTAGATGCTCAACGGCTTCTGTAAGAAGAATATAACTGGTAATTTATCGTTTAGAATAATGTATCTCAAGGAAAAACAATTTTTGTCAATGGGTAGCAACTGAAAACTTTATCATGAATTATAACACAATATGCAGCTGTTTTAGGGGGTAGTTTTTCCTATGGGTCAAATTCATTTCTCATGGTTACTGGACCGATTTGTAGTAAATCTCTTTGATGTGAACCATTAATGTATACTATAGAATTATTTTCTTTAAACTCTTTTGGGTTAAAAATTGGTTCGATTGGAAATTTATAATATCTTTGACGAAATTCAGGAAACATTTCATACAGAGTAGCAAATTTATTATTTTCAAAATCAAGTTGAAGATCAATGTAAGGATATCTTTCTGAATTTAAAAATACATTCATATTTCGTAAATTACAATGATCAAACTTACTCATATCCATTTTTAGATTACCACGTCTATTTTTCTGAAAAGCGATTAAAACATGAGCGGTGTTTCGACTTTTGTAGATGTTTTTACGGGCCAGTTGGGTCTCGTAGTTTCCAGTAACTCTGTATATTTAACTAATATCCAACTTCGGAAAGTTATTTCTACATCACTATTTTTGTCAATATTTTTTTTTTTGTAAGTTTTAATTCTTGTGGAATTGCTACCGTTAGATGAGGAACTCTCTAACATAATTTTGTAAGTTTGAAGGTCATAGACAATGATGTTTCTTGCGAAGTAGTAGATATCTGTTGGACTTCCATTGTCTTTATTTTCGTTAAATATCACGACGTTTCGGCTAGTAGTTATCTCTAGCCGTTTTCAAGTGAAACTTTGAATCGAGTTTGCGTAAAGGGAGATTACTTATATCGGTGCTTTAAATAAAGTTTAAAGATATTATTCAGTAAATATATTTTATTAGTTTTGCTAATAAATATGTGTTATACAATTTCTTAAACAAATCAGATAAGTTTAAATTTTGGGACTAAATTTGATTATTTAAAACTAATTTTTGAACAGCTCTAATTTAAACATCAAAACTCCATTTGCACCTGGTGACAACATTTGAAAAGGTGAGGTTAGTTTCTTGCTGATTAATAAATTTTAAATTTTTAAAAATAATATTGCCATATTTTAATACTTTTTTCTTCTTCGGAAATGTTATACCCAATTCGGGCATTGGCCAATGAAAAAGGCTAATGTTTTTTTAGTATAAGCTCTACACCAACCCTAATCTGCTACAAGAGGGAATTGTATTCTATGCAGTGGATTTTCGCTGCCTTCTACTCAATTTTGTTGCTATTATTAGCAGTCGAATCCAACTTTTCGAAGAGAGTCGTTATTGTATAATCCCAACAACTCCAGGTATCCTCGATTTGTACCGTGCGTGCAGTATATGGCCTGCAGCAACCCCTAATCCACCATACGAGAGAATTGTGTTATAGGTAGTGGTTTCTCGCTATTTTTTACGTAGTTATGTTGTTAAATGTATGTGTTCTGCAAGAGATCTTGTTACTGTTAGCAGACGAACCCAACTTTCTGAACAAAATCCTTATTTCATAATCCCAACGACTAAGGGCGTCCTCGATTTCTACCGTGAGTGCAGTGTATGGCCTGCAGTAACTCCTAATCCATCATACGAGGGAATTCGGTTCTAGGTAATAGTTTCTCGCTGTCTTCTACGTAGTTTTGTTGTTGTTCGATGTATGTTAGCAGTCGAACCCAACTTTCCGAACAAAGTCTTTATTTTATAATCAAAACGACTAAGGGTATCCTCGATCGGTAGTTTTATTCCACAGTTATATATTTAACTAAATCACTTTTTTGATCTCTTTTCATTTGAACTCACTGTTAACCACAAAATCAAAACGATAGTAATTACCTGAAGTATTGAAACGCAAGGTAACGTATATCAAGGAGGTCATCGCGATGTTAAATACTTGCATTTTACAAGGCAATATATATAGGTATGAAATTTCAAATTCCCAGTTGGTACTGAAAAAGGTATTCTTTTATTGTTTAAAACCTATAAGGGAAAATTATTTGTAATTTTGGATATTGTTTATAGTACTTTCAGGTATTTAAAATTTGAAGATAAATTATTTGAAAAATTGAAAAAATATGTATTTTTCATGACAATAATTAATTGGCATGTCGAATTAAAATAAACAGTAATATCAATAGGATTGAGTCGACGATCACGTCGAAATTTTCGATTTGTAAATTAGGATTTTGCAGGAATATCCTACACTTAAATAGTAAGATTACGTTTAAAAAATCGATTTTTAGTTGAAAAACAAAAATGTTCTTCTAAATGTAAAATTTTGTTTTTAGAACAGATATTAATAACATGCTATTTTAAAATTATTTGCTAAGAGATTTAAAAATAAAAAAAGATGGAATTACCCTCGTAAAAACTCAAAATGTGATGAAAGTACTCGGGAGGAGTAAATTCTTCGACGACCTGAATTATTAAACTCAAGGTAACGTGGCAGAGCAAAATATAATGAGAGAGCCTAAGAGTAAGCAGAAAATATGATGGGAATACTTGGGAGGAGGAAATTCTTATTTAGACTAGATATTCTTCCTCCTCTTTGCCCTGTCCCATTTATTCCCTAATTGTTCGCTAGATTAGAAATTTTTACATTAAATTTAGTTTTCCACAAGAATACTAGATTTTATATAATTTTTTCTGAATCCGCTTAATGGTGAATTCAAGTCTTCTATGACATAACTCATGCTGTCATTAAATTCTTTTCTAGAAACTTCAGCAGCTCTTTGAACTAATTCATTTAATGATTTTATATCTTTTGCTATCTTATTTTCTATATTTTTTAAATCTAATGTTATCTTTACTAACTTATCTTCTATATTTTTTAAATCAGACGTTGTCTTTTCAGTTTTATGTACTATATCTTTAAAAAATGTTTCAAATTCTTTTATGAGTAATGAAGTCTCCTCGATTTTTGAACTATTATTTCTAATTGTAATTAATACATCCTTTTTAGAAACTTCCATTATAGCTTGCACTTCTTCTAATATGGATTCTAATTCTTTTTGTAATTTCTTATCCAGTACCTTTGCAAAATTTCCTTCGTCAAAAGAAGTTTCAGATTTTGTATTAAGATTGTTTAATTGCTTTAATATATCCTCAATTTTTTCATTATTTTTTGTAATTTGATCTTTGAATTTTGTTTAAATTTTTTCATTTTCATTTCGAAAATCCTCTTTCAATTTGTCTTTTAAATATTGTAAATTTGATTTATATGCATTGTTTTTAATTTCATTTTAATTTGTGTTTTAAATTCATTAACCTTGTCAGTATCTTTTTTGTGAATTAGGAAATGAGTGCTCATTGATTTTTCAAGATACCGTGTATTTTTATCCGTAACATTATGTATTTTCTTAAAATTTCCTACTTTTTATACTACTCTTTTATTAAGCATATGAGTAAAATTTTGAAACTTTGACGTAATATCCTTGAAAATACTGTTCTTTGCGTTATCAATTGCTGAAGTATCCTTAATTATTGGTTTAATTGATGTTATTTCATTTTTTAATTCATTTTAAAACCCTTCAACATTATTATATTTCAACTTCAAGAGTTTAAAGTCATCTTCATTTTTAGAAACTTTCTGAGAATATTTTTCTACTGGCTGGTCATTTCCTATAATTATATTTATTATCTCGTCATTATATTCAGGAAATTATCTTAAAATAGCTTAATCTTTTTTACAATATTTTGTATATTATTATCGTATTCATTTATTCTCTTGTTTAAACTATTAACATTCTTTTTCATACAAGAATCTAAATTTTGAATCATTTTGTTTTCAATATATTTTACATTGCTTTTAAAATTTTTTAATATTTTCTTTTCAACGTTAGATAATATTTTATTTTCTAAGAAGGATATGTCTAGAGCGTATTTTTTGGAAATATGATGACCAAATTTATCGATAGTCATTTTAAAAATGTGTAAAATTATCTATTGGGTTCTTTTATATGATAATATTAGCTTCCCGTAGTTCTTCAATAATAGAAATAATTTCATTGTTATGACCAGTCAATAAGTTCGTTAACATTATCCTAATATACGTAGTCTGTATTAGGTTTATCAACTTTTAAAGTTAAACCAAATCCGGTTTTCTTTGAAGCCATTCGACTTTCTCTGTATGGAGCTTTCCGTCTTGCAAAAATCCTTCAACTACTTGCTGCGATTCAGGATTAAGAGTTTTAGTTTTTTTATTCCTTTGTTTTGTAAACAAGGTCCTATTATAGAAATATATTTATAAAATCCATTTCCCTGCACCCGCTCATTTGGATCATTATATCTACGATATGCATTGGTTCTCTTTAAAATATCCATGCAATTTTCCAAATCTTGTTTTTTATAACCTACTGGTTCTTTTTTAAATAGTAATTCATACAAGCCTGGTGTACCTGTATAGGTTATTCCTTCAATTTTTATGTTTTTACCAATAATTTCTACAAGTTTATTTGTTAAACCCAAAAAGAATTGCTCAGTTTCCAAATCATGAATTATTCCATATTGGTGATCAAATTTATGTTCAACATCTTTTACACCATCATCAATATATTGACGAGGTAATTCATGAAAACTTGACAAATATTCTTTATATAAGTCCGTATTAACAATTGTTTGAATTGTTTGCCGTGTTTGTTCGAGTATGTCTGAAAGATTTCCTATTGTGGAGCGTGAACCTGAAAATGGGGTAGTTTCTGCAATAATACTTGTTTATTGGCATTTGACTAGTTGAAGATATACTCGCATCCCAATCAATCAATGGTATTTCTGTAGGAAGGAGTCGAGTTTTTCCAGTCTGTCATTTTTCTGGTGTCGATGTTCCATACTGTAGATTTTGTTGGTGTTAGTATTTGAGATGATCTTTTTTGCGATGTTTCATATAATTTTTTAATGGTGTGTGTAGATTTTCCATATTTCAATAGGTTCAATTTTTAAAAAATGAAAGTTTCAGTTAAAAATAAAGAAATCTTTCTGCCGTATTTAAATAGTTTGTTATATATGTAATTCTCCTTTCAGGCAGAGAATATAAATAACATATATACAAACAGTCTATTTCCTGCAAATATCGCTCTGGTCCTCTCTCCATACGCGTTTTGATCAACTCATGATCTCGTGAGTGGAGCTGTATCGGACCGAGAGCATCACTATCAGGAAACAACTGATATAAGAAAGATAAATTTCAAGGTATGTCGGCAGGATATTGCAACTGCCATCTGCCGACCTCGATGTTAGACTGAAAAATATCG
This sequence comes from Diaprepes abbreviatus, assembly GCA_034092305.1. Classification (NCBI taxonomy): domain Eukaryota; kingdom Metazoa; phylum Arthropoda; class Insecta; order Coleoptera; family Curculionidae; genus Diaprepes; species Diaprepes abbreviatus. The sequence continues at coordinate 125,688 of JASJET010000066.1, read as the reverse complement.
CCAGTCGAACGACATCTGTGAATCATTGGAGTAATGTGAAATTTTTAAAAAATTAAAATTTCGGTAAGAAATAAATACATTTTTCTGCTGTATTTAAATAGTTTGTTAAATACGTAATTCTCCTTTCAGGCAAAGAATATGAAAAATATATATACAAGCAGCCTATTTTCTGCACATATCGCTCTGGTCCTCTCTCCATACGCGTTTCGATCACCTCATGATCTCATCAGTGAAGCTGTATCGGACCGAGAGCAACACTAGTAGGAAACAACTGATACATGAAATATAAATTTCTAGGTATGTCGGCAGGATATTGCACCTGCTATCTACCGACCTCGATGTCAAACTGAAAAACATCGCCAGTCGAATCATTGGAGTAATGTGAAATTTAAAAAAAAAATGAAAATTTCAGTAAGAAATAAAGAAATGCTTCAATTTTACCAATCGTTGAAATTAATTTTATAAGGATCGAGTTATCGGTTTATATGTTCCCTCCATTTTAGTTTGTGCCTCAAATTTTGTATTTTTTAAACTTTGACATTTTTGTTTAACAGTTCTTCTTGATTTAACTAGCTCCCTTGCTACACGTTCGTTCATGATTAGTATGATTTGCTATCAAATTTTTATTTCTATAAGTAGATATATGAATCAAATCCTTTTCGATATCGACCAGATTTCACATTAGAGTCTTTGTCTATTATCAAAAATCCAAATTTATCTTTCCAACACATTAAACGCAACTCATTAAATTAGTTGAATGACATATCAACATTAACATGGTCATCATAAATATGTTTAAAGTTTGTTCGATCTTGTTGAAATTTAACAATGAAATTCGGGTTGTCACTAATTAATTGTTTCGGAATAGAAGAATATGTTTAGCATAAATAAAAACAATCAGTACTTTTATGTCTTCCGAATCAAACATTCTGATTACAACACACTATATAATCAAATTTTATTATAGAGTTTGGTTTAACTTCTTTTGGTGAAACAATAGTTTTTTCAATTCCAGATTCATAATATCCAATTTCTCTCAAATATTTAAAAAGTGTTCTCAAATATTTGTAATTGGGTTGATATATGGATATTGAATAAACATATAAATTTTCAAATCGTAAACCATTCGGATTTTCGATCAAACTGATAATAACATTAGTTTTGCCACAGCCTGACTGGCCAGTAATTAACCCTCTTTTATTTTCTTCAAACGGTTTCCCATATTTTCTAGAACTATTCACTGAACTTTCATGATCTTTAATTGTTATAGAATATGGTTGGTCTCAACTCTCATTTTATGTACAAGACGAACTATTAATATTCAGTATTGTAATGCAACTGATTAGTTATTAACAGAATTGCAACTATGTATATATAATGTTTTCATCATATAACAAACGAATCATTTTCAAAACAAATAGCAAAAGGAAAGAAAGTGGTCTAGTAAACACATTAACAAATATATTACTTTTTGAATTGCATATTCCTGGTTATAATTTTTGTGGACCAGGAATAAAATTGGAAAAAAGATTGTCAAGAAGTGATAAAGGTATAAATTTATTGAATGAGACTTGTAAAGAACACAATATTGCTTACCTACAATCAAATAATATGAAAAGAAGGCATTTAGCTGATAAAGTATTAGCCGATAAAGCTTTCTTATGGATCAAAGCTAAAGATTCTAATTTCAGGGAAAAAACAGCTACCCTAGGAACTACTGGTGCTATGAAAATTAAAAGAAAATAAGGTATGGGGCTTCGAACAAGAATAAAGTTGAATCGAAAAATTCGTAAAGGACGAGGTCTATCCTTACCTCAGGTAATTTCAAGAGCTAGAAAAGGAATTAAGAAGAAACGGTTTAGAGACCTAAATTTAAGTATTCAAACTGCTTTAAATGCTATTAAAAAAATACGTAAAGTGTTACCTCCAAAGAAAAGATTAATTCCAATCCCAAAAACTGGTGGATTCCTTCCACTTATAACTTTATTTGCTGGTTTGTCTGCTTTTGATGCTCTTGGAGGAGCAGCAGCAGTTATTGTTAAAGTAGTAAATGATGTCAAAGCAAAATTAGAAGAATCCAAACGACACAATCAAATGATGGAGTCTATAGCCATAGGAAAAAAGGGAAGCGGATTTTATTTAAAACCATTTAAAATTGGATGTGGATTATATTTGAAACCTTAATCAAAAAACTGTTAAAACATATTCCTCGAAAAGTCCTTACAAATTACGATTTACTTAAATATGTTAAATATTTACAAATTTCCAACTTTCGAGGTATTTTTATGAGGGATAAATTAGCAATAAAGATAAAGATAATTGAAAATGCCATTGTCAATCTAGATAATCATAGTGGTGATGGGACTCACTGGATAGCCTATATAAAGAAAGGAAAAAATATAATATATTTCGATAGTTATGGTAATTTGCGACCTCCTACTGAATTAACAAAGTATTTTTATAGTGACAAAAATAATAACACTGTTAATTATAATTATACCAATTATCAAAGCTTTAACAAAACAAATTGTGGTCAATTGTGTCTAAAATTTCTTTATAACCATATGTAATACCTAATTTTAGTTTATTCTTAAATATATTTTTAAAGTAAAATGTCATATAGTTTCGTTCTCAGTGGCAATTCTGCTATTTTAGCATCAGAGTTACATCCAACTATGAATTAGAAACCGACAAGTTTTTAAAAGAAACAGCTGGATGAGGATCAAATTAGTTTTAGCCAAATAATAATACTTTATGTACACATTTTAAATGCTCTGCTCCCATTACTTTTCGCGAAGGAACTATCAGCAAATTATTAGGGTGTACAAATTTACGATTAAAAGCTAATATCGAACATATGTAAGATTTTTCAGCTGAAATCACTCAAGGAAATTCAATAAGTATAATTTATAGCATTGCAGAGGGATCATATTTAAATGGGAAACCTGTTTAAATAATACACCAGTTTTTCCCTAGTTTCGCTCCAGGGTTCAAAATAATTGAATCTCTCCAAAACGTTATATATTTCCCAGTAACAATTAAAGTAGTTGATAAAATAACCATTAAAATAAGAGACAGGGAAGGTGATCTGGTCAATTTTAGAGAAGAAACCGTCATGATAAAACTACATCTTAAAAAGTAGATGAAAGATGGTAATATTATTTAACAGTAAACTTACAAACTTTAATAAAAAATTTAATAATAAAAACATTAAACTGTCTGGCCGGCAGTGTGCTGCAGCCAGCAGTATACTTGTCGCTACTCTAATGCGTGTAGACAGTACAGCCAGCTATCCGCTGACCTTTAACCATATCCTTTCTTTACCTTTTAAACATCCTTCTGCTCTGACACACTTACTCTCAATTCCTACATAATTCCTTAAGAACCACTTTCTTTCAGCTTTCCGACTGGACCCGGCAACGAATAGATCCAGGGTTTCCCTCAACCAATCGTAGGAGGCGATTAAATGGGGAGAACTTTTAAATTTTAAATAAAGAAATGTCGACTGCAAAACATAATGTACCCCAGGTGGGTAGGACCCATGGTCCATAATCCCACACCGCAGAAGCGGTCTGCTCCACGAATTCTGGGGGGAGCAACATTTCAACATCGCAAACTTTAAGTGGCAGGGTGTTGAGGAGGCGAACCCCTGTCGCACAAGAAGCTACAGCCCAAAAACATTAGAGCCAAACAACAATGAGAGCTCTACCCTCCGAAGGTGCTGCGCGGTAACCTCAGCCAGCGCTCACTCAGGCGGGACTTTCGAGACAGCGCATGAAATGGACAAGATCCATGAATGAAACTGTAATGCGCATTTTTTATAGGGTGACTGAACTAGGACGAGAAACCATCGGTTATAGACAACAGCTTCATGCCGAATTTTGTAGGGAATATCCACACCTACAAGTGTCACAACAGAGATTAGCAGACCAATACAGAGTTATTCTCCGAAATAAACTAATCTCAGAAGCGAGACTCAACATCATCAAAGCGGAAATAGAACGAGAGATAAGAAGCACCGACAGTAACAATGAACAAACAGCAGAATCTGCGCCACAGCCAGACCTAGAGACTCAAGAACAACCAAACATCGGCATAAGAGTGGACATCGCTGAAGACCGGCAGCAACAACAACTACAGCACGACGATCAGATAACTCCAAGAGCTCTACTCGCCGAAGATGCTGTGCGGGAACCCCAACCAACTCTTACTCAAGCGGGACGACCAAGACAGCATGAAATGGACTGTGCATGAACGAGACAATAATGCGCATTTTTTATAGGGTTACTCAACTAGGACGAGAGATAATCGGCTGCAGACAACAACTACATGCCGAATTTTGCAAGGAGTACCCACATATGCAAGTGTCCCAGCAGAGAATAGCTGACCAATATAGAGTTATTCTCCGAAACACCCTAATTCCTGAAGCTCGGCTTAATAGCATCAAAGCGGAAATTGAACGTGAGATCAGGGGCACTGACAATAACAACAATCCGATTGCTGAATCTGAGCCACAACTGAAACCTGAGGTCCAAAAACAACAGGAACAGCTATATGACGATGCCCAACAGGACAACACTGAACTCTTTTATCAGAAACTGTCAACGGAAATGAGTGCTGCGGTGTTGGAATATGATGGAAGCAATCTGTTAAAAAGACCGGCACTGCCAAAAATTAATTCATCCAAAAAACTGGATGCCATGTTAGACATCATGAACTATCATATTTTACCAGTTTATGTTTCAGATGACTACACTCTGGAGTCCTTACATATGACCATCTACTGTGCCGCGACTGCTATAGCTAGAGCTCTAGAAATTAAAGTTACAACAGAGCACTGATCAGCAAGAACAGAACCCAACACACCACCATGGGAACGACGTCTAAATAAGAAAATTGAAAATCTTCGAATAGAAATAGGACACCTGACGGAGTACATCAGGGGCACAAGAACCAGTCGATTGCAAAGGCGAGTTGAAGAAATCACGAATTGTGTCCGATATCATTCGCAACAAGATCCAGCGAATGTTACTGCTCAGCAATGCCATGATTCGCTGGAAAAGAAGCTTTCTGTTATTGCAGGACGGCTAAAGAGATACAAGACCAGCAATAACCGAAAACGAGAAAATCCACTCTTCCAGATCAGAAAAGACTCTCTACCGTAAGCTAACCTCCCCACCTAATATAGCAGATAATAAATATCCCAATAGAAAGCAGGTAGGAGAGTTCTAGGGAAACCAACTTTCCACACCAGCCAATTGTAACATCATAGCTGGCTGGATCAATGAAGAACACCAAATCTGCAAAGATTACAGCCAGATGCAGTTTGAGCCTTTTACCACCGAGGAAATCTCAAGAATAATCAAGGAATCCCATAACTGGAAAGGTCCAGGTCTCGACGGGATCCAGAACTACTGACTCAAAAAATTCTGGTGTATACACCGTCAGCTGGCTAATCTTATTAATGATGTTTTTCTTAACCCAGCAAAAATGCCATAGTTCTTGACCGAAGGTATTACGTACCTCCGACCAAAGGACCAACACAATACACATGACCCAGCTAAGTATAGGCCAATCACCTGCCTACCCACACTGTATAAGGTGATCACCTTCTACTTGACCCAACGCATCTATGCATATTGTGAGCAAAATAACATCATTGCAGCTCAACAGAAAGAATGCACGAGGGGAGCAATGGGATGCAAGGAACTGTCATATGTAACCAAGCTTGTACCAACCGAAGAAACCTCTTTGCTGCTTAAGTAGAATATAAGAAGGCCTTTGACTCGGTGCCACATGAGTGGCTCAAAACTATATTGAGAATGTATAGAGTCGATAATAATTTTATTTCCTTTTTTGAACGCATCATATCAACCTGGAGAACTAGGATCCAATTGTAAGTGCCATTCAGCGACACCATCGAAACTAATACCATTCCGATACGAACGGGAATATTTCAGAGCGATTCACTTAGCCCATTGTGGTTCTGCCTTGCAATGAACCCACTATCACGCCGTTTGAACACCACCAGCTACGGTTTTAGTATACATAAATAACAACGAAGAGGTAGTAAGAGTGAAACATCTTCTATACATGGATGATCTTAAACTGATGGCTGCTACCAGAAGCCAGCTGGAGCAAATGCTTAAAATTGTAGAGAAGTTCTCCGGGGATATCGGAATGCAATTTGGACTTGACAAGTGCCGTATTTTCAACATTATTAAAGGGGAGATACAACCAGGGGCTTTTGAAATGCAGAATGGTGAAACTATAGCTGCAATGGAAGCAGACCAAACATACAAATACCTAGGAATGAAACAGACTAAAAGAATTGACCATCGCACTATGAAGGCCGAATTGACAACTGAATTTGTCGGGAGGGTAAGGCGGGTATTACGAACTAATTTAAAGAGTAGAATTTTGTTTAAGATGCTCAACACGTATGGTTGCTCTGCGCTGAGCTACTCTTTTGAAATTGTAAAATGGAGCAGGAGGGACATCCAAAACCTGCAAAGAAAAATAAGGACACTCCTAACAAAAGCACAAAAACATCACCCTCGGAGTGCTATTGATATATGGTTATTGGTAAGCAGCTCGACCAACAAATAATAAATTTACGTTCATATTTCCACAGGTTAGCGGACCCTTCCGCACTACATCGAACAATATGCGAAGCAGACGACTCAACGCCGCTACAGTTGAGGGAACAAGATATTACTTCTTACCACCAAACAGACCAAGAGAAGTTACAAACCTGGCTACAGAAGTCACTTCATGGACGGCATTCAAATGAGGTCAATCAGGATAATGTCGACAACTTAACGTCTAACTACTGGTTGATTTCATGACGGATGTTTCCAGAAACGGAGGGCTTCTTATTAGCTATCCAAGACCAGGTTATTTCGACGAAGAACTACCGGAAGTTCATCATTAGAGATCCCTCAATAGAAAATGACCAATGCAGATATGGCTGTCGAACATCAGAGACAATACAGCACATAACTGGAGGATGCCAAGCGTTTGCCGCAACCGAGTATAAGGAAAGACACGACTCAGCCGCTAAGACATCCACCAAGAGTTAGCAGAAAAGGTAAACCTATTACAGGTAGAAAAAGTGCCTTATTACAAATACAATCCGGAGCCTATTCTTAAGAAAACCAGTTCATTTTATACTGGAACCGAACGGTTCTGATGGATCAAACAGACCAGATATTATACTAATAGATAAAATTTCTAGGCAAATTACACTAATCGACATTGCTGTACCTAACAATAACCTAAAGCCAAAATACAACGAGAAGATCGTCAAATACAGAGATCTGGAGGTGCAAATCCGCAGACAATGGGCAAAGAACAGCGTTTAAACGATTCCCATAATACTGTCAACAACTGGAGTGATACTAAAGAACCTTCTACAGAACATCAAGGGACTGGGCCTTAGCGAGCATTTGTATAAGCCGATGCAGAAAGCAGTTCTCCAAGCAACCGCGCGAACCGTTCGAAATCTCGTAGGAAATACAGCAGACCACGTCACCTAGGACCCGACAACATGGAAAGGGTTCCCACAGAGCTTCATACTTTTGGTATCTTTGTATATCTGGCATGAGTTAATATTCCCTGGAGGGAGTGTGTTTGGGTTTTAAACTTAAATAAAATAGATTATTTAAATGTAAAAGAAAATGTCTTGGTTGATGAATCAATATTAAGCCGGGAAATTCTTTCTTTTGATTCTTTTAATCCTACAAAACTCGGATCAAGTGATGAAATCTGAATTGCTTTGCCACTAAGAGGAAAATATTCTTTCCCTTGCAAAAACGAAATTTATGTAGAACTACAAGTGACTAAAGAAGATGACACTCCTTTAGCTAATACTGTTTTAATTAATTATGCTCCAGTATTTTTATTTAAAGAACTGCGTTATACTTTAAATTGTGGTACTATTGACTCCTCTTGAGATATAGGCATGACTTCAACGCTTAAGGGGTATATTTCATTTAATCAAAATGAAAGCGCCAAGTTGGAAAATTCTAAAGAACACGTTATGACTGATGATAAAGGTAGTGTTTCGTTAAGTATTGCATTAAAATTTATTCGGGATTTTCTGAAGATTATAATAAGATTATTCTAAATTCATAACAAAAGTTTATTCTTATAAGAAGTAATGATGATACAAATCGAGTAATGATGAGATGAAAAACCCAAAATTAAAATTACGAAATTATGTTGGGGGGTTCCTCATCTTATGATAGCAATTCCACAACAATTAGCATTTACTAAAATTATTGACAAATATAGTGATATACTAACAATTTTCCGAATTTGGGAATTAGTTGAATATCCAAAGTTACTGGAAACTACAAGACACAACTGGTCCGTAAAATCTACAAAAGTCAAAACACCGCATCATGTTCTAATCGTTTTTCAGAAAAATATAAGGGGTAATTTAAAAATGGATATGAGTAAGTTTGACCATTGTAATTTACGAAATATTAATGTATTTTTAAATTCAGAAAGATATCCTAACAATGATCTTCAACTTAATTTTGAAAATAATAAATTTTCTACTCTTTATGAAATGTTTACTGAATTTCGTCAAGTATATTATAACTTTCCAATCGAACCAATTTTTAATCCAAAAGAGTTTAAAGAGAATGCTCCTATAGTATACATTAATTGTTCACTTCAGATAGATTTACTACAAACCGGTCCAATAACCATGAGAATTGAATTTGAATCAAAGGAAAAAATATCCCCTAAATCAGCTACATTGTTACGGTTAAAAATTGATCTTAAGTAATAAATATTTTCATTTACATTTTTCTACATTAAATTACAGGTTCAGATTACTAAAGTAATAAATAGATTGTAGATGTTTTCTACTATAAAACTAATGATTACATTTTGTTTTTCATTCATTAATATTGGTTTCGTCTGTATTCAGATCATTCCTTTTGTTTACATTTTGAAATATTGATTGACATCGAAAGTTAACCTATTTCTGTAATTGGTAAATTTCGTCAGGTACCTCGAGACAATGTATCACAGATTGGGAAAAGCGTTTTCTTAATGATTGGATAAATATGAATAGTGTTTATTGGTTTTCGGGTTGATTTTCCTTCCTTAGGAAATATTTATTTATTGTCACATATCTGCTGTTTCAGATAGTCAGGTCCACTGAATTGCATGGATAGTTTTCATGGTTGCTTATATGACGGCACCTCTGTTAAATATATCGAAATGTTAAATTCGAAATAAGATAGTATCGAGTTTTTCATTATGTTGTTTTTAGTTTATTAGTTGGATATTTTCCTTTACTAATTGGAATTTTTGGTAATTGGCGCGATATTAATTGCAATTTTAATTACCCAGTTTAAGATATCTTTTTTACGCAGCCGGTAAAGATTTCACTACCACCTAAAAATTCTATTTTAACATATTTTCTTATAATTCATGATAAAGTTTTGAGTTACAACCCTTTGCCAATAATTGTGAAGTAGTGGATATATGAGAGAAGGAAAGAGGAGGAGGAGGAGTAAGAAGAATAAATCATCAACACTTTTCATCCTCCTTCTCCTCTTTTCTTCTCTCATTATAATTTTCAAATCTCTCATTATACTTATTAAAAAACCTCGTATCATCAACACTTTTCATCCTCCTCCTCTTTTGTTCTCTCATTATACTTTTCAAAAAGCCTCGTATACATCACCTTGAGTTTAATCTTAAAGTTAACAACATGACTAACCTTTCATCGAATCCGGTCATAGTAGGAGATCTAACCTTATGTTTGACCTTGAGGTGGATAACCTTATTTGACCATGAAGTCGATATAAAGTCCTACCACCAATGAATTTTCACTTCAGTAAATTTATAAAATAGATACGTGGAGCAACAAAAGATGATAAATTAAATACCAACAAATAATAAGTAAATAATAAGTAAATAATTTTATATTTAATAGTAAATATTACAAAGTAAATATTAAAAAAATTCATTCAAAAATTTATGGATAATAATATTGAAGAAGATCCAGATCTAGATGAATTAATTGGAGTATTGGATTACAATACACATCTTAACGAAAAAAAATTTCAGAAGAACTTCAGAAATTGTTTGAACTACGATATAAATAATTTCGAACAAATTGAAGCTGACTCTGGTGACTCCGATATTGAAGAAGATAATGAAGAAGATAATGAAGAAGACAGTGCTAGTGCTAAATTTTGTTTAGTGAAACATAAGTACACTGATCCCAAAGAAGTTGTGTTCTGTATTACTCAGAGTTATATCGTAGTGTTAGTAGTGACGGAAAATCAAGAAAAAACTCTTTGTCACGCATGCTATCAAATTATACAATATTATCAAAGGGCAGGGGCTCATAGACATGTAAATACTCATAAATGATTTACATTGCGATATGTGTTCAAGACAGTTGTATCAAATTATTACCCCCAAAGTTTGTTTAATTTGCAATAGTAGTGTTAAAAATATTGATTTAGATTGGGACGCAAATGTTCCAGTGGTGCCAATATAATGCCTGGTAAAAAACCAATATATAAAAACGGTAGGAAGTCGCGAAGGGTAAAAAAAAAAGTTGTTAATGAAATAATTGAAAATAAAACCGAAGAATGTCCTATATGTCTTGAAGATATATTATCTAATAAAATGATGTCACCAGAACCTTGTAATCACAGATTTTGCATCCCTTGTTTAGGAATGTGGATGTTAATTAATAAAACATGTCCAATCTGTCGCAATGAACTATTTGTAATTAAATGTGAAAATGAAGAAACTGTAGTCCTAGAATATTTTGATTAGAATGTATTATTTAATATTTATGTATTGCAAACCACTTCATAAATGCGAAAATGAAGAAATTATAATCCTAGAATATTTATTTTAAAATGTATTATTATTTAATTTTTATTATTTTAAAATTATTATTGTTTGTATTTAATTTATCCATTTATTCTTATCTTATTGGAATAAAGAATTGAACAATTTCGAAAAAAAAAATGTTTTATTTATAAGTATAACGCAATTTTAATTACCCAGTTTGAGATAGTTTTTTTTCTAAGCAGCAATCCTTTATTTTTCACTGGCGCCCAACGTGGTTAAAATCTTAATAAAATTTTACTGAAAAGTATGTTCCAAATTTGTACAAAATAACTAGTTTTCAAAATATTCAATTGTTAAGCAATTAAAATTGTCAATAAATGTGTCACTATAATATTCATTATTTTAAACAATAATTAAATGGTTAATTGGCCGCTCTGGGACTCTAGAAAAATGGAACCATAATAAAAACCTCAATTACAGTAAAGTATCGCAAAAATAAAACATTTAAATTTGAGGCTGTAGCGCAACGAAGTCGACTGCGTTTCACCTTACATAGTTTACTGGTTCGCCGCAAATATATGATATGGTAAATTACCAAAAGATAAATATCATTAAAAAAAAATATTAAAGTCCAGATATTTAAAATCTATTAATTAGTAAGGTTCAAAAACATATACACAAGAATCCCCTACCTGTTAGCCCTCTAGGTAATCGAACAGAAAACTGTGTTTAGATAACTAAACGATTCAAAATACAGGGTTAATACCCATTAGGCTTAACAGTCAGAAACTCTTGTGTACATACTTTGGCTAAAATTAGGCACTTAGCTGTATCACTTTAAAACAGGTGGTTGAACAAGGCCTGTGACATAGACGGCTTCCCCAGAAAGGACGTCGACCTGTCTCAATATGGAGATTGTCCCCTTCAGAGGCTCACAATCCCAGAAGTGCAGCACGAAAACCCAAACTGTACATTATGACTATTTTCCAAAAACATACTCTAGTTTATTCCAAAGACATATTGTACTTATCCCAAAGACAATACTGTAGTTATTCCTAAGACATATTGAACTTATCCCAAAGACATATTCATTCCAAAGACCCTCGAACTCAAGCAAATGTTGGCATCTGCTAACTGATAAGCCGTTGTTTCTGGCTGGCTGAAGAAAATAATCGCCAAACTGGCTGTAGAGTGAAACGACCAAAATCACCAAAATTGTTTGCACCCCGACTAGGTTTTGTCACTTTAATCGGCCCTTTATGACCAATTCCCTTAACTTGGGAAAGCAGTAGAACTAAAACCACATCTTCACGCTCTTGCGTCAGATAGCCAAAAGAGAACGATTTCTCTCAAATTACTAGCACATTTCTTCCAACGGAAGTTACCAAAAAAACTTTATAAAAAGTCTATCAAAAATCTATCCAAAAAAAATAACCTTAATCTCGTACCATAATCTCGAACCCTTGACATTTATCATACAATTTGAACTACTTCCGGAAAATATATACAAAAATTCTTCTATCTCAACTTTAAACTGGCCAGTACTAAAATCAGACCGAGACAACCAATATCTTAATAATCTAACCTGCCTCGTCCTACAAAATGAATACTCAATAACAAACTACTTAATGGGTTCGAAATATTCAAAAATGAAATCCATTTAGTTCGAACTAGTTCGAGGGTCTAATTTCAAATATTTTAATTACCAAAAATTCTAATTAGTAAAGCAAAGGGAAATATTCAATTAATAAACTAAAAACAACATAATGAAAAAAAAATCGATACCATCTCATTTTAAATTTAGCATTTCGATAATATTCAACTAATGTGCCATCTTATAGGCAACCCAAAAAACTTTTCAAGAATTGAGTGGGCCTGACTAATAGCTGATATGTGACAATAAATAAATATTTTCTGAAAAAAAGGAAAATCAACGAGAAAGCAAATAACCCTATTTATATTTATCCAAACATTAAGAAAACGTTTTTCCCAATCTATGATACATTGTCTCGAGGTACCTACTGAAATTTATAAATTACAGAAATATATTAAGTTTCGATATCAATCAAAATTTCAAAATGTAAACAAAAGGAATGATCTGAATATAGATGAAACCAATATTAATGAATGAAAAACAAAAGGTAATCATTAGTTTTATAGTAGAAAACATCGTTTACTATAAATTTACGTACAAAACAAAATTCTATTTATGACTTTAGTAATCTGAACCTCTAATTTAATCTTGAAAAATGTAAACAAAAATATTTATTATTTAAACCCAATTTTTAACCGTAACAAAACATAACAACTCAATACAAGAGTTTTGATTATTCATAATAGATTGAAAAAATATAAATAAATAAATATATGAAAAAGTTAATACCAATGAAAAAATTAAATGTGTTGGAACAATTACATTTTGAATTTACGAATGATTGTAATATATGTGATAAACCTATAATTTCGGATAAGGTTGCTGATCATTGTCATTTAACAGGTTCCTATAGAGGTCCGTCACACTCTATATGCAACTTAAATTATAAATTATCTAATTCCATTCCAGTAGTTTTACACAATTTGCGTAATTATGATTCTCATCTGTTTATAAAAAATTTATGTCCAAATCATGAACAATTATTTGTCATAGCTCAGAATAAAGAGAAATACATTTCATTTCAAAAATCTATTGAAGTAGATCAATATTTAGATAAAAAAAACTGGTTTCACCAAGTCAAAATTTCTATATCTTAAATTTATTGATTCATTTCAGTTCCTACCATATTCTTTGTCAAATTTAGCTTCCATTCTTAATGATGAACAATGCAAAGAAGTGTTCAAATATTTTAATGAAAAAGAAAAATTTAAGTATATCCGTCAAAAAGGCGTTTTCCCTTATAAATATATTGATAATATCGCCAAATTAAATGAAACGGAGTTACCAGATAAAAAAAATTTTTATAATGACCTCACGGATGAACACATTACTGATGAAGAATATGAGAGGGCTAAAAATGTTTGGAATTTATTTGAATGTAAAAAAATCGGTGAATATTCCGATTTATATCTTAAATCTGATGTATTACTTTTGGCAGATGTTTTTCAAAATTTTAGAAAAACGTGTATGGAAACTTACAAACTTGATCCTGCACATTATTATACTTTTCCAGGTTTAAGTTTTGACGCTTGTTTAAGATATACTGGAGTCGAATTGGAGTTAATAACAGACCCAGATATGTTACATTTTTTTAAAGGTAGTGTAAGAGGAGGAATCAGTACCTGTGTATGAAGGAAATCTATAGCAAACAATTTATTTCTTTCAAATTATGATCCATTACAACCATCTAAATATATTATGTATTTTGATGCAACTAATCTTTACGGATATGCGATGTCTCAATATCTGCCCGAAAAAGATTTTGTTTGGTTATCAAATCAACAAATTCAAAATTTAGATATACTGAATATATCTGAGACTAATGACAAGGGTTATGTGCTAGAGGTTGATTTAGAATATCCTGAAAATTTACCCAATTTACATAATGAATTTCCATTCTGTCCAGAAAATTATAAGCCTCAAAATTCTAAAACGTTTAAATTAATTCCAAATTTAAAAAATAAAGAAAAATATGTAATTCACTATACTTTATTAAAACAATCTATTCAATATGGAATTAAACTAATTAAAATTCATAGGGTTGTAGAGTTTACACAATCTCAATGGTTAAAAAAATTTATTGATCTAAATACAAAATTAAGAAATCAATCTAAAAATCAATTTCAGAAAAATTCTTATAAATTGGCAAATAATAGCATCTACGGTAAAACAATGGAAAATGTGGATAAAAGGACAGATATACGATTGGTTACACAATGGGCAAAAAATCATAGAAAAGATGGGGCAGAAAATTTAATTGCTAAACCATCCTTTAAAGATGTAACAATATTTTCAGAGAATTTAGTAGCTGTGCAAATGCGTAAAGTGTTAGTGCAATATGATAAACCTGTCTATGTAGGCTTTAGTATTTTAGATATATCAAAAACGGTGATGTATGACTTTTTTTATGGGTTTTTAAAACCCTTATATAAGAATAATATTAAACTTCTGTACACAGATACAGATTCCTTTATTTTGGAAATTGAGACAAGTAATGTTTATGAAGACATTAGGGTTAATATTGGTAAATTCGGTCCTTCAAATTATGATGTTAATAATATTCATGAAATACCAATAACTGAATCTGTTATTGGAAAGTTTAAGGATGAATATGCTGGTGAACCAATAGAAAGCTTTTATGGCACAGGGGCCAAAGCTTATTGTGTTAAGTCAGAAAATGGGTTGCTTAAAAAAGCTAAGGAGATAAAGAAAAGTAGCATTAAAAAACAATTAGAATTAACACATTATAAAGATGTTGTAGAACAAAATTCAAACGCTTTCTGTACAATGTATTTGTTTAGATCTCGACTTCACAATATTTATACAGAATTAGTTAACAAATTAGCTCTCACTTCTAATGATGATAAAAGATTTAAAATTCCCAATAGTTATGATACATTAGCATGGGGTCACCAAGATATTCCATTTTTTCAGTGGTTAATAGACCATGAAAATGAATTATAAAAAATTCTTTTAAGATTAAAAGTTTTACTCTTCAAGGCTAAATTTGAAGTATTTAAGAACATGGTAAATTTTAAAATTATATCAGTATAAAATACACCACCGTCTAGAATAAATATGTGTTTAGAATCTTTTGAAAAAGAAATTGATAACAAATTATATAGAACATATGAAAAAAGACTTTCCTCATTTAAATTCTGGAATGGAAAATTAAATCCTAAAGTGTTAGCCCAATCAGGGTTTTATTATTTAGCTATTCATGATGTTTGTAAATGTTTTTACTGTGGTGCAGAAATATTTGCCTGGAAAATTGATGATTGTCCAATTGAGGAACATTATCGTCATTGGAAGAACTGTGACTTAATCGAGTGTTTGTGGTTAGGTGAAAAAAATAAAAAATGTGAACCTGTTGTCCTTAAAGTGAAAGAAAATATGTCAACATCTTTCATTTTTTTATTAGTTTTAATAACTATGTTTGTATCTCTAATTTGTAAACAAATTATTTAATGTCCTTAAAGTGAAAGAAAATATGTCAACATCTTTCATTTTTTAATAGTTTTAATAACCATGTTTGTATCTCTAATTTGTAAACAAATTATTTAACATTTTGAAAAAAAAATGTGTATATATTGTAGAAAATTAATTAAAACTGTTCAGTATTATTTCAATCTCTTATTGTTTTGTTAATAGACAATTAAAATTGAAAAGTGTTTTAATGGCATCCCTTATCAACTACATTGTTTTGCATTCAATTTTAAATAATACTTTATATGTACTTTATCCTCCAAGGGTTTTACATGAAATGGTGTGTTTTGAAAATGAAACCTCTACTATTAAACCTGAAATATGTAATTATATGAAAGCTATGAATATTAATAATTATTCAACTGCTTTCGCATATAATATGAATAATAGTCAATCTAATAGTATTTTTTTCAAAATTTACTTTCATTATCCAAATAATACAATTTTTGACACTAACTGGATTGAAAAAAATAAAAAACGATTTACGATTTCTAGCTGTGCTCATGTTAAATATGATGAGGAAGGTAAAAACTGTTTAATTCTATTTATCTTCAATATAATTTTATCAATAGGTAGTTTTTCACTTTTGTCGTTCTTGACAATTTTGTTTTATCAAGATAGGTCATAAAAATTGAATAAACTTGCTTGACCTTGAAATTTATAGAGGAGTGGGGTGGATAAGATATATTCAGACCCAGTATTTTAGTTTTTAGTTAGCATCAAGACATCATGTTTAATAGTAGCAATTTTAATGGATATAAATCCAGTTCTAGTGAAACCAATGATAAAATTAGTCAGTGTAATGAAAAATTATTAAATTCAAAAATCTACTATCTTAACAATTCCTTATCAAAATTTGTTTGTGTTGGAATTGGTATAAATGATTTTACACCAAAAGTTCTAATTGGAGGTCGAAATGGATTTCACATTTACTTGAATGAAGAAGAATGGAAAGAACTTCAAAAAATCAAGGAGTGTTGGTGAATTATTTTTATTCTTCTCAAGCATATGCATACCCACTAAAAATTGAAAAATTCACAGTGTTTTTTGAAAAAATAAATCATTCTCCTGTTATCAGAATTCAAAAGGATGAACATTATGTGATTCTGGGAAAAGAATCAATAGATAAATTAGTTGAAATCGACGAACTTGTTGACAACAGAATTCATATAATTAAAAAGCAAGAATTTTCCAAATATTTTAATTTGTTTCATCACTATAATTATCAGTCAGGAGATGTGTTGTCTCATATTTATAGTGTTTTGGATCCATGTCAGAATTTAAACAGTGAGAATGTCGGAACTGTTTTAGAAATGTTATCTCTACATAAACAGGAATTACAAAACAAGTTAAGAAAATCCGGTGCATTACAATAGAAATATGAAGAAATCAGTGACAATCAGTGAGAACAATAATAAAGTTTATATATTAGTGACATGGGACTTTGCATTTAGACAAGCTCGAAAAAGTGAATATCAGAAATTTTATCTTGACAGACTAAGATTTGAAAAACGAGTTGAACAATGTGAAAGTATTCTTAAAAGTATTTTTGATGTAGATCATAGAAAAAAAATATATATTGAAAGATTTAATATAAAAATATAAATTTATATTGTTAATCTCAGTTGTAAACATCTTAAAAATTATATTGTTAGTATTTGTTGTAAAAAGGATTATCGTAAATAAAAAATATGTTATATAAATAGGTCTTTTATTTAAAAATTTGATATACAATATTACTTAAAATTAATTACAATACATCTTTTTTAAGAATCCATGAATTATGTGATTTATCGAATCCTAACCATTTAACAAAAACTTGGTTCCCTTTCTTCCTTAAAATTTTTTCAACCAAAAACACATCTGGATGTTTAACTTTTTGTAACTCTTCTTGGTAGAAACCTCCTTCAATATATTCATTTTTACTATCTTTTAATAAATAGGTGGGTGGATTTGTTAACTGAACCTTTCTAATTTGAAAAATTTCAGTTGACCAATTTGGAGTATTTCCTTTTTCAAAAGCTTCTCTTTGTTTGGAAATTCTAACAAAATCATTTTCTTTAAATTTAGTGCGCTTTAAATCAAATGTTTTTTTAAAAGTACAAGAATTTTGCAGTATAGTTTTCTCATTTTTTTTATTAACCTCAACAGGTCTATATCCGGTAGTTCTATGAATACTATTATTATATTTTTCAATAATAGTGGGTAAAATAGAGTACCATTGGTAATTCCCTCTGTTACTAAAATATTTCCACATTATATTTTTTAAAGTTCGATTTACGCGCTCTACAATACTCGCTTTGAGATTAGAGTAAGTATTATAATGATTAATTTTGTAATAATTCATAAGATCTTTAAAATCTTTATTGAAAAATTCTTTTCCCAAATCTGTCTGTAAATTTTGCGGTTTACTTGTTTTTTCTAAAATTTTTTTCATAGCTTCAGTTACATCTTTTCCTTTTTTACTTTTAAGTGGTTGAGTCCAAACATACTTTGAGAATGTATTTATCACCACCAAAATATATCTATAACCTTTATTAAATTTGGAATAGGGTTGCATCTCTACCAAATCAGCTTGCCATAAGTCATTTAGGCTATTAACAATAGTTCGTCTTCTTCTATATCTTCTTCTTGCCGGTTTATGTAATTCATCTACAACTGTTTCTTTAATATTTTTACTCATAGTACTAGAATAAAATTTCTTAATACCTTCTTTAAATAACTTATTTTATTTGTTTGTTATCTTTTTTTAGCAAATCTTCGATTTTATATTCCAAAGTTTTAAAAGATGCATTATTCGAATCTTTGACTTTTTTGATTTCATCTTCGATTTTATATTCCAAATTTTTAAAATATGCATTATTCGAATCTTTGACTTTTTTGATTTCATCTTCAATGTTGGTAATTCTTACATTAATTTTAGTTTCAAAAACAACAAGTGATTTTATACTTTCGTTTCTCATTTCTCTTACTGTTGCGTTTAATTCTTCTCTAGCATATGCCATTGTGTCATTAAACTCTTTTCTAGAAACTTCGGCTGCTCTTTGAACTAATTCGTTTAATAATTTTATTTCTTTTACCAATTTATTTTCTAGATTTGTTATATCTTTTCCTAATTGAAATTCTACATTTGTTAAATTTAATTTTATTTCTACCATTTTTTTTCTATTTTCTTTATATCTAACATCGCTTTTTCAATTTCAATTCTTACATCGTTCAAAGATTTTTCATAATCATTTAACTTTGTTGAAATTTCTTCAATTTTTGAACTGTGTTGTGCAAGTCCTTTTTTTAAATCATGGATAGAGGTGTTAATCATAGCTTGTATTAGTTCTGCTAAAGATTCTAATTCTTTTTCTAATCTTTTATTCAACATCTTTTGAAAATATTCATCGTCAACAGTGGTTTTTAATTCTGTTTTTAGATTGTTTAATTGTGAGATTATCTCCATGATTTGTTCACTATTTTTTAAAATTTCATTTTTAAATTTATTTTCAATTTTTTCATCTACATTTTGTAAATCTGTGTTTAATTTATTTTCCAAATTTTTCAAGTTTAATAGAATTATTTCAGCATTATTTTCAATTAAATTAATTTTCTGATTTATTTCATAAATATTATCGCTATCTTTTTTATGGATTATAAAGTGTGTATTCATAGCTCTCTCTATTTGTTGTGTGTTTTTATTCATACCATCATGAATGTTTTGAAAATTACCTATTTCTTCAGAAACCCTATTATTAAGTTTGTTCGTAAATTCTTGGAACTTTGATACCATATCTTTTATAATAATTTGTTTAACATTTTCTATTGCAGAAGCATCATTTATTTTTGATTAAACCAATGTTATTTCATTTTTTATGTTATTTTCAAAACTCTTTACTTCATCATATTTCTGTTTTATTGTTTTAAAATCATCTTCACATTTCGATGTTTTTTGAGAAAAACTTTTTAATAGTTCATCATTGTCTTTGACAATATTTTTTATATTTAATATCCTGTTATCATAGTTTGACACAACATTTTCTTCAAATAACTTAATTTTTTTTGAAATAGATTCCACATTTTCATCATTTTCACTAACTCTCTTTTTTAAATTTACAATATCATTTTTTAACACAGGTTCAAATTTTTCAACAATATCATCACTTTTAAAATTTTTTAATATTTCATTTTCAACATTGGCTAGTATTTTATTTTCTATTGTAGGTATATCCACTGTATACTTTTTAGAAATATGACGTCCAAATTTATCAATGGTCATTTTAACAATGTTATGTAACAATATTTACTACATTCTTTTATACAATTATATTGGCTTCTTTCAATTCTTCTATAATAGAAATAATTTCGTTGTTATGTCCTGTATTCCCAGCCATCATAGATGCTACCAACAGTCGAAGTCTATCAACAAGTTCATTTACGTTATCCCAATATACGTACGTAATCGGTATAAGGTTTATTAACTTTTAAAGTTAAGTATGGAGCTTTTCGTCTGTCAAAAAATCCTTGAACTATATTATGCGTTTCGGGATTTATGGTTTTAGTTTTTGTAATTCCTTTATTTTGTAAATAAGGCCCTATTATAGAAATATATTTTTGTGATCCATTTCCCTGTACCTGCTCATTTGGATCATAATTTCTACGGTATGCATTGGTTCTCTTTAAAATATCCATATAATTTTCCAAATCTTGTTTTTTATAACCTACTGGTTCCTTTTTAAATAATAATTCATATAAACCTGGTGTACCTGTATAAGTTATACCTTCAACTTCTATGTTTTTATCGATAATTTCTATAGGTCTTTGTGTTAAACCTAAAAAGAATTTCTCAGTTTCAAAATCATGTACTATTCCATAGAGGTGATCAAACTTATGTTCCACATCTTTTACCCCTCCGTCAATATATTGACGAGGTAATTCATGAAATCCTGATAAATATTCTTGATATAAAGGTGTACTGACAAATGTTTGAATTGTTTGGGGTGTTTGTTCTAATATATCCGAAAGATTTCCTACCATAGATTGTGAAATTGAAGAAGGGGTGGTTTCTGCTATGACACCTGTTTGTTGTAAAGATGGCATCTGACTATGTGAAGCTATACTGGTTTCCCAATCAATAATTGTTGGTATTTCTGTAGGAAGAATTGGAGTTTTCCCTGTCTTTCTTTTTTCTTGTGTTGATGTTCCATACTGTAGTTTTTTTCTTGGTGTTAGTGTTGGAAACAATCTTTTTTCTGGTGTTTCATAATTTTTTTTAATGGCTATTTGTAGCTCTTCCTTTACCTCAGCCGATTCAATTTTACCAATTGTTGGAATTAATTGTTGTAGGGGTTGAGTTATTGGTTTATAGGTTTCCTCCAATTTGGATTGTGCTTCAAATTCAGCATTTTTTAAACTTTGATATTTTTGTTTAACAGCTTTCCTTGACTTAACAAGCTCTCTTGCTAAGCGTTCATTCATGATTAGTGAAATTTTTCACAAAACTTTTATTTTTATAAGAAAATATATGAATCAAATCCTTTTCGATATCGACCGGATTTTAAATTCGAATCCTTGTCTATTACCAAAAATCCAAATTTATCTTTCCAACACATCAAACATAACTCATTAAATTGATTAAATGACATATCAACATTAACATGATCATCATAAATATGTTTTAAGTTCGTTTTGTCTTGTTGAAATATAACAATCAAATTCGCATTGTCACGAATTAATTGCTTTGGAATCGAAGAATACGTTTGACACAAATAAAAACAATCAGTATTTTTATGTCTTCCGAAACAAAAATAATCTTTTACAACATTCTGATTGCAACACACTATATCATCAAATATTATTATGGAATTTGGTTTTATTTCTTGTGGAGAAACAATATTTTCTTCATTTTCGGATTCATAATATCCAATGTCTCTCAATGGTTTAAAAAGTAATCTCAAATATTCATATTTTGGTTGATATAGAGACTTTGAATAAATATATAAATTTTCAAACCGTAAACCATTGGGATCTTCAATTAAACTTATAATGATATTAGTTTTACCACACCCTGATGGACCAATAATTAACCCCCTTTTACTAGAGCCTTCAAACAATTTTCCATGTTTTCTAAAATTATTTCTTGAAGTTTTATGGTCTTTAATAATAATTGAATAAGGTTGTTTGACAATTTTCATATATAAGAGGATGTATAAAGGGTAAATTCTAATTTAAAACTAGTCAGTTTGTTCCGAGATTTCAATTATATAATGCCAATCTCATATAAGCAACAATCCATTTATAAAAGAAGAGTCAGAAAAAGAGGTAGTGGTTTAATTAATACTCTAATAAATAAGTTACCTTTTGAATTACATTTACCTGGGTATAATTTTTGTGGACCTGGAACCAAACTAGAAAAGAGACTAGCTAGAGGCGATAAAGGCATAAACTTATTGGATGAAGCTTGTAAAGAGCATGATATTGCCTATGCACAATCAAATGATATAAAAAGCCGACACGCTGCTGATAAATTATTAGGTGACAAAGCTGCCGAAAGGTTCAGAGCAAAAGACGCCACTTTTGGAGAAAAAACTGCTGCACTTGGAATAAGAGGTGCAATGAAAATTAAAAGAAAATTTGGTATGGGATCAAAAAAAAGAAGGAAAAACAGAAGTCGAAAAACTCGTCTAGGACGAGGAATAACTTTATCTCAAGCTATTTCAAAAGCAAGACAAGCACTAAACGGAAAACAATTTAAAAGTTTGACTGATATTATTCAAACCGCACTTAGATCTATCGGAGATAGTAGAATATTATCACCATAAAATAGAATCATATCATTTGAACCTTTCAATCCTACAAAACTTGGATTAAATGATGAAATTAGAATTGCTCTACAACAAACAGGAAAATATCCTTTGCCTTGCAAAAGTGAATTATATTTAGAATTTCAAGTTACCAAAGAAGATGATACTCCATTGGCTAATACGGTATTAATCAACAATGCTCCAGCATTCTTGTTTAAAGAATTACGTTATATTTTAAATGGTGTTACAATTGATTCAGATCGAGATGTAGGAATTACTTCAACTCTTAAAGGATACATATCATTTAATCAAAACGAAAGTGCTAAATTGGAAAATGCTGGATGGTATCCAAAAACGAAACCTAAAGAAAAAATTATTTCTGATGAAAAAGGAAACGTTTCCCTATGCGTCCCATTAAAAATGTACTTGGGATTTTTTGAAGATTATAACAAAATAATTTTAAATTCACAACAAGAACTAATACTAATAAGAAGCAATGATGCCACTAATGCTTTAGTAACCACAAGTGATGATGAAAAACCGAAAATTAAAATAACCAAACTTTGTTGGCGAGTTCCACATCTTACTGTGGCCATTCCCCAAGAATTGGCCCTAACGAAAATTATTGATAAAAACAATGATATTCTTCTTACTTTCCGAAGTTGGGAATTAATTGAATATCCAGAGTTATTAGAAAATACAAGACATAATTGGCCTGTCAAAACCTCCACAAAAATTGAAACACCAAGACATGTACTAATTGCTTTTCAAAAGGATAGACGTGGTAATTTAAAATCAGATATGAGTAAATTTGATCATTGTGACCTAAGGAACATAAATGTGTTTTTAAATTCAGAAAGATATCCTTACCAGGATCTTCAGCTTGATTTTAAAAATAATAAGTTTGCTACCCTGTATGAAATGTTTTCTGAATTTCGTCAAGTATATTATAACTTTCCAATAGAACCAATATTTAATCCCAAAGAATTTAAAGATAATGCACCTTTTGCTTACATTAATTGCTCTCATCAGAGAGATTTATTACAATCCGGCCCAGTAACCATGAGAATTGAATTTGAGACAAAAGAAAAAATATCGGGAAAAACAGCTGCGTATTGTGTTATAATACATGATAAAGTATTTAGCTATAATCCATTAACAAAAATTGTTAAACAATTTTAACTTCTCCCACCACATCAAATATCATTAGCTATAATCCATTAAGAAAAATTGTTAAACAACTTTAACTTCTCCCACCACATCAAATATCATTCTTAAAATGAAAATATATCGAATAAGATCAGTTGTTTCTATATCATAGTTTGTTGCACATCAAATGGAATGTACAAAATACAAAAAGAAAAAATAGAACTATTTTTAAAAAAAATTAAACATCTAAAAAATCTTATTGAAGACTATTCGAAAAAACAATTTGTAATAAAAAAATTTAGTACTTTAAAAATTTGCTAAATAAAAATGAGAATAGTTATGGATGTTCAAGGATTTAAGGATGAACGCAACAAGTTTATTCCTAAAGAACTTGCAATGTTTGATGGACATAAAATGAGTCATTATATTTTTAAACCACCGTATCCACTACAAATGCTTCCACCAGAAACATACAAGCAAGCAGAATGGTTAATGAAATTTCATCACTGCATCAATTGGAATACAGGATATATTCCTCTTCATAATTTTTCATCTATAGTAAAAAACTTAACAGAAAAAGGTGAATTCATTTATATTAAAGGAGAAGAGAAAGCTAATTTTATTAGAAAATATTGTACTAAGCCAATAATTGAATTGGACGAACAACCTGTTTTAATTAAATCATCTCCTAAATGTTTTTATCATTCTCAATCACCTTCAATGTGTGCCCTTTCTAATGTATTCTTTATGTATAAAATTTTTTTTATGAATGAATAAATTAACAATGAATGTAATAATATTTTTTTTTATTTATCCACATCCCCACATTACTAACAGAAAATTATATTTTCCTATCTTTACATAATCAAATATTTAGACATAACAGCCGTTACACAATAATAAAACAACTATAAAAATTTAAATATTTTATTTCACACTAACTTTAATTAACCAATAAATCAATACATAAATTTATTTCTTTATTGAGTCCAATTTTTTTAAGTTCATCAAAGAATTTTAACATATTTTTAGTCTTCAAAAATTCACTACACAATTCTGCTGCTTTTTTACAACAATTTGCATGATCAACCTATTTTATACATAACAATAAATCTTGACCCTCACTTTCTTCTTCAACTAAACAAGATAAATATCTGGAACATGCTTCGTTCATAATGAACTCTTCATAAAGGTCCCTCACAAAATTTTCAATTTTATACATCATCTTCACCACGCAATTTGATTAGTTCTTTTAATACAACGGGATCTCTAATATATTGGTTTAAATGACGAACTTCATGATGAAACCAACTTAACTTCACTAATTCACGTATAAACTGTACAATATCTTTGTTTTTAAAATAACGTTCGCACAATTTCACAGCCTCTATATGGTTTTTGGATATATCCAAATAATATTGAAACCAAGATGGACCACTATCAACTGCATAATGTTCGAACTCAAAAGCAGAACTTTTACATTTTTTATAAAATTTTTGAATTAATAAATTTAATTCACTTTCGTTAGAAGCAGAAGACATATTTCATTTTAGTATGTTTTAAGCTGGTAAAGTGTTACTTTTATAATCAAAATTTAAAGAAGGGATACAAGGTCATGTTAACATGTATACGAAATAACTCGAATGTATACGAAGTAACTCGAATGTATACGAGATAATTCGAATGAGAAAACAAAAGAGGAGGAGGATGAAAAGTGTTGATGATACGAGATTTTTTAATAAGTATAATGAGAGAATTGAAAAGTATAATGAGAGAAGAAAAGAGGAGGATGTTGAAAAGTGTTGATGATTTACTCTTACTCCTCCTCCTCCTCTTTCCTTCTCTCATATATCCACTACTTTGTGAATTAACTATAATTCTATTTCCTTGAGATACATTATTCTAAATGATAGACAACCAGTTATATCCATCTTACAGAAGCCGTTGAGCATCTACTGATGCTGCGCGTGTGCGTCAATTTTGCTATTTATTAATGTGCCCAAACCAAAATTCTTCATTTATATAATGTCCTATGAGATCTTAGATCAAGTATTAGATTTTCAACTTAAGTTACAGAAATTAAAGAAACAAATAAGTGAGTACCAATAGCAGTAGAAATGACTAAGAAATTCAAATATTTGAAAATATGAAATATATTCTAGATTTTCAAGAATTTAAAATTGAAAATAATAAATATGTTGTTAAGGAATTAGCGGCTTATGATGGGCATAAGGCAAGTTACTTTATTTTTAAAGTCTCGTTTCCCATGGGTCATTTACCATCCTATTTACACAAACAAGCTCTGTGGTTAATAAAAAATCACCATTGCATTGAGTGGCACGAAGGATTTACACCATTACACAAATGTGAAAATATCATAAGAGCTTTAAGCAATAAGGTGAACTACGTTTATGTAAAAGGGGGAGAAAAGGCTGATTTCGTTAAGAAGTATTCCATTAAACCAGTTATTGAAATTAATCAACAACCTGCTTTAAAGAAAATGGATCCTTGCTGCTTTCTTGCTTTTACCGTCAAAAATCATCATGTTTATGTGTTTTATTAAATGTTTATTACCTTTACAACAATTTATTTATGCAATAAAAGACTTGATTACAAATTATATGTATTATTTTGTAACATTTTTCTAATACATATAGTATTATTATTTAATCTCAGTTCTTGAAATTTACATATTAAAATATCTATATTTTTATCTTTTAGATATTGACCACAACATTCCGCTGCTAGTAAACATAATTTTACGTGTTCCATAATAAATTCTATGTTAAAACCTCCCTGTTTCTAAATATATTTTTATCTCTCTCTTTCCCTTGCTCTATCTCTTGTAATATAGCAGGATCTTGTATATGATTTTTCAATCTTCTTAAATAATCCTATTTCCTTTATTTAATGAAAAAACTTTGCAGCTTGTTGCTATTCGTAAGCAGAATCACAATATACTTGTGCCTACTCAGGTTGCCTTTACCTAAGAATTGCATTCTTTCAGTTTTAGTAAACTGCTCACCTAATTTGATAATTTCATTTTTCAAATCACTATTCATAACTACCACTTATTTTTTAAATTTTGTGACACTTTGTTATTGGTAATGGATCATCTATGTGAGTTTGAGACTAGTAGCGAATAAATGTAGCTCGCTCAGATTCGATCGTTTAAGATACCAGCCTCCCTCCAACTGCTGCGGTAGATAGATAGGAGGTAAGAGGTGGAGCAAAAAGAGGCAGAGTTTACGTAACCAATCGGTATAGGGGTCTAACTTTGCCAGCCAATCAGAAACAAGGCCATTCTTGGCTGACCAATCAGAAAAGTGGTGAGGGTCAGGAAGAAGTTAAAGTCTAGGCAAAATGACTTCCATTCATAACTAAGACTCTCATTGCGCATTACTCTACTTCTGTTAAGTATGTTCAATTAATAAGTTTGAAAGAAATGACAGCTCAAAAAGAATGACCCTAGACAACAACAGGCGAATTTGTTATATAAGCCAATTCATTCATAATGAACATTTTCCGCTTAAAAAAATCAAATAAGTAACCCAGCAGTTATTTTTAAATTAAAGAAATATATTTCGAATAAAGAAATAAATTTCCTGCAACTCAAAATACATACAATTTCATTCAAATGGTAGTAGGCAAGAAAATCGAGATCTAACTAAAAAAAGGTAATAATAGACTTAGCGTTCATTAAAAAATTGGCCACGCACAATGTAGGAAAATACCAAACAGCACTACAGAATTAATTTTCGACTGATTATGAAATGTAACTTAAGACAGTTCTTGGTAATGTTAGAATTTAGAATAAAATAACCGAGTTGGCATAAAATTTAGTAAAAAAATGGAACTACGAGGATTCGTAATATAATAAGACTAGAAATTCAATGAATGGAATGCTTTTAATCAAAGAATTTATGAGAAATGCTAAAAGAAAATAATATTGCGTTATTCAAAACGTAAGTGTCTGCACCAAAAAAGCTAACATCGACTCAATTAGCCTTAGTGAACTTAAGCGGAAAATTAAACCGTGACAATTCCCCCTCTCCTTCAGAAGAAGAGTAATTTTCTCAAAAAAATTTACCGACGAATATAAATTCAGTGGGTAACACTCAATAACCAGGAAGAAACCATAAGGTGATCCAATATTAAATAAAGTTAGAGACATTAGACTCAGTAAGGTAAATGTAATAATCAAATAAAGGTAAAATTAATTATAACAGCAAGGTCAGCCGATCAAGATAAAGTAAATTAATGAACCATAAACAAAACAAAAGATAAAATTCATAATCAAATGACAAGATACACGTTCTGTTGGACCAAAGATAAAAGCAAAGATAAAGTCGTAATTAAAAATAAAGGTCCTGAGGGACAAACGCAAATGACACAATAAACCAACAATAAAAAAACTAATTCAACAAAATAAGGACAAATTAGTCGCCAAGGATTAACAACCTCACGGACAAAAGACTAAAGATAAGATAACGGCAAATTAATTGTTAAAAATAAACGTCGTCACGGACAAAAGACAAAATAATAATTCGCAAATATTCTTCGGACAAGAAAAGTGAAGGCATACGAAAATGGTGAAAAAAAATACAATTCACTGCCAAAATAACTCACTGAATTGATACAAAACTCACAAAGGTGAAGTTAACAAGGTAAAAAAGATGAAGAAAAACACAAATGCGGTGACGAAATTAACAGAAATACAGCACCTAAAGATAAACTTTATCACATTTGGAAGAATTTTACCTCCACCCTTATTCGGGTCATGAATATTCTTTACTAATTGAGCCTGAACTGTTGCACAAGTTTCGCACCAAACCGGCGACCCACACCCAATCGGACGCCCATACTGAAGTGCAGAAAACAAGAGATAGAAAACTGAAATACGAAAAGTTGTTTGCAGGTAAGCAATGAAGGTAACGAGAAAAACGGAACGATCAAACGGTAAGAAAGAAAATTAATAATAATAAAATGTGATAATGTCTGGCCGGCAGTGTGCTGCAGCCAGCAGTATACTTGTCGCTACTGTAATGCGTAGACAGTACAGCCAGCAACGCCAGCTATCCGCTGACCTTTAACCATATCCTTTCTTTACCTTTTAAACATCCCTCTGCCCTGACCCACTTACACTCAATTCCTACATAATTCCTTAGGAGCCACTTTCTTTCAGCTTTCCGACTGGACCCGGCAACGAATAGATCCAGGGTTTCCCTCAACCAATCGTAGGAGGCGATTAAATGGGGAGAACTTTTAAAATGAAATGTCGAGTGCAAAACATAATGTACCCCAGGTGGGTAGGACCCATGATCCACAATCCTACACGGCAGAAGCGGTCTGCTCCACGGATTCTGGGGGGAGCAACATTTCGACATCGCAAACTTCAAGTGGCAGGGTGTTGAGGAGGCGAACCCCTGTCGCACAAGAAGCTACAGCCCAACAACAACATGAGAGCCAAACAACAACGAGAGCTCCACCCTCCGAAGGTGCTGCGCAGGAACCTCAGCCAGCGCTCACTCAGGCGGGACTTCCGAGACAGCGCATGAAATGGACAACATCCATGAATGAAACAGTAATGCGCATTTTTTATAGGGTGACTGAACTAGGACGAGAAACGATCGGCTATAGACAACAACTTCATGCCGAATTTTGTAGAGAATATCCACACCTACAAGTGTCACAACAGAGAATAGCAGACCAATACAGAGCTATTCTCCGAAACAAACTAATCTCAGAAGCGCGACTTAACATCATCAAAGCGGAAATAGAACGAGAGATAAGAAGCACCGATGATAACAATGAAGAAACCGCAGAACCTGCGCCACAGCCAGACCCAGAGACTCAAGAACAACCAAACAACAGCATGAGAGTTGACATAACTGTGGACAGGCAACAACAACTACATCAACACGAGGATCAGATAACTCCAAGAGCTCTACCCGCCGAAGATGCTGTGCGGGAACCCCAACCAACTCTTACTCAAGCGGGACGACCAAGACAGCGCATGAAATGGACTGTGTCCATGAACGAGACAATAATGCGCATATTTTATAGGGTGACTCAACTAGGACAAGAGATGATCGGCTACAGACAACAACTACATGCCGAATTTTGCAGAGAGTACCCACACATGCAAGTGTCCCAGCAGAGAATAGCTGACCAGTATAGAGTTATTCTCCGAAACAGCCTAATTTCTGAAGCTCGGCTTAATAGCATCAAAGAGGAAATTGAACGTGAGATCAGAGGCATTGACAATAACAACAATCCGATTGCTGAACCTGAGCCACAACCGGAACCTGAGGTCCAAGAACAACAGGAACAGCTGAATGACGAAACTCAACAGGACAACACTGAACTCTTTTATCAAAAACTGTCAACGGAAATGAGTGCTGCGGTGTTGGAGTATGATGGAAGCAATCCGTTAAGAAGACCGGCACTGCCAAAAATTAATTCATCCAAAAAACTGGGTGCCATGTTAGACATCATGAACAATCGGATTTTACCAGCTTATGTTTCAGATGCCTACACTCTGGAGTCCTTACATATGACCATCTACTGTGCCGCGACTGCTATAGCTAGAGCTCTAGAAATTAAAGTTACAACAGAGCGTCGACCAGCAAGAACAGAACCCAACACACCACCATGAGAAAGACGTCTAAATAAGAAAATTGAAAATCTTCGAAAAGATATAGGACAGCTGACGGAGTACATCAGGGGCACAAGGACTATTCAACTGCAAAGGCGAGTTGAAGAAATCATGAATCGTGTCCGATATCATTCGCAACAAGATCCAGCGAATGTTACTGCTCAGCAATGCCTTGACTCGCTGAAACAGAAGCTCTCTGTTATTGCAGGACGGCTAAAGAGGTACAAGATCAGCAATAACCGAAAACGAGACAATGCGCTCTTCCAACGATCAGAAAAGACTTTCTACCGTAAGCTAAACTCTCCACCTAATATGGCAGATAATAGATATCCCAATAGAGAGCAGGTAGAAGAGTTCTGGGGAAACCAACTTTCCACACCAGCCGATTGTAACATCGCAGCTGGCTGGATCAATGAAGAACACCAAATCTGCCAAGATTACAGCCAGATGCAGTTTGAGCCATTTACCACCGAAGAAATTTCAAGAATAATCAAGGAATCCCATAACTGGAAAGCTCCAGGTCTCGACGGGATCCAGAACTACTGGCTCAAAAAGTTATGGTGTATGCACCATCAGCTGGCTGATCTTATTAATGATGTTTTTCTTAACCCAGCAAAAATGCCATTGTTCTTGACCGAAGGTATTACGTACCTCCTACCAAAGGACCAACATAACACACATGACCCAGCTAAGTATAGGCCGATCACCTGCCTACCCACACTGTATAAGGTGATCACCTCCTGCTTGACCCAACGCATCTATGCACACTGTGAGCAAAATAACATCATTGCAACTCAACAGAAAGGATGCACGAGGGGAGCAATGGGATGCAAGGAACAATTGGTTGTTGACTCTGTCATATGTAACCAAGCCTGTACCAACCGAAGAAACCTCTTTGCTGCCTACGTGGATTATAAGAAGGCCTTCGACTCGGTGCCACATGAGTGGCTCAAAACTATATTGAGAATGTACAGGGTCGATAATAATTTTGTTTCCTTTTTAGAACGCATCATGTCAACCTGGAGAACTAGGATCCAATTGCAAGTGCCATCCAGCGACACCATCGAAACTAACACTATTCCGATACGAAGAGGAATATTGCAAGGCGATTCACTTAGCCCATTGTGGTTCTGCCTTGCAATGAACCCACTATCACGCCGTTTGAACTCCACCAGATACGGCTTTAGTGTTAGAAATAACAACGAAGAGGTAGTCAGAGTGAATCATCTTCTATACATGGATGATCTTAAACTGATGGCTGCTACCAGAAACCAGCTGGAACAAATGCTTAAAATTGTAGAGGAGTTCTCCGGGGATATCGGAATGCAATTTGGACTTGACAAGTGCCGTATTTTGAACATCGTTAAAGGGAAGATACAACCGGGGGCTTTTGAAATGCAGAACGGTGAAACTATAGCTGCAATGGAGGCAGACCAAACATACAAATATCTAGGTATGAAACAGGCTAAAAGAATTGACCATGGCACTATGAAAGCTGAATTGACAACCGAATTTGTTAGGAGGGTAAGGCGGGTACTACGAACTAATTTAAATAGTAGAAATTTGTTTAAGGCGCTCAACACGTATGCTTGCTCAGCGCTGAGCTACTCCTTTGGAATTGTAAAATGGAGCAGGACGGACATCCAAAACCTGCAAAGAAAAATAAGGACACTCCTAACAAAAGCACAAAAACATCATCCTCGGAGTGCCATTGAACGTACAATGCTTCCAAGACATCAAGGAGGAAGAGGATTGGTGCATATTGGTAAACAGCTCGATCAACAAATAATAAACTTACGTTCATATTTCCAGAGGTTAGCGGACTCTTCCACACTACATCGAGCAATATGCGAGGCAGACGATTCAACGCCGCTACAGTTGAGGGAACAAGATATTACTTCTCACCACCAAACAGACCAAGAGAAGTTACAAACCTGGCTACGGAAGCCACTTCATGGACGGCATCCAAATGAGGTCAATCAGGACAATGTCGACAACTCAGCGTCGAACTACTGGTTGATTTCAGGACAGATGTTTCCGGAAACGGAGGGCTTCTTGTTGGCTATCCAAGACCAGGTTATTCCGACGAAGAACTATCAGAAGTTCATCATTAGAGATCCCTCAATAGAGAATGACCAGTGCAGATATGGCTGTCGAACATCGGAGACAGTCCAGCACATAACTGGAGGATGCCAAGCGTTTGCCGCAACCGAGTATAAGGAAAGACACGACTCAGCCGCTAAGATACTCCACCAAGAGTTAGCAGAAAAATTGAACCTATTACAGGTAGGAAAAGTGCCTTATTACAAATACAATCCAGAGCCTATTCTTGAGAACAACCAGTTCAAGTTATATTGGGACCGAACGGTTCTGACGGATCAAACAGTTGCTCATAATAGACCAGATATTATACTAATAGATAAAATTTCTAGGCGAACTACACTAATCGACATCGCTGTACCTAACAACAACAACCTAAGACCAAAATACAACGAGAAGATCGCCAAATACAGAGATCTGGAGGTGCAAATCCGAAGACAATGGGCAATGAACAGCGTCCAAACGATTCCCATAATACTCTCAACAACTGGAGTGATACCAAAGAACCTCCTGCAGAACATCAAGGGACTGGGTCTTAGTGAGCATCTGTATAAACCTATGCAGAAAGCAACTCTCCTAGCAACCGCGCGAACCGTCCGAAAGTTCATGGGAAATACAGCAGACCACGTCACCTAGGACCCGATAACATGGAAAGGGTTCCCACAGAGCTTCATACTTCTGGTACCTTTGTGTACCTGGTATGAGTGAATATTCCCTGGAGGGAGTGCGAAGCCGTCTGGCTTGTAAATCAAAATAAAATGTGAAAGTAATCTACTGGTTATACATCTTCACGTTAATATAACCAAAGTCAATAAAACAAAAATATGTATAAACGTAAATAAATAACCAATACTCAAAGGTAAATTAACTCATAAAAGAGGCACAAGGTAACATCAATAAAAATATTAATTTTATCAATCTTATCAATCAAACAAATTCATCAAAGGTCACTCGAGCTACATGAACTCACAATGCTGTTGCAGTTTTGACTAAATTTGGCCCACCACGTTGATTACTAAATTGCTACACTGGTATTGAAAGGCGCAACCCCTCATGACTAAGCGAGAAGAAAAACTAATTAATAAAAATAAATCTCCAGGGTACAGTTAATAGCTAGTAGCAGCACCAGCGAGCAAAATGCCGATGAAACCCCTATGTGAGTAAAGGTGGGTAATTCAGGGCGCCACTGCATCTAAAGCTAGGCTGTATGCAGAAACCTTCCGGGATGTCGTTAGGATCTAGCTGTTAATCTTACCCCTATAAATCGACAAGTACGTAAAGAAAATAAAATACGAAAGCAAGAGAGCTTATAGGACAAATGAAACTCGATAAAGGTAACAACTGTAATAATAAAAATTTTTCATTTTAAAATAAAAAGTGTAAATTAAATATCTTATTATACAAGGTTAAACTTCAACAAATTCACATGATTAAAAAACACAAATAAATTAATTATAAATATAGTCTATGATCCCTTAAAACAAAACATAAATCAAATTCGTTTATACTGCGATCTTAGAATAGGATTTTTGCCCAACGCCTTACAAAATAAAGAATAGATTGAATTACTATATTGTTATTACAACAAGTAAAAAAATGTTATCAATTCAGTTTGCCGGCCTATTGGTGTGGCTGTCAGTGAACAAAAGTCTGTCTTCTCAACGTTACAAGCTTAAGTCTAACGTCAACGGACACACGCAGCTTATACACCTATTATAATATAACCCGTAGGGAGGATTCTAATGATAATAACCAGACGAAATATAAGCACTAGGGGGGAATAAGCAGTAGGGAGGACTAATCAGTAACAAGGACTCCGTAATAATATTCCGCTGTTGTTGGGAAGAAACTTACAGAATTCCTCGGTTGATACGTGCAAACTGCTCAAAATCCCTGTCTACAGGTTTATCCCGAAAAAAAAATTCAAAAAAGCCAAACAAGTAGAAGATACGGTAACTAAGAAACTGAACAAAATCACAAGGATAATAGACGACTTTCCATCTTAAAACCACAAAAAATTGGCAAATATAAATTGAGATGGGAGTTTGCCGCTGCTTCAGCCGAAACAAATCAGGAAAAAGTGAAAGTCAAGGCAAAATTGCCTCATTTATAACCAAGACCCTGCTTGCGTACTATGCTCCTTTTAAAATAAATTTACTGAATAAGCCAAATCATTAATCATTACATTTTTCACTAAAAAAATCAAATAAGTAACCCAATAGTTATTTCTAAGTTAAAGAAATGCGTTTCGAATAAAGGAATTTTTTGCAACTCAAAATACATACAACTCCACTGAAATAGTAGTAGGCAGGAAAACCGAATCTAACTGAAAAAAGATAACAATAAATTACGCATCCATAATAAAATGAACCACGCACAGATGGTAAAATACCAAACAGCATGATAAAAATAATGTTCGACCCATAATGAAATGTAACCTAAGAAAGTTCTTGGTAATGTAAGAATGTAAGATAACATAACCGAACTGGAAAAGAAATTAATAAGAAATATACAACAAATGAAATGATTTTAATTGAAGAATTTATAAAAAATGCTAAAGTAAAATAATATTGCGGTATCCAAAACGTAAGTATCTGCAACAAAAAAGATAATAACAACTGAATTAACCATAGTGAACTTAAGCCGAAAATTGAACCGTGGTACTGTAAATGTTAACTTTATGCGCACTCTATCCATTTAAATATTATACCCAAAATTTCTTATCTTTATTTATATTTTTGTTTCATTTGTAAATTGTTTTTTTTTTTCGTTTCATAATAAGCTGAAAAAATGTTTTCAAAATAACTTGAGCAGGTACCCTAATTCAATCATGATTCTGCTTTGAAATACCGAGAAGCTGCAGAAGTATGTTTTATCTATAGTAAGACATTAGATTTGTCAAAATTCTTTCTTCAAATAAAGGAATTAGGACTCACTTTTTATTTAAGGAGATTGAAGAATCATATAAATGATCCTGCTATATTACACGAGATAGAGGAAGAGGGAGACAAGGAAATATTAAGAAAAAGGGAGGTTTTAGTATAGAATTTATTATGGAATTGTTAGTATGAGAAACGTATGAAGAGTTTGTAATGTCCGCAGCCTGTTCCGAGTTCTGTACACATGAAGGTCAAGAAAAAGAAGCGCAGAATATTATTTTCTATTTAAATTATATGGAACACGCAGAATTATGTTTACTAGAAGCGGAATGTTGTAATCAATATTTAAAAGATAAAAATATAGGTATTTTAATATGCAAACTTCAATAACTGGGACTAAATAATATTATTAAATGTATTAAAAAATAAAACTCATAATTTGTAATCAAGTTCTTATTACATAAAAAAATTGTTGTAAAGGTAATAGACATTTTATAATGACATAAACATGATGATTTTTGGTGGCAAAAGCAGCAAGGATCCATTTCTTTTAAAGCAGGTTGTTATTAATCTCGACCACTGATTTCATGGAATACTTATTACGAAATCAGCCATTTCTTCCAATTTTACATAAACACAGGTCACCTTATTGCTTAAATCTCTCATGATATCTCCACATTTGTGTAATGAGGTAAATCATTCGCGTAACTCAATGCAATGGTATTTTTTTTATTAACCACAGAGCTTGTTTGTGTAAATAGGATAGTAAGTGACCCATCGGAAGTGGGGCTTTAAAAATAAAATGTCTTATTTTATGCCCATCGTAAGCCGCTAATTCTTTTACAATAAATTTATAATTTTCAATTTTAAATCCCTGAAGATCTAAAATAAGTTTTATAATTTCCAATATTTGAATTTCTTGATCATTTCTACATTTAATTGGTATTCACTTATTTGTTCCATTAATTTCTGTGACTTAAGTTGAAAATCTAATACTCGAACTAAAATCTCATAAGACATTATATTAATGAAGAATTTTGGTTTGGACACATTCATAATTAGCATACGCATGCGCGCTTAATCATAAGAAGATGCTCTACGACTTGTGTAAGAGAGATAACTGGTTATTTATCGTTTAGAATAATGTATCTTAAGGAAATAGTATTATATCTGTTTCACAATTTTTGTCAATGGATTATAACTATAAACTTTATCATGGATTATAACACAATATGCAGCGGTTTTAAGGGGTATTTTTTCCATTATTTCAAATTTAATTCTCATAGTTACTGGACCGGTTTGTGGTAAATCTCTTTGATATGAACTGTTAATTTATACTGTAGGAGCATTTTCTTTAAACTCTTTTGGATTAAAAATTATAATATCCTTGGCAAAATTTAGTAAACATTTCATACAGAGCAGCAAATATATTTTTTTACTATCAAGTTGAAGATACATTGTAAGGATATCTTTCTCAATTTAAAAAGGCACTCATATTTCTTAAATTACAATGATCGAACTTACTCATATAAATTTTTAGATTACCACGTATATTTTTCTGAAAAGCGATTAGAACATGATGCGGTGTTTTGACTTTTGTAGATTTTTTTTACGGGCTAGTTGTGTTGTGTAGTTTCCAGTAACTCTGGATATTCAACTAATTCCCAACTTCGGAAAGTAATTAATATATCACTATTTTTGTCAATAATTTTTCTAAGTGCTAATTCTCGTGGAATTGCTACCGTAAAATGAGAAACTCTCCAACATAATTTGTCATTTTAATTTTGGGTTTTTCATCTTCATTACTCAATAATAATGCAGTTGTATTATCATTATTTCATATAAGAATAACCTTTTGTTGTGAATTTAGAATAATCAAACTCTAATCTTAAAAAAATTCTGAATACATCTATAATGGAATACATAACGAAACATGACCTTTATTAACAGTCATGAATTTTTCTTTAGATTTTGTTTCTGGATACCAACCGGCATTTACCAACTTAGCCCTTTAATTTTGATTAAGTGAAATATACCCCTTAAGCGTTAAAGTTATGCCAGTATCTCGAACGGAGTCAGTAGGAACACTATTTAAAATATAAAGCAGTTCCTTAAATAAAAATTCTGGAGAATTCTTAATTAAAACAGGATTAGCTAAAGGAGTATCATCTTCTTTAGTCACTTGTAATTCTACATGTATTTCGCTTTTGCAAGGTAAAGAATATTTTCCTGTTTGTTGAAAAGCAATTCTGATTTCATCATTTGGTCTGAGTTTTGTAG
The DNA here is from genome assembly GCA_034092305.1 of Diaprepes abbreviatus. Classification (NCBI taxonomy): domain Eukaryota; kingdom Metazoa; phylum Arthropoda; class Insecta; order Coleoptera; family Curculionidae; genus Diaprepes; species Diaprepes abbreviatus. The sequence goes on along the minus strand of JASJET010000066.1, from coordinate 87,858 downwards.
GATTAAAAGGATCAAAAGAAAAATTTTCCCGGCTTAATATTGATTCATCAACCAAGATATTTTCTTTTACATTTAAATAATCTATTTTATTTAATTTGTAAACCCAAACTTAGAAAGAATCGTCGAGTAGAAGGTCACCATTAAAAGTTTGATTTCCTACTAAAGGAAGTTGGCTTCTTTCTTACCTTATTAATGTTTTCATTATTAAAATTTCCAGTAAGGTTCGTACGTTTACTGCTATATTATATTACTATCTACTTTTTAAGATATAATCTTGTGATGGTTCCTTCTCTAAAATTAACCAGATCACGTTCCTCATCTATTATTTTAATTGTTATTTTATCAATTACTTTAACAGTTACTGGGAAATATTTGACGTTTTGCGATGATTCTATTATTTTGAACCCTGGAGCGACACTAGGGAGAAATTGGTGTATTATATGAACAGGTCTCCCATTTAAATATGAACCCTCTGCATTGCTACAATTTATATTTATTGAATTTACTTTAACTATTTCAGCTGAAAATCTGATATATGTTCGATATTTGCTTCTAATCGTCCATTTTTAAACCCTAATAATTTGCCGATATTTCCTTCACAAAAAGTAATGGAAGCAGAGCATTTATGATTTGTACGTAAAGTATTATTATTTGCATAAAAGCTAAAACTAATTTGATCTTCATCCAGGTATTGCTTTTAAAAATTTGTTATGTCTTTTAATTCATAGATGCTTAGTGGTATAACAATTTCCAAATTTTCAATATGAATTAATACATTATTTCCAATATCAACAATGGGAATTGCATTAAAAGTTTCGAAATTTACGAGACCGATAACATTCAAAATCTTCATCTAGATATATTGGAGGGTGTAACTCTGATGTTAAACTAGCAGAATTGCCACTGAGAACGAAACTATGTGACATTTTACTTTAAAAATATGTTTAAGTATAAACTAAAATTAGGTATTACATATGGTTATAAAGAAATTTTAGACACAATTGACCACAATTTGTTTTGTTAAAGCTTTGATAATTGGTATAATTATAATTAACAGTGTTATTATTTTTGTCACTATAAAAATACTTTGTTAATTCAGTAGGAGGTCGCAAATTACCATAACTATCGACATATATTATATTTTTTCTTTTTTTATATATAAGGTATCCAGTGAGTCCTATCACCACTATTGTTATCTTGATTGACAATGGCACTTTCAATTATCTTTATATTTTTTGGTAATTTATTCCTCCTAAAAATACCTCGAAAGTTGGGAATGTGTAAATATTTAATATATTTAAGTAAATCAATTTGTAAGTGCTTTTCGAGGAATATGTTTTAACAGTTTTTTGAATAAGGTTTCAAATATAATCCACATCCAGTTTCATATGGTTTTAAATAAAGTCCGCTTCCCTTTTTTCTTATCGCTGTAGACTCCATTATTTGAATGTGTCGTTTGGAATTTTTAATTTTGCTTTGACTGATTTGGCATCATTTACTGCTTTAGAAATACCTGCAGCTCCCCCTCCAAGAGCACCAAGAGCAGACAAACCAGCAAATAAAAGTATAATTGGAAGAAATGCACCAGTCTTTGAGATTAGAATTACTCTTTTCTTTTAGAGGTAACATCTTTTCTGTTTTTTAATAGCGTTTAAAGCAGTTTGAATACTTTCATTTAGTTCTCTAAACCGTTTCCCCTCAATCCCTTTTCTAGCTCTTGAAATTACCTAAGATAAAGGAGTCCTCGTCCTTTACGAGTTTTTCGATTGAACTTTTTTTTCGTTCGAGGCCCCATGCCTATTTTTTTATTTTTTTAATTTTCATAGCAGTAGTATTTCCTAGGCCAGTTGTTTTTTCTCCAAAATTAGAATCTTTATCTTTGAACCTTGATAAAGTTTTATCGACTAATACTTTATCAGTTAAATGTATTTTTTTATAATTTGATTGTAGATAAGTAATATCGTGTTCTTTACAAGCTTCGTCCAATAAAATTATACCTTTGTGAGCTCTTGACAATCTTTTTTTCCAATTTTTTTCCTGGTCCACAAAAATTATAACAATAAATATGCAATTCTAAAGGTAATTTATTTATTAATGTGTATACTAGACCACTTTCCTCCCTTTTGTTTTTATATATGTTAAGTTCAGTGAATGATTTCAGAAAACATGGAAAACTGTTTGAGGAAAATAGTAAAAGAGGCATAATTATTGGCCTTTCTGGTTGAACTACATGTTATTATTAGTTTGACTGAAGGTCCGCATGGTTTACGTTTTGATAATTTGTATTCTTGTACAAAATCCTTACATCAACCCAAGTACAAATATTTCAGAACACTTTTTAAACCTTTCAGAGAAATTGGATATTATGAATCTGCAAATAAAGTAACTATTTTTTCACCAAAAGAAGTTAAACCAATCTCTATAATAATATTTGATGATATAGTGTGTTGTTGCAAGAATATTGTAAAAGACTCTTTTTGTTTCGGTAGATATAAAAATACAGATTGTTTTTGTTTATGCCAAACATATTCTTCTATTTCAAAACAGTTAATTCGTGACAATTCGAATTTGATTGTTATATTTCAACAGGATAGAATAAACTTAAAACATATTTATAATGGTCATGTGAATGTTGGTATGTCATTCAACCAGTTTAATAAATGTGTTGGAAAGATAAATTAGGATCTTTGGTAATAGAGAAAGACTCTAATGTGAATTCAATTCGACATCGAAAAGGATTTGATTCATGTATTTATTTATAATTTAGAAATTTAAGAGCTTGTTAAATCAAAAAGAGCAGTTAAACATAAATATCAAAGTTTAAAAAATGCAGAATTTGAGACACAAACTAAATTAGAGGAAACATATAAACCGATAACTCAACCCTCCCAAGAATTAATTTCAATGATCGGTAAAATAGAACCTGTTGAAATAAAGGAAGAGCTATACACACCAACTAAAAAATTTTATGAAATACCGCAAAAAAGATCATTTTAAAAAACTAATAATTAAAAAAACTATAGTATAGAACATCGACACCCGAAAAAAGAAAGACGTGAAAGGAGTCACTCCTTCCTACAAAAATACCATCGATTATTAATTAGGTGGCTAGTATAGCTTCAACTAGTCAAATGGCATCTATACAACAAACAAGTATTATTTCCAAGACTACCCTATCTTCAGGTACACGCTCCACAACAGGAAATCTTTCAGATATACTGTAACAAACACGACAAACAATTCAAACATTTGTTGATACAGATTTATATAAAGAAAATGTATCAGGACTTCATGAATTACCTCGTCAATATATTGTTGATGGTTGAAGATTTTGAGAATAAGTTTGATCACCAATATGAATAATTCAAGATTTGGAAACTGAGAAATTATTTTTGGGTTTAACAAATAAACCTGTGGAAATTATTGGTAAAAGCATAAAAATTGAAAGAATAACCTATACAGGTACACTAGGTTTATATGAACTATTATGTAAAAAAGAACCAGTAGGTTATAAAAAACAAGAATTGAAAAATTATATGGATATTTTAAAGAGAACAAATGCATACCGTAGAAATAATAATCTAAATGAGCAGGTGCAGGGAAATGTATCAAATAAATATATTTCTATAATAGGACCTTATTTACAAAATAAAGGATACCAAAACTAAAACCCTAAATTCTGAGTCGCAACAGGTAGTTGAAGGATTTTTTGCCAGACGGAAAGCTCTACACAGGGAAAGTCGAATGTTTTCGAAAAATCCCGGATTTAGTTTAACTTTAAAAGTTAATAAACCTAATACAGACTAGGTATATTGGGATAATGTTAATGAACTTGTTGACAGACTTCAACTATTAGTGGTATCTGTTCTTGCAGGGCATAACAATGAAATTATTTCTATTATGGAGGAACTACTAGAAGCCAATATTATCATATAAAAGGATACAATAGATACTTTTACACATTTTTAAAATGACCAACGGTAAATTTGTTCGTCATATTTCAAAAAAAATCCGCTCTAAACAAATCCTCATTAGAAAATTTGAAAATAAAATTATTCCTGAATATAATGACAAGATAATAAATATACAGTTGAAGGAAATGATTAGCTAGTAACCAAATTTTCTTAAAAAGTATCTAAATATGAAGATGACTTTAACATCAAATAAATCAGTAATTAAGGAAAGCTTAGCAATTGACAACGCCAAGAACTGTATTTCCAAGGAGATTGCATCAAGGTTTCAAAATTTTACATGCTTAATAATAGAGTAGCAGATAAAATAGATAGTTTTAAGAAAATACATGACGTTATGGATAAAAATACTCAAAATCTTGAAAAATCAATGAAGACTTATTTCCTAATTCACATAAAAGGTTAATGAATTAAAAGAGCGAATTAAAGAATTTGAAATTAAAATTAACGCATATAGATGAAATTTACAATATTTAGAAGAGAAATTGAAGGAGGATTTTCAAAGTGAAAACGAAAAAATTGAAACAAAATTCCAAGATCAAATGGCAAAAAAGAATGAAGAAATCGAGGATATACTAAAGCAATTAAACAATCTAAATACAAAATCTGAAACTTCTTTTGACGAAGGAAATTTTACAAAGGTAATAGATGATAAATTACAAAAAAGAATTAGGAAGTAGTGCAATCTTAAATGGAAATTTCTAAAAAGGATTTATTAATTAAAATTTGAAATAATAGTTCCAAAATCGAGTAGACTTCATTACTCCTAAAGGAACTTGAAACATCTAATAAAGATATATTACACAAAGCTGAAGAGATAACGTCTAATATAAAAAAATATAGAAGATAAGTTAGGAAAGACAACATTAGATTTAAAACAATATAGAAGATAAACTAGCAAAAGAAATTAAATCATTAAATGAATTAGTTTGAAGAACTGCTGAAGTTTCTAGAAAAGAATTTAATGACACGAAGAGTTAAGTCAGAGACAAATTAAATTCAACATTAGGCGGATTCAAAAAAGATTACATAAAATCAAATATCCTTTTGGAAACTAAATTTAATGTAAAAGTTTTTGATCTTGCGAACATTATCAACCAAATAATTTCATCAATAAATTAAAGCAAAATATTGTTTGAAGCAGAGGAAAATAAAATTAAAGAACTTATTAAGAAAAACTGAATTGACTTAATAATTGCAATTTGGTACACTTCCTCAAACATAAAACTAATTTTGATATTTTACACACGATTTACGATAAAAGGGTTTTTAAAAAAGGTTTAAACTTATTAATAGGATTAATTTTCAAGAGTAAGGTGTAAAGTACCAATGAGTAAAATTAAACACGATGTCGTAGATGAATTACATAAACAAGCAAGAAGGTGGTATAGAAGAAGACGAACAATTGTAAAAGGACTTAATGATCTATTTGAAGCTGATTTGATAGAAATGATCTATTTTAATAGTAATAAATGCGTTTTCTAAGCTTCTTTGGGCAGAACCTATGAAGTCAAAAAGAGGTAAAATATGACAGCTGCAATGAAAAAAATTTTATTGACAATAAATCTCCCCCCAAAAACTGGAAAACTGATCAGATTAAAAACTTCTTTAATAGAGAGTTTCAGAAACTCCAGTTCAAATTTAATCACTACGTCACATTTTCTAACATCAAGACTAGTTTTGTAGAGAGAGCAAATAGGACTTTAAAAAACAAAATGTGAAAAAGGTTTAGTTTACTAGGTAATTATAAATGGATCAACTTTCTTGATGAAATAAAGAAAGAATACAATAATACAAAATATTCGATAATCGGAAGGAATGAAGTTAACAAAAAGAATGAATTGGAAATTTTGAAATTAGCTTATACTCATAGGAAAACAGTGGATTTCAGAAAGCCAAAACTTTCTGTCGGTGTCAAAGTACGAATAAGCAAGATTCGCGAACAATTTTCTAAAGGTTACACACCCAACTGATCAAACGAATTTTTTCAAAAAAAAATCCAGCTCACTAATCCAACAACATATTTGATTCAAGATGGAAACGGGATAGATATTCAAGGAGGTTTCTATGAAGAAGAACTTCAAAAAGTAAAGTATCTAAATGTATATTTGGCAGAAAAAGGGTTAAGAAAGAAGGGATATGAAGTATTTGTTAAATGGCTAGGATTAGGTAAATCTTATAATTAATGGTGTAATAGTAATTGATGTTTTTAATAAAAAACAAATTATAATATATTTGCTTTATTTAAAAATAAGACATTCTTTTAAATAAAATATTCCTATAGTTAGGGTCTAGTATTAGATTCAAAATTTCTTCAGCAGTTCGATTTTTCTCCTAAAATGTTTTTGATTTAGAAACTCTTCAGAAGCCATTTTCTGCAGGCGAGCTTTCAGGCAACCATCACAGAATTTGGTTCCTTGGTTCAACAAATGATACTGTCTTCTTCATAATAATGCTTAGACCTTAATTTTTGTTCTAGTTGTTGAGGATGGTTCAAAAGCAGTTGAAACATAGAGTACAGATTTTCACTATTTAGGTTTTGTTTTGGCGAAAAAAAAAATATTACATATTTTGTCAAAAAATCACAGTCATAGAAATTGTTACTTCTAAAAACGTTGAAATAACGTTGAAAGTTTTTTTGAAGGTTGTAGACAATGTTGAAGATTGACTAAAATGTGGTTGTCGGACTTGCATTGTCTTTATTTTTATTTATTTATTTATTTTCTTTTCTATTTTTACGACGTTTCGATTAGGTTGTATCTCTAATCGCTATCAAGTATAAACTGAAAAATTACCTGCTGATCTACCAAAGGTACTCCAAGACTTAGTACATTAACACCTTTATTGAATTAAGTTCAGGTGGCTAGACTAGAATATCTTTTAAAAAGAAATCAGAATGTTCTCTCTTTATCTGATAGCGACATGGGAAGGACCAATATAATCGAGTATTCAATAAGTATTGGTGAAACAACTCCAACTAAACAAGCTCCAAGGAGAACACCGTTAACAAAAAATGACGAGGTGGACAATCCCAAAGTCCATGGATAACTCCAGTTGTATTAGTAAAGAAGATAGATGGATCAACTAGATTCTGTGTTGCCTTCAGAAGACTTAATTACATCACAAAGAAAGACAGTTTTCCTTTGCCTCGTATTGATGATACTCTAGATACTTTAACTGGGTCAAAATTGTTTTCCACTTTGGACTTAATAACTGGCTATTTCCAGATACAACTTCATCCAGAGGATAAAGGAAAGTCCGCCTTTTCCACTGGAATTGGGTTATAGTAATTGAATGTTATGCCATTTGGCTTATGCAATGCCCTAGCTAATTTTTGACTGTTTAATGGAACGAATCGTGTATAAGCTAACTTGGAAAACATGCCTAGTCTACAGAGAAGATATCATAATTCAGCGAAAAATATTCGACAATTACCTAAAAAATGTCGAGGATGTAGTTCAAAAACTGAGAATTTTTTCAGAAAGAAGTGGGGCATATAATCAACGAAGCTGGTGTACGAACCGACGCAGAGAAGACGCAAGTCATTCAAGGTTGGCCAGTACCGAGAAACAAGCATCAATTAAGAAGTTTTCTGGGTCTCTGTACATACCATAGAATACTTATAAAAGGATTTGCCGATATTATAAGACCTTTACATCAACTGACTGAAAATAGCAACTTGAATAGTCCGCAGACTGCGGAACCGCTTTTAGAAAACTCAAGAAAGCACTTTGTATTCCTCTAATATTACCATACCATGATCCTGATTAGATGTTTGTTGTGGATACTGCCGCTAGGAGCTCCTCTACAGGTGGAATTTTATCACAGATACAAAATGGTTAAGAGAAAGTGATTGCTTATTTTAGCAAAGTACCCTGCAAAACTGACCGAAATTATTGTGTAAGAAGAAAAGAACTACTCGCCCTTAAAAAGACATTGGAACACTTTCACAAAAATCTATATCGCCAATAATTTCTCCTGCGAACAGACCACGCATCACTAAAGTAGCTTTTATAATTAAAAAATCCTAAAGATTAAATAGCACGATGGTTACAATGATTGCAAGAGTGCGATTTTAAAATTGAACATAGAAAAGCCTTTAACCCTAAAAATGCAGACGCTTTGTCAAGGAAACCATGTCCAGAAAAATACAAGCACTGTAACAGACACGAGGAGCGAAAACATCCTGTTAATTTCTATTGTTGAAAGACGCAACAGCAATGCTCTTTGGTTTGGGATCCCAAAATTATCTCCGAGAAAAAACAAGAAGATTCATATCTTAACATTATCATCACATTAAAGAATAATAATTCAAAACGATCCACTTTTCAAGAAATCTCATCAAAATCTTAAAAAGTAAAAGGTTATTGGGCCTTATGGGATTCCTTGATTATGCACGATGGTCTATTGAAAATAGTTTAGGAGAACTCTGATGGCAAAGACTACAAATACCAAACTATATTATTCACCAAAAAGGTTCCAGAAGTACTGCAAGCTTTACGTAATGGTGTAGACGGCGGACACAGGGGTTATGAAAACTCTTGAAAAAGTTCGAGAAAGGTTCTGTTAGTTGGGAAGCCGCGCAGATGTAAAAAATCTGTGCAAACCTGTACTAGTAAGGGACCAAGGACCTGTACCCATAGGAAAATGAAGCAGTATAATGTAGGAGTAGCTTTTGAAAGAATTGCAGTAGACGTGTCTGGATCATTTCCTACTAGTAAATCCTGGAATCACCATATTTTGGTAGCTATGGATTATTTCAGTAAATGGCCAGAAGTCTATGCAATACCAAATCAAAAAGCCACCACCGTTGCTGAAATATTGTTTGAATAGTGGATTTGTAGATATGGGTTTCCAGAAGAAATACACTCTGATCAAGGCAGAAACTTTGAATCTGAAGTTTTTATGAATTTTTGCAAACTTCTTAAAATCCACAAAACTAGAACAATATGTCTATATCCAAAGTCAGAAGGAATGGTTGAGGAATTTAATCGAACACTGGAGAATTACATCAGAATACAAGTAAATGAACAACAAAATAACTAAGACAAATGCATTTAGCCATTTTCACTAGCCTGTCGTTCAGCCATGCACGACACCACTGGAAAAATACCTGCTAGTATATTTTTTGGAAAAGTATAACGTCTCCCAGTCGATTTGCTTACTGGACGTCCACCCGATTCTGAAGCAACTTGGGAAGACTGCACTAACTAACTTAGTAAGCAGCTACAGGTCTTATACGAAGAGGTCTGTCAAAAACTAAAAGTAGAAAGCGACAGAATGAAAACCCGCTAAGACCTCAAAGCCAATACTGGAGGTAAACAAGTTTCGTCGTACAATCTGAAACGAACCAAAGGGCGTTCACCAAAGCTTCAAAAGTCTTACGAAGGTCCATACAATGTAGTGACCCGACTAAGCGATCTGGTGTACCTAATTCAGAAAAGCCCTCGTGTCAAGGTGAAAGTCCTGCATCTTGACAGATTGGTCCATTATCAAAATCAAGAAAGTTTATCGAGACGATCAAGGCTTGGAAGGGGGCAATGTAACGAATTTTATAGCGTTTAGATTTCATAATATTAGTTTGTGTTTCTAGTTAGTAGGGTTTTACGTTTATTTTATACGATTTCATAATTTATTAAATTAATTTTATCTTTGTTAATTTCCTCAGGAGACGTTTATGAAAGACGGTCTGAAACTTTTTAGAAAATTCTATTTCTTTATTTTTAACATGAAACACCTATGACAGATGGTATAGAAATCGCCAGATTGATTACTCCATTTTCTTATTTTTATTACACCATGTAGCATGAAAATCCTTCCAGAAAGCTCCGTGATCTTCTGGTATCTGGAAAAAGGATATACAGTTTAGTTTGAGAGATCGTCGATGCAATTGGAGTTGTTTGACAAGTGTCAGAAGTGAAGTTTTAATATATATATGTATATATGTTATGTCGGATATTCTCACGGGTGCGAGTTCGCTCGTAGACGCCATACAGTGAGCTTTGAAAATGGTAAATGAGATTTCACTGAAACGTCAGCTGCCTTACAGTCCTGAGAGGGACTCAGCACATACACGGGATGCCCGAAAACCTTCGATTACATATATATATATATATATATATATATATATATATATATATATATATATATATATATATATATATATATATATATATATATATTAATAATTCAAACTTAAAAATTTAAATAGCGGCTGGTCAAAACACCAACATATTAATGGTTTTTAAAATCAGAGGAATAAGACTTTCATTTTAATAAAGAATATTCTGGATTTCAATTTAAGAAAATAAAATTGCTATCGTGATATGTCATTGCGTTTTTAAATAAATTTAAAAGATGAAACAGAAAAATCCTGCAACTTTCGTCTTTAGTTTTTTTTTTCCAGATGTTGTAATAAAGTCTCTAGGTGTGGTGCTAAATATAAATAAAATCCTGTATATATTTTCATTCGGGGTTATCAATTATTATAAATATCAGTAAATACATATTACTAAAAAGGATGCGAGGCTGACACCGCAAATTACCACCAATAATTTCACAAAAGTAGAGTAACATCCCAATGAAAATATAAAATGTTTCTTCTAGTTACGTAATATCCTTTAAAAAAGTGCAACATTTGTACAGTAATATGCAAAAATTCTATACCACAGTTTTCTTTTTTTTTTAGCTCGCCCTTTTAAATTTGCTAATGGTGAAGGAAAAGACAGCTCTACAAAATTTAAACAAAGTTCTCCAATTAGTACTACGAAATGTCGAAAATATAAACCCACACATTGTTCTTAAGTTATTTACTCTTTTGTTTATAAGGGCTATTTTATCTATACTTTTTTACATACTCTTCATACAGGAACTTCCAAATTCAGTTTTATTTTACGCAGTAGCAAAATACAATGTCTATTTAGCAAACATTACAAAATTGCAATTCTTTATTACAATTTTTATCTCACATTTATATTGGAGTTTTCCCAATATTTTGGTTCTGCCTGTAATTATCGAAAATGAAGTTTTTACTCTTAATAAACAAATAATCAGAATGAAAATGAAGAATTTTCGATTGTGTGAACAATTTTTTTCTTCAAGTAAAGTTGCATCTACAAGAGAAAAACTTCGATTTATTATATCAAGCGAAAGAAGAATTAAATTGTAAGTATTTAATTTTTGTTATTTATTTTAAACTCAATTTGATTAAATACAAATATTCATATTCTTTTTTAGTTTATTGCTAAAGTACTCCTTTTCTAATTTTTTAAAGTCATATTTGAAGGTACAGTCAATTCTTTTTTTTTTTCAATTTCAAAAATAACATTTGCGGAGCATCCTATGGGGAATTTTGAAAATATAAAACTATAACGAAACAGAAACATAGTCCTTCAAATTTTGTCACATTTACTCTTTTTTTAATTGGATTTTCTGGTGTTTGGTTCCATGTAACAATACTGCATATATTTGGTACAAAAAAATAAAATAAAAGAAAAACTGTGATTCAGCGCTTTTGACAAATGCCAATTCAGTTCACATGTTGTTGTTTTAATTTTGCCCAAGTGCATTTCTTTGTAAAAACAATCGATAAAAACTGCGGTTCAATAAAATACTGGTGAAGAAAGGGGTCTAATAGTAGCAATAAAAAACGGGTGGTATTTTTTTTAAATGGAGACAGCTAGCGCGTTTTTAAGTAAAATTTAATATTCTATATTTTTTGAAAAAGGCAAAATTCTTAATATAAAGAAGCATTTTTGATTTACTATTAGGGTTTGTTTTATACATCCATGTAGGCATTCTGACACACAATTCTTATTATTTAATTTTATTTTATAACTTACTAATTCCTTTTTTAGGATCTATTTTCAAAACCGCAGCATTCTAAATATTATGTTAGTATGTTTTGCTGCTCTGAGTATAGCAGGTCAGATAGTTTTAATGTGCTTTTATAAATATGTAAGTAAATGTAATATATTTTAGATAGATAGTATCTAAATTTAGCGACACTTCAAAAGTTGGAATCAAATAAAATATACAATGCCCCAACTTTTGCCTAGGCATAGTATCCTATTTCCTAAACGGTAAGAATTCCACGAGATAGAAAATTAATTAAATTTTAAATTAGTTACTTTATTTGCAGCTCTTGAATTTAGCGTTTTACAAACCGGAAAAATTTCATTTTTTTTGACATTCTTTGAAAACATTGAAAATTACCGATTTTGTTTTTATTTATTTTTTTTGGTTAATATTTGGAGGAAAACTTTAATAGCTTGCAAAAGCAGGTAATTGTCCAAAATAAAGAAACTGATATTGTAAAAATATCTGCTTAAATTTAATTTTTTTCTTGTAGACGCCATATTTTTGATAAAAGTAAACATTTCCTTTATATTTATTTGTAACACATCGGCATTATTGTATTCAACGGCACAGAAAAGCAGGAAATAAACATTTCTTGCATTATGCCATTGCTTAAATATTTTCAAATCGGTTAGTCCATGATAAAAGAAAATAATATATTTTTAATTGGCATGACAACTGGTTTAACACTACATTAATATATGTATTTTAAATTATTTGGAGTCTAGAGTTTAAATGTATTTATTAATTTAAAGTTATATAATATTCAAAAAGAAATGCACCATCGCAGAAAACATTTTATCTACTTACAAAAGTGTTTTTCTTACAGCTACATTACATATCAATATTATCATGTAATATAACATTTTTCTAAAATAATCGGATGCTTGATTTAAAAAATTTAAAACAATTTTATTATGTGAGCAAGTTTATTAACAGGAAAATGTAAAAACAAAAAATAAATTGGTAAAATTAATACTACACTGATAAATGAAAAACCCTAATAATACAATATATATTGATCTTGCTCGAGGGTTCCGCTTTCAATTTCAATACGTTTCCGATTTCTTAATAAAAATGGTCTATTACACTCAACAAAAAGTCGGATGTTATATCTCTAGAAGCCGGAGTCATTTTTTAACGTGATTTCTTCAGTAGACATACTTCACGATCTAACGTGATTAAGTTTTGTTAGACAGTATCCTATTGATTGAAAAAATGGTACTATTGGTAACGATTAAAGTAGAACAGATTACTGTTGATTTCGGGAAAATTTTAGTCTGACTAATAATCCTTAAATTCTAGTTTAACAGTTATGTCTTCATCTCCATTTTTTCTTCCTCTTCTTACTGGATTTCTGTAGATTGTTTTGAGAAGAAAAATGCATCATTTGTCTCCTCATTGATACCACAAAAAAATAATCTTTGTATTTGATTCAACATTGGAGTAAGATTGGCTTTGACTACTGGTACATATTGGTGAACATAAAAACCCGACGTTTTTTCAGCCATAATTGTTACTACAACTCTTTTTGCGATTACAAAAAATAGTGTTAAGAAGTTTTTCTGGAGCAAGTGGGAGTACATTTTGAATTATCCTCAAATTGCTATTTATTAATTTCTGGTCCGTCTTCCAGGCTCAGTTGATTGCCTAGCCACACTTGATCTTGATAGTATACACGATGTAAGTGTTGATGATAAGCAGAAGCAGATGTTGGTGGAGGATAAGATAGTTGTATTATTTTAATGTTCCGTGTATATTTTACAAAACTTAAATATCTATAATTGTTTATACAATCAAATTTTTGGAGCTCAATTACAGCAAGAAGAAAGCGAATCTCATATGTGATAATAACTTGTGGAGAATAATTTTAAATACTTCTGTGCAATATATTAAATCCTTACGTTTTTCTAACGATTTAAATACTGTTATTTTACCCCTTCTGAAGATTGCTGATGTACTATCGGAGTTAACTATTGCATGTAAGAATAAAATATGTGCTTGACCTTTTGGATACGCAGATAAACTTTCCGATGAATAAATTTTTGTTTGTACGTGAGCTTTTCCAGATTTTAAAAAGTTAATAATTTTATCAATTGGAATTCGTGCAATTAGTGGTGTTAACAAATCAACATCCTCACTATCAACGATAGTTGTATTTATTCTATTGAACTTTTCTATTGCTGTTTCAATTATCAGATCATGAGCTTCATTATCATCTTATTTTATGAAAATGTAAATTTTTCCCAAAACACTGATATTAAACTAGACTGTTGAGAGAGTATTTGCAAGAAATTGTTGTTGGTTTGTTGGAACTGTCATAAATCGATCAAAAACGACATCAGAAGACAAAGATGATTTGGTAGCCAACGACGTTGTTCTGCAGCTTTATCACTCTCTTTATAATCGTATAACCATTAAATACTATAGTCACGCTATGATCAAAATATGTACATACTGAATGTACTTATCAAAAATAACATTAAATGTTTCTTCTCGATCCCACACAGTGTAATAAGTTTCTTCCATCGATGATATAGGTAACATTTGTGTAGTCATTTTCAATGTCCACAGATGGAAAGCAATCATAAATGCCGACTTCTGTGTTTACGCATTCCTATTGCATCGAAAATTGATAATGGGTAGAAGGTTAATTCATATTCGAAGTAACAGAAAGATGTTGGATTTACGGGAAACGGAATTAGGGACTGAGTGTATATTCAATCAGAATTATATAATTTGTAGGTATTTTAGTGTGTGAATCTCACAAACTGATACTTCCATATTTTTACTTATATTAAACGTCCGGTGACGTATTAAGGCCGCAATGTCTCAAAGGATGGTATAGAAACAAATTTTTCAGAGAATTACATGATCTTCAACTTTTGTCTAACCTAATTTCACTCTAACGCTTAACAATTACGAAAAAAATGCTCAAAACGAGTATTTTAGATTTTTGACATTGAATAAAACTTTCAACAGACATAATATCGGTGGGTTTTCGATATTTTACTTATATTGGTGTATTTAAGATCTCTACCTATCTTGTATAAAATATTTAATATTTCATAAGACTGCTAAAGGCATTGCTGCCAGAACTTCTGTTAACAAATTGACAAAGGTAACGCCATTTAAATTCTCCCCTGGTAAATTTAGGACCAACAATCTAGCTTCCAATAACCATAACCATATATAAATACTATGTCGAATTTAAAGTCTGGTTAGTTGCATGAAATGAGGATTATTTTTACTATAAAATTGTTTCTTTTTTCAATTAAAATTGTTCCTATTGATTAATGTTATTTTATCTGTCAGTATAATAGAGTTCTGAAACCATTGGTTAGCGGTTAACATTCCTTGGTGCTAATTGCAAAAAGTAAGCTAACTCTCAAAAGCCTACGATGAAGTTTTTCAACAAATTTAAATTTGGAATTTTGATAACTATTTTCTTTCTGGAATTTCCTATACCCCCGACTTCATTATTCTACGTTCGTTACCAATGAAACTTGGTATTTACATTTTCTATAATATTTCGATAAAACAATATTATCAGACTATCCCAAATTTCTAAGAATGTAAGAGCTTGGAAATATATCTTCTTTTTGTAACGTGTCTAATACTGCGTTAAATTGGCCAATAACACAGGCCTAAAATAAATTTTAAGCAGTATTTTCTCGAGATTATTGCTTTACACAGATTTTTGTAATGTTTGTACTGTTTCCTGTATTTTTTTTAGTATTAATATAAATTCCATCGGAAAATCATAGTTTGTACTTTTATATTTTGAAGTAAAGTAAAAAAATAATCTGGACAATCATAAAGGTAAATTGAATTTGGCAACGTTGTACCATTTCTTCAAAGCTGTTTATTTTTTGCTTGCCGACCGACGATTCTTTTATCGCGGTTTGATATTATTGTTCTTCTCTGTACATTACAAGTTAAGTAGTGTATTAAATATATTCAATCGTATAGATGTTGTGTACTAGATTGTATGAGAAAATACCCAAACGTCTGGTAAAATGACGACAAGCCAATTATATTTTAAGTGTTGCTTTACAACAGTAAATTTTATTTAGCAGTTATCTCAAGAGAACTCCAAAATAAATAAAATCGTTTATTTAAAACATATTAAGATTAGACTCGCATCAAATATATTTTCTATTGTCCAAAATACTTATCAAAAGCTAGAACGCATCGAAAAGTCGAAACGAAGAGCTTAACGAAATTCGATTTTAAATGAGTATCGAAGAAAACAAACGCGAAACTTTAACACATAAAGACTATATATGTAACCATTGAAGGATTTAATAATTTTTTAAAAAAATGTTGTCTTAATCGTACTGTTAACCTAAAAATTTCAATGGCAGAAAAAATAACCCATTAGACAAAAATCATAAAAGGAAATCAAATACAAAGACAAAATAACTATACAGACAGTACATAAAAATGCAGAAACTTTTCCACATTATTTATTTTTAAAAATAAGAAAAATCTTTAGAATTTTGTTATTTAATTATAGGTATTGTTTTATATAATTTATTATAATACTCACCTTAAAATAGCCATTTAAAAAACTACAATAAAATATTTTCATTAAATTAGTGTATTATTAAATCATTACATTATAGTTTTTTTCACCCATGTTAGCCTTTTTAATACATAACTTACTTAATTATTGGTTTAAAATATTTAAATAACGTTCATTTGAAGTTCAATAATAAATTTAGGGGTTAATAAACACATAAATAAAACAAAAAGTACATAATATTGTGTTGATTTAAGAGTCGCCGTGTGATGATATTAGAAATCAGCCCTGGGTCTTTGTATTTTAGGAATTGTTGATATTTCTCACCCGATATTTGTTCTGCGTTTTCCATATACATTCAACTTTTATAACATATTTAGCCGAATATTTTCCCTGATGACACATTTATTTCATGATGGAATCTAGCATATTCTCGAACTGCATTATCAACATATTTATAACATCTGATGTAAACGTCATATATAAGAGTAACGGCTAATAAAAAATTTAATTAACCTGTTAATGACTTCAAATAAAATTAGTAGATACTTTATTCAACCCGTTCATACTACAAATCAAGGTTGCACCAAAACGATTAGTTTAGCATGAACAATTCGATGAGTCAAATCATATCAAGACAAAGCCAAGAATGATTAAAAGTCGATCAGCGGGTTGTAATTTATTGCCAAAAAAGGGCAATTCGCCTTCACAAATAACATAAGTTAAATCTATACGGTAAATCTTGTGCTTTAGATTTGGTTGTTAATGTTTGGTTTAAATGATTTAAACATGATCGGAATAGCTTAGAAGATGATTCCCGCATCGATGGGCCCATTTCGACAGTTACTGATGAGAATGTAGCCAAAATTGAGGATTTTATACTTTCTGGCCTATGATTAAGAAAACGAGAAATTTCAAGAGACATGGGAATTAGTAAAGAGCGAGTTAGTGAATTTATGCACATTTACAGATATCATAGAACAGTGTAAGGCGAATCTTAAAATGTTGACTGAGTTCGATAAACAATGTACGTACAATGTTATATATCATCCGACTTATAGCCCGGACTTGGCCATTTGCGATTATTTTCTGTCCAGAAATTTAAAAATAGGCTTAAAGGTAATAAGGCTGTCCAGCGATAAAGGAATGAAGGCAGCAGTATCTTTTCATTTTGAGAAGAAATCAAAAAAATATGCTTTAAATACTATATTTGAGAAAAGGGTATTCTTTAGAAAGCTATTATACTGAAAAACTAAGGAAATCGCACAAATAATAGTATTTTATTAGTAATTCAAGTAAAATTTTATTAGCCGCCTCTCGTATCTTTTTTTCATTGTCATTAAAAGGCACTAGTGCAACCTTCAATTATAAAAGTTAGTAAAGTCCTTAAAACAAAAAAGATAGAATATTTTATATAATTTCAATTTGCTTCTCACTGTCAATGGATTAAATTTTAAAATTTTCCTCCAAGTATTATTCAGATAATAAATTAAAACTAAATCGGTGATTTTCAGTGTTTTCTAAATATTTCAGAAATGAATGAAATTTTCACATTTTATGAAACGACATATTAAAGGGATTTAGATAATACAATTTTTTTATAATCTCTTACTCTTTATGAAATATCTATATGGCACCAATGAAATAATTGGGACGTTGTATACTACTTCTCCTCTAGACCTGAAAATTTCTCAACATAGAAATAAGATTTTTTTTTTATTTTAAGGGAGGTTTCAATGCTACAAATCAAGTTATGTCTGTAATTTTTAGCTTCGTTTATACAACATATGCATCGGCAGTTGGTCAGTCCTGCGAAGATGAGGTATTTATATTTAAAAATGAAGCAAAGAATGTCATAAAGCGGAAGTTAAGTAGCGAAAAAGTAAAAAAGAGAAGGCTATATGTTTCTATGTTATTCTTAGAGACATCACAATTCCCAACAATAAAATAATATTGCTTTATAAAAATTTGGTTTAGCACTAGAAGCTTGTGATCTTAGAATATGTAAATGGTGTACTGTAGATCTGACAAAGTAAATTACAACCTCGATTGCAATATAACTCTGCACAATCTAAATATTTATATTTAAAGATAGGTTTGAATTTTTTCAATTAGATTCTCGAAGTCTGTTCCGGGAAATTTGTATTTATGCCTTATTTCTAGCAAAAAAAAATGGACAGATAACAAAACGTACAATTTACTGAAAGATTCCAGGCGCATAAATTACTAATTGAAAATTATTTTCTTAAAATCCTATACTGGGAATTGAATGAAATTTTACATTTTTCGAATTATTCTCAGGATGGGGGGATCTCGGGGACGTAGATGATGAATCAAATTTTTTGGTAAAATTCAATATGATGAACCAATTTTTTATTCTGTCTAATTTATTTCAAAATTGTTTTTTGGGAGATTCCCAAGATCAAAAATTTATTCCCTGTGCATTTTTTTATTAACCCTGGGTTCATTATTACATACAGTAAATATGTTTATAGGTTACAATAGATCTAAGAAGTTGCAATTAACAGAAAGCTTGATATGAGCCTATTTAGCTATTAAAATAATTTATGGATATCGAGATAAATTGTAAATTGAAGCGAAAATCGAAATACTAAATGAAAAAAAAAATACATTAAATTACTAAAAAAAACATTCTTACCCGTAATTGAAATTTTTGTACTACCAAATTAGTACCAAAAGGAGAAAAAGTACTAACTCTAACCGTTAGTACTTTTTCTCCTTTTGGTAAATAAACTGTCAGAAATAAGGTGAGTTATAAAGAAAAATGGCCTTTGTCTATAACAAGACTTTTAGCAAAATTCAACTGATCAGCCTATTATACAAGCTTAATGTATAATATGTTTGTAAAGCTAGCAGGTTGCAGGTAATTTTAAAAATTAGAATTATGTTCCGCTTGTTAGTACCTTTTAAAACAGGTTTTATTAAAATCTCTATGCAGAAACAAAAAAGATATAAATTGTGGAGTAGAAAATTGAAAGAAACTGATTTGTAACGGTTGTTACGTCGGCTAGAAAAGGTCATATGTTAGATGCTTCATTATAATATAGGAGTTTATGCTACGCAATCAAAACTATCTTGATTCATAGAAATTTTTACCGTGATATTAAATAAATTAAATTCATAAAATTTAAATATGTAATAATAAGATAAGAATAAAAATAAAGATCGGACGATAACAATGAACAAACCGCAGAATCTGCGCCACAGCCAGACCCAGAGACTCAAGAGCAACCAAACAATGGAATGAGAGTTAACATCGCTGTGGACCTGCAACAACAACAACAACTACATCAACACGAGAGTCACATAACTCCAAGAGCTCCACCTACCGAAGATGCTGTGCGGGAACCCCAACCAACTCTTACTCTAGCGAGACGACCAAGACAGCGCATGAAATGGACCGTGTCCATGAACGAGACAATAATGCGCATTTTTTATAGGGCGACTCAATTAGGACGAGAGATGATCGGCTACAGACAACAACTACATGCCGAATTTTGCAGGGAGTACCCACACATGCAAGTCTCCCAGCAGAGAATAACTGACCAATATAGAGTTATTCTCCGAAACAGTCTAATTCCTGAAGCTCGGCTTAATAGCATCAAAGTGGAAATTGAACGTGAGATCAGAGGCACTGACAATAACAACAATCCGATTGCTGAACCTGAGCCACAACCGGAACCTGAGGTCCAAGAACAACAAGACCAGCTGAATCACGATGCCCAACAGGACAACACTGAACTCTTTTATCAGAAACTGTCAACGGAAATGATTGCTGCGGTGTTGGAGTATGATGGAAGTTAAAGTTACAACAGAGCGTCGATCAGCAAGAACAGAACCCAACACATCATCATGGGAAAGACGTCTAAATAAGAAAATTGAAAATCTTCGAATAGATATAGGACAGCTGACGGAGTACATCAGAGGCACAAGAACTGGTCGACTGCAAAGGCGAGTTGATGAAATCATGAATCGTGTCCGATATCATTTGCAACAAGACCCAGCGAATGTTACTGCTCAGCAATACCTTGATACGCTAAAACAGAAGCTCTCTGTTATTGCAGGACGTCTAAAGAGGTACAAGATCAGCAATAACCGAAAACACGACAATGCGCTCTTCCAACGATCAGAAAAGACTTTCTACCGTAAGCTAAACTCTCCACCTAATATGGCAAATAATAGATATCCTAATAGAAAGCAGGTAGAAGAGTTCTGGGGAAATCAACTTTCCACACCAGCCAATTGTAACATCATAGCTGGCTGGATCAATGAAGAACACCAAATCTGCCAAGACTACAGCCAGATGCAGTTTGAGCCATTTAACACCGAGGAAATTTCAAGAATAATCAAGGAATCCCATAACTGAAAAGCTCCAGGTCTCGACGGGATCCAGAACTACTGGCTCAAAAAGTTGTAGTGTATGCACCGTCTGCTGGCTGATCTTATTAATGATGTTTTTCTTAACCCAGCAAAAATGTCATTGTTCTTGACCGAAGGTATTACGTACCTCCTACCAAAGGATCAACACAACACACATGACCCAGTTAAGTATAAGCCAATCACCTGCCTACCCAGGCTGTATAAGGTGATCACCTCTTACTTGGCCCAACGCATCTATGCACATTGTTAGCAAAATAACATCATTGCAACTTAACAGAAGGGATGCACGAGGGGAGCAATGGGATGTTGACTCTGTTATATGTAACCAAGCCTGTACCAACCGAAGAAACCTCTTTGCTGCCTACGTGGATTATAAGAAGGCCTTCGACTCAGTGCTACATGTGTGGCTCAAAACTATATAGAGAATGTATAGGGTCAATAATAATTTTGTTCCCTTTTTAGAATGCATCATGTCAACCTGGAGAACTAGGGGGAATATTTCAAGGCGGTTCACTTAGCCCATTTTGGTTCTGCCTTGCAATGAACCCACTATCACGCCATTTGAACTCAACCAGATACGGCTTTAGTATTAGAAATAACAACGAAGAGGTAGTAAGAGTGAATCATCTTCTATATATGGATGCTCTTAAACTGATAGCTGCTACCAGAAACCAGCTGGAACAAATGCTTAAAATTGTAGAGGAGTTCTCCGGGGATATCGGAATGCAACTTGGACTTGCCAAGTGCCGTATTTTAAACATCGTTAAAGGGAAGATACAACCAGGGGCTTTTGAAATGCAGAACGGTGAAACTATAGCTGCAATGGAAGCAGACCAAACATACAAATATCTAGGTATGAAACAGAATTGACCATGGCACTATGAAAGCCGAATTGGCAACCGAATTTGTCAAGGGAGTAAGGCGGGTATTACGAACTAACTTAAATAGTAGAAATTTCTTTAAGGCACTTAAAACGTATGCTTGCTCTGCGCTAAGCTACTCTTTTGGAATTGTAAAATGGAGCAGGACGAAAAATAAAGACACTCCTATCAAAAGGTCAAAAACATCACCCTTGGAGTGTTATTGAACGTACAATGCCTCCAAGACGCCAAGGAGGAAGAGGATTGGTAAATATTGGTAAGCAGCTCGACCAACAAATAATTAACTTACGTCCTTATTTCCACGGTCAGCGGACTCTTCCACACTACATCGAGCAATATGCCAGGCAGACGATTCAACGCCGCTACAGTTGAGGGAACAAGATATTACTTCTCACCACCAAACAGACCGAGAGAAGTTACAAACTTGGCTAGAGAAGCCACTTCATGGACGGCATTCAAATGAGGTCAATCAGGATAATGTCGACAACTTAACGTCTAACTACTGGTTGATTTCAGGACAGATGTTTCCGGAAACGGAGGGCTTCTTGTTAGCTATCCAAGACCAGGTTATTCCGATGAAGAACTATCGGAAGTTCATCATTAGAGATCCCCCAATAGAAAATAACCAATACAGATATGGCTGTCGAACATCAGAGACAATCCAGCACATAATTGAAGGATGTCAAGCATTTGCCGCAACTGAATATAAGGAAAGACACGACTCAGTCGCTAAGATATTCAAGTTCAAGAATTAGCAGAAAAATTGAACCTACTACAGGTAGGAAAAATGCCTTATTACAAATACAATCCAGAGCCTATACTTGAGAACAACCAGTTCAACTTATATAGGGACCGAAAGCTTCTGACGGATTAGACAGTTGCTTATAATAGACCAGACATTGCACTATTAGATAAAATTTCTAGGCGAACTACACTAATCGACATTGCTGTACCTAACAACAACAATCTAAGGCCAAAGTACAACGAGAAGATCGCCAAAGACAATGGGCAATGAACAGCGTCCAGACGATTCCCATAATACTCTCAACAACTGGAGTGATACCAAAGAACCTCCTACAGAACATCAAGGGACTGGGTCTTAGTCAGCATCTGTATAAACCAATGCAGAAAGCAACTCCCCTAGCAACCGCGCGAACCGTCCGAAAGTTCGTGGTAAATACAGCAGAACACGTCACCTAGGACCCGATAACATGGAAAGGGTTCCCACAGAACTTCATACTTTTGTTATCTTTGTATACCAGGTAAGAGCCAATATTCCCTGGAGGGAGTGGGAAGCCGTTTGGCTTGTAAATCTTATAAAATAAAGATCAGAATAGTATTTAAGCTTCTCTAGACCAAATGATCTAATATTATGTTGAGATAGACTCACACCTATAAATAAGTTAAATTCATCTTACCAACGTATTTATAAAGAGGGAAAAGTTGTAGCTTCTTTTTAGTTCTTTTTATGTTAAAAAAGTTATAATCCTGTTCATCGATAGGTCTTGATTCTGGGTCATTGTCTTTCCTAAGTATATTATTTTCGGAATCTTACTACAGTTTCACCATAAAAATTCTGCATACTCAGGCATGCATTTATTTCCCATAAAAATACGAACAAATACTGAAAACGGGTGAATCACTTTAATGTAACACCATCAAAATTTCTTCCAAATCAATCGACCAAATTCAACTAAACATGGAAAAAATAAATAACGAAAACCAATACATGACAAGACAAGATAACACAACCCGAGGCAACAAGACAATCCTAAAATAACTAGAAAATGGTGTTAGGATAATGCACCACTTTTTTATATGAAAACCAGCCTCGAAAAAGGCATATTAATTAGATATTCTCACTACTTTAAAGACAGGTATCAAAAGGTAGTCAATTTTCGAATTTCATTTGTCAATCGAGTATTGTCCTGTTCGGAGTACTGAATAAAGTCGCGTTCACACTTTTGCGGAATGGATTTTATGAACTGCGAGTCGCAAGTATTCATACTTACAAAAGGAGATAAATATTTATTTTTGAATACTAGTGACATCACTTTATTATAAAACCAAGGATTGACTGGATAAAGTTAACAAAACTCACTTAGGATCAATAGTTTTGTATTAGTCGATGTTTCGATCTATATGAGATCATCTTCAAAGCTCAAAAATAAATTAATTTATTTGAACTGGAATTTCTTATAACAGTACATTCGAATTTTCAAATACGAATATAACATTTGAATTATAAACTATAATAAAGCAATAATATTGTTCTTGTGCTTTCCTCTCATTATTTTTTTAAAACTTTTTTCCTAAATTTTATTATATAAAATATAATAGATGTTTTATATATATATATATATATATATATATATATATATATATATATATATATATAAAAAAGAGAACAATAATAATATATAGTTAAAACGCTGTATATCTTTACGTCAAAATTTGACAAATGCATCAAACTAGAGACTTTTTTTTGGTAACTGTAACCGGATCGGACTGGCTCATTCTACTATTTTCTTTTTCGGTTATTTAAAAAAAAATTGTCGAATGGTTTATAAGCAAGTTCCACACACTGAATACCCTTAAGAAAGAAAAATGTTATACAGAAAAATTTTAAAATCGAAGTTTTTCCTTTTGTATAGACATATCGATAATTTTATATCCCGTTTGTATAGGGCTTTTTAATGAGGAGTTTAAGTGCCTATAATGGGTTCGGTATTTTAAGTCAAATTTTAAATATGAGATTTTGTAACGGGATTAAAATTTCCTCTTTTATATTACTACACTGAGGGATGTACTACTGCTAAAAATAATTTACTTTACGTATTAGTACATTCTTTAATAAGCATTGACTTTTTAATATGTTGTTTTTACCTAATAATTTTGAAATTGTGGAAACTATTGTACTAAAAATTTTAGACACACTCTTTTTAATAGTGGAATTAGTAGGGTGATGCTTGAAAGTACAAGTGTGGGTGCTTGTGTGTATGTTCACTTTTATAACTGAACCTATGATGTTGTAATGTTTCACCCATGAAATTTATGACAATAAAAGATTTATTTGTTCATTTTATAAAGTAAATCGTTTATATTCTAAATTATTGGCAACTGTTTCGGTAACAGAAAAAATTATACGCAATTTGTTCATAACGTTCTATTTTTATTATAATACTGCAGTTAGGTATAACAATATTAGGGTAGTCTAATTGAAAATTAAAAATAAATTGACTATTCTAATAGAATCGGAACTAAAAACAGTATTCTTAGAAACAGTGGGTAAGCATACGATATTCTAGAAATTATTCAGTGTTTTATACTTAATGACTGTAATTTTATGACTTCTGACTGCAATAAGGGAAGTAGTTAAGCTGCAAAAATATTAAATAAAGAGATAGATAATTAATCATCTTCATAAAATAGCCTAGTTTTCTTAAAAATGAATACATAATTTTAAAAAAATGTATGCTTCAACAGATAAGAGTTAACATAACACACGACTCATGGCTCCGAGTCTTTTATTGACCACATTTCAAGATTCCTCACGCCATATTCTCACAGATAAATGTATAAACATATAAACGTGTAAAATAATGAAAGGGGTTCGGTCCAGGGCATCCAGATCTAAGGCCCCAATATTGCATCAAGTTCACTGAAATAGAGTAAAACATGCATAAAAAATAATACAGACACAACACAATAGAAATCGTAAGTGAACTAATTACAATTTAGAATAATTATTTATTTATATACTTAACACTATTTTCAAAAATTATAGGTATATATACAATATCCTAGAAATGATAAGTATTTTATATTAAATTATTGTAACTTTATGATCTTTGACTGCAAAAACTAGAGTATTTAAGCGACAAAAATTTTGAATAAAAAGATAATTAATTAGTTTCTTCTTCATTAAATAGCTAGTTTTCTTAAAAATAAATACAGAAATTAAAAAAAATGGGTGCCCCAAAAGGTAAGGCTTAATGCATCGCACGACTCATGGCTCTGAGTCTTTTATTGACCTCATTTCAGGATTCCACATGCGACATCCTCACCCATAAATGTTTAAACATATAAACATGTAAAATAATGAAAGGGGCTCGGTTAGGAGCATCTAGATCTGAGGCCCTTATATTGCATCAAGTTCACTGAAACAGAGTAACACATATATAAAAAATAATACTGCTATAAAAAATAGAAATCGTAAATGAACTAATTACAATTAAGATTAACTATTTATTTATATATAATACATATAAAAACAGGAAACATATTCTTTCTTGTTTTACACTACTAATGCTATCGGCAAAAGAAAAAATATTCTATATAGAACTGGGAAAAGAAAAAAAGAAGTGCTTAAAAAATGCCAATAAATAATTTAAGTTGAAAATTTAGGAAATACGTAAAAAAAATTGTATGAGAATACTTTTGAAGTTAGTAACTTGTGACATTTTTATGTATGGAAATGCCAAAAGAAATTATTAATTTACGTACACCCACATATTATTAATAACTGAAAAGAGAATTAAGGATCAAGACGACTTCTCTTATTCTGAGGAATCACTATCACTCTCATCAACATAAATAATAAGTGGAACTCGAATTTTCTTTTCAATTTCCCACTGCTTTTTAATAATATTATTTGTGTGTTCGATATAGTTAACCCAATTCTGTTTTGTCACTGTTCCTAACGCCTTTTTCCAAGCCACTATTGGTCCTTTAACTTGTAGAATCAGTTTCTCATAATTTCTGTTTGCCTGTCTCCACACCATTTCAATTGGGTTAAATTGGCAATGGTATGGAGGCAAGCGTAAAACTGTATGTCCAGAAGGTTCTATTACTTGATCTACTACCAAGCATTTTGCAGGCTTTTGTACCCAAATATTAAAGACGCCAAAGTATCTTTTGGAGCACATTTTCCAAAGTTGAAATCTTTTCCTTTCAGCCACCCTTTCGTAGTATCCTTGCTCCAACCCTCTGTTGGCCATTTTTGAAGTTGACTACTATGATAGGGAGCATTATCTAAAACAATTAAAAAAGGTGTTTCCAGCCTTGGCAAAAAATCATTTAACCAAGCTTCAAAGTTTTCCATGGTAATCTCCAGTTATTGACTTCGATTTAAAAATCAGCATTGTATCTTCAACGAATCCATTTTCATTTCCTGCATTCAGTACTATGTATCTGAAAAAGAAGTAGAATAATATGTGGCAGTACAAATTATTTGAAATATTTTCAACTGTTTGCAGAAACACAAATTGTACTTAACAAGGTTTTGGTCAATTGAAATTGTGATTCTTGAGTTTCGACCGAGTCAAATTTGAATTGTTATGCGACGTTTCGCCTAGATTGCACGAGACAGCTTCAGGGATCTTTATTTCACGCATTTAGAACACTGAACATTGCATGTCTTGATAGTCTTAGCTAAGAGATAATAACAAAATTAATTTATTTTTCTCAATTTTTATGTCATTAGTGCGTTGAAATTGGAAAATTTATTTCATGTGTTTATTTTTTAAAAATATGATGTATTGTTAAAAATATATACCCATTTTTGGTTTATTTTTAAGCAACTTTAGCTTCTACAAACTATGGGTGAGGAGTGTGCGATTAAATAATTATAATACTTGTTTCAAATCGGCTTTTTTTAGTACAATAAAACATGATACCATTTCAGCAGTTTCGATTGGCAAAGCATAATACGTCTGAGAACTTTGGCAAAAACAGTAGCGTACCATATTTTTATATAAAAATATTACTAGTGAGTAGTGAACATAACCCGATCCTCTCCATCCCCCACTCCTCGACCTTGACCTTGACCTTGCCCCACCCCTCTTTGGCCCCGCCCACATGTCCTTGTCATTGACCTTGAAAATGCACGTGTGTTTTGGCCTTAACCTTGTGTTCAAGGTTGTGCGTGTGACCTTGACCTTGACCTTGGTCGAGACGCCCTTGACTTTGTTGGAGGTCATCTTCGGTGTGTGACCTTGAAGATATGTTACGTGGTTTGGGGTGACCTTGAATGGTTTTATATAAGGTATGGGGCAGTTTCATTCATCAGTTGGCTCTGACTTGTATAGGTAGTACATGTGTTAATATTTGACAATCATGGCATATGTTTGTGAAAATTGCGGTTCTAAGTTTACTAATAGTTATAATATGAGACGTCATAAAAGAGAATCGTGTGCGGCGAGATTTAATGAAGTGTCTAGAGGAAAACGGCTCCGAATTGAAGAGTGTACATCGACGATTCCGGTAATTAATTGCGCTACATGTAATGTAGATGTTCCAATAAATCATATGTCAGCGCATAAACGAACACAACAACATAAAAATAATTCATGTTTGCCGGTATGTCATGGTGTGCAACTCGTTGAATGTGCCTTCAAAAGGAGAATTGCAACCTATCGGGTTAGCAGTGATATGGAGCATTCCGATTACGTAATGTTCTTTGCAGACATTAAATCCAAGGTGGTGGAACTTGTTAATAATTTATTACGTGTGCATCATGCTTTAAAAGTTAACATGACAGCTGTTGGCGAGTACATGCTTCCATCACAAGAAATATTCAGTGAAAAATTCTTCAACACTGCTAATCAAATAATTAGTGTAGAAAGTGATTTGGATGCCGTTTACCATTCTTTCACCGAATTAATAAAAACGCAGGCGACAGAGTTCCAGGAGAAAGATTCAGGTATGGAAAAATCAAAACCCGATATATTAAACTGATTTTTATATATTATTTTTCTTGTTATAGGATGGGCTCTTGTGCGAATTTTATACTTGGAAGTTAGTATCAACAAGTATATGCCTATGGGTGGCTCATCATACATCAAATTGCCGTGTTCTATTGAAAAGAAAGGAGCTGTCGTCAATGTGATTAACCAGGACGAATTTTGCTTTGCGTGGGCTGTAACATCAGCATTGTTTCCTCCAACAGCAGAGCCTTCGCAGAAGACATCCTACCCCCATTTTTCTAGAGTGCTAAATGTAACAGGTATGGATTTTCCAGTAAAATTACGTGACATTAAAAAATTTTAGGAAATGAACAACATATCAATTAACGTATACGGTCTGGAATCTAAATATGAAAATAATGAAGTAATACATGAAGTTATTGGTCCACTGAGGTATGCGTCAAAAAAGTTGGATAGGCATGTAAATTTATTGTTAATTACAAAAGACTGTAGTAGTAAAGATGGTGGTGAACATTTTTGTGATACGACTTGTTCAAAGAGTCATTATTGTTGGATTCGGGATTTATCACGTTTAGTTTCAAGTCAAATTAGTTGTCAACAACATAAAATATATTTCTGTGATGGTTGCCTCATTTATTTTAGTACACCGTCAGCTTTAACTTTATATCAAAGCTACGATTGTAACCACATTTTGACGCAAACACCCTCAGTGGATTTAAAAATCGATAAATTTGGAAAGAGTGTGCCGGAAAATATTTTAAAATTCGAGGGTATAGGAAAGCAAATGCGCGTTCCATTCGTGGTTTATGCAGATTTCGAATCTGTTTTAAAACCCGTTGAAACGGTACAACCAAACCCACAAAATTCTTACACTGTAAAAAGTTTTAAACATGAACCATATTCTTTTGCTTATTTAATTAAATGCTCTTTTGACGACTTACTTTCGAAATTTAAGCTATTTCGGGGGAAAAATGCAGCTCAAGTATTTGTGGATCGTATCGAGTGTGATTTAAGGGCTCTATACAACACATATTTAAAAGATATTAAGTCTATGAAACCGTTAACGCCTGAAGAAAAAAGGGAGTTTAATGATGCTAAAATATGTGGTATATGTGAAGGCCCTTTTGAAGAGGGTGAGATTAAAGTACGAGACCACTGTCACATAACTGGTGCAAAAAGATTTGGTGCTGCACATTCCGTTTGTAATTTAAATTATAAATTACCCTCTTTTATCCCTATCATATTTCATAACTTAAGCGGCTACGACAGCCATTTATTTATAAAAGAGTTATGTAAATATGGGGATAAAATTGGTGTTTTGGCTCAAAGTAAGGAAAAGTACATATCATTTACCAAAAGCATTTATGTGCACGATTATTTTGATAGTAAATGTGGAAAAGTCAAGAGGAAATATTTAAAGTTGCGATTTATTGATAGTTTTAAATTTCGGTCAACGTCTTTGGAAAATTTAGGCAGCGGTTTAAACGACGACGATTTTATTGCAACGCGGAAACATTTTTCAAATATCAACCAATTTAATTTGATGCGTCAAAAGGGTGTTTTTCCCTATAGATTTATTGACTCTATAGAAAAAATGGAAAATACATGTCTTCCAAGTAAAGATGAATTTTATGATAATTTACGGGAAGAACATATTAGCGATGAAAGCTATAGAAGAGCAAAATAAGTATGGCGCTTGTTTGGGTGTAAAACTTTGGGGGACTATTCGGACGTGTATTTAAAATCAGATGTGTTGCAATTGTGTGATGTTTTTGAGCAATTTCGGAATAATTGTTTAAAATTCGATAAACTTGATCCAGCACATTACTATACCCTTCCAAGTTTATTATTTGATTGTATGCTACGTATGACTAAGGTAGAGTTAGAGCTCTTAACTGATATAAACATGATACATTTTTTAAAGAAAGGTATACGCGGCGGCATAAGCCAGTGTACAGAAAGGAAGCACATCGCTAATAATATTTTTTTACCAGACTATGACCCAACAAAACCTTCTTCATTTATAACATACCTTGATGCTACAAATCTATATGGTCATAGTATGTCACAAGCATTACCATATGGTGGTTTTCGATGGTTAAGCGAGCGCGAAATTCTGGATTTAAATATTATGGCTGTTGGTGATGATAGTTTACATGGCTACGTTTTGGAAGTGGATGTGCATTATCCGACTGAGTTGCATGATGCACATTCTGATCTTCCATTTCTAGTAGAAAATATCATACCGCCAACAGAAAACGCTAAATTACCGAAATTAATTCCTAATTTATAAGATAAAAAAAAATACATTGTACACTATAGAACTTTAAAACAAGCCATCGCCAACAGCTTAGTGGTAATGCAAACCCATCGAGTATTACAGTTTAAGCAATCAAAATGGCTAAAATCGTATATTGATTTTAATACCAATTTACGTAACAAGGCCACCACAAAATTTGCGAAGGACACTTTTAAATTAAAAAATAACGCGATATTTGGTAAAACTATGGAAAATGTGGAAAATCGAAAGGATATAAAATTAGTAACACATTGGGATAACAGTGTAGGCAGAAATGGAGCTAGAGCACTAATATCCCGCCCCAATTTCAATAGTAGCTCGATATTTACCGAGAACTTTGTTGCTATACATATGAATAAAGTTAAAATATTGTACAATAAACCAATTTATATCGGTTTTTCCATATTATATATATCAAAGACTGTAATATACGATTTTTATTATAATTTTATTAAATCCAAGTTTGGCGATGATGCTTCGTTACTTTACACCGATACTGACTCGCTTATATTAAAAGTGTATACGGAAAACTTTTATCAAACTATATCAGAAAACCCCGAAAAATTTGATACATCAAATTACCCCGAAATTAATAATTTCAACATAATTAAAAGTAATTCTGTAGTTGGTAGAATGAAAGATGAGTTTCCTGGTGATCCGATAATAAGTTTTTATGGTACCGGCGCGAAGGCTTATTATGTAAAGTCCATTAATAATGAATTTAAAAAAGCCAATGGTATCAAAAAATGTGTTATCGAGAAAGACCTTCATCAGGAAGACTACCAAAGAATTGTTGAACGGATTGGTTTGATATTAAGAAAGATGAAGACATTTAGAAGTGAATTACATAACATTTATACCAACATAATAAATAAAGTAGCATTGTCACATAGCGATGATAAACGTTATGTAACTCCCAGTTCAACCAAAACTCTACCTTGTGGGGCATGCAGACATAGATTTTTACAAAACAGACCCGGAAGAAAACTTAGCAAATTTAGTCACCGTGTTGGAATCATTTCTAAGTCAGGACAGCACGTAATCTGGAAAATCCATATTTCATTATTTGTATTGTTTTTATTATTTCTATTAAACATACAACATTAATATGTAACGATAGTATTGTAATTTTTTTTTTTTAATAAAAAACATGTATTCATTACTTGATTGCTTTTTTATTGAACCGTTATTTTAAAATTATAAATATAATGAAGTGTCGACAAATAACAAACTGTAAAAGTTATTGTTGAAAAATTTGTCTAATAGTAAATTAAACGCACAGGTCTACGAGTAAATGTTTAATGTGAAACAGGTTTGCTGACAAGATCCTCCATAGTCTTTTCAATTTTCAACATTCTAGAGTTAAGTTCATCACGCAGTTCGTCTTGCCTAAGTTCATATATTGCAATAACAGTATCATCAATGTATCCTCTAAGTTCTTGACCGGTTTCAATTAATTTCTTGCGTACGTAACCTTCAAGTTGGTTTTTGAATATATCTTTAATAACAATTGTTGAGTCATGTAAAGCTTTCTGCGTATCTTGCACACACTGAGCAAGGTTATTATCAACATAATTTCGTGTGGTCGCATCGTCTCCTTCAAGAGGTTCTGCTAAATAGCACAATCTTTTGCTTCCCATGTCGTAATCTGCATTAGGTGTAAATTTAAAACCTATTCCAGAAGGACCTCGCATAAAGTTAAAATCCTTAAATTTTCTTTTGCGACCGAACTTATCAATAGTGTTTACTTCTGACATTGTTATGTGAGACTGATTTGAAACCATTAGATTTCACCCTAATATATGGTTCTATTTCATTAATAAACGGACTCTGCAGAAAAATATGGATTGCAAAACGTATTTTAGATGATGTTTAATAAATACATGTACAGATTCATTTTACTATTGTTTTATTGAAAAAAAAAATTAAAATATAACAAAAGATTGAGTTTACTTTTTATTATTAAAAAAAAATAAAAAATATAACAAACAAAAAAATTAAAAATTAAGAAATAAAATACATGTTAATTTCTTCTGTACAGGTAAGCTTCTTCTATGACCCAATTTCTTCTCTGGATGGCACGTTCATTAATGTCCTTGAACTGGTAGTAAACTAGTCCACAAAAGCCGCATTGTACAAATTTAACCCTGAAAAGGTCAATGTAGTTGAAGTCGTACGTAAGATCATTTCGCCAGCAGATACCTAGTCTTTTACAATGATGACAAGTTAAATAAAAAGCTTTTGGTATATGACTGTATGTTTTGGCTGCTTCACTAGGTTGTTCATCAGTTGGCAACATGATGTTTGAATATGTTGTACTTTTCAATCGCGGTACTCTAATTATGTATTACTTTTTAAAATAACCTTGACAGGACCAAAAAAAAAATCCTTGAAAATTACAACCTCGAAAACGACCCTGACATTGACGGGTACTTTGACCTTGGCCTTGGCCTCGCATCTGACAAGTTTAGTACTATATTTATATGCTTCTTTAAAATAACCTTGATAGGGACAAAAAAAAATCCATGAAAATTACAACCTTGAAAACGACCCTGGTATTGCCGGTTACGTCGGCCTTGGTCTTGGCCTTGCATCTGACAAGTTTAAATATTATACTTAATGCATCGAACAAAAGGAATAAAGGTGGTGTAGTGGGGGAAATGGGCATAAAAGCAGACTTGCTGGCTCGAGCTCTTCACAGTTCGTCAGAACACCAAACAGTACAGTGCTAAGATAAAGTTAATTGTGTGAGTTTTAATATCGAAGATGTCGAGTGTACGGTCTCTTTTAGATGCTCTTGACGTGAGCTGCGGTTCGCAACAAGGCATGCTGGATAACATTAGTGGTTTGGAAGTGTTAAGTCCGGGGGTATTCGAGAATTGGAATGGCATGGAGCATGAAGATGCCGAAGACAGAGCCCTCAATGATGGTCGCGACGAAGAGTTAGTTCAGTCGGCAGCGCAATTCCTCGAATGCTGGACGGAGGAGAAGGAGCCAAAGATCAACGTGATAAGTGATGTGGTTGTGCGAAAAGCATCGCGGCCTAGGGAATCTTCTCCGAAAGCTTCTAAATTGAAAAAGCTCTTGACTATGCGGAAGTCGGAAATCGCCGATAAAAAAACATTTTATTCGGCGATTAAAGGTGTGGGACAAGGGAAGAAGAAAAAGTTTAACTTTAAGCGTCCCTCCACCCCTGTTCCATTACCCGAATTCCTGAAAACAGCACCACAAGAGCCATTGTCGGTAGAAGTGCAAGTGATAGAAGGCCCCGATGGACCAACACCACCAACACCGGCCAGCG
The DNA here is from genome assembly GCA_034092305.1 of Diaprepes abbreviatus. Lineage (NCBI taxonomy): Eukaryota > Metazoa > Arthropoda > Insecta > Coleoptera > Curculionidae > Diaprepes > Diaprepes abbreviatus. The sequence goes on along the minus strand of JASJET010000066.1, from coordinate 53,916 downwards.
TAGAGCAGGAAATAGTGTCGGAGGTGAAGTCTTCCCCAGCGCCACTGTCGCCGATATTGGGGTGCCGGAAACCCATGAAGAAGCGGTTTAAGCGGTGTTTTGAAGGCGATGAAGTTTCCGCTGCTTCGTCGTCGTCGTCGTCGTCATCGTCGTCTTCACCAAATGAAACCGCTTCTTCTTCCTTAATATATTCCAAGCCATCGCAACCGGAGTGGGTTGAAGACTTCACCAACTCTCAGAAGAGCGAATTAACAGACATTTATCAAATGAAAAAACACTTAGTGAAAAAAGTGAACGCGTGTGACAGTGACATTTTAGAACTTGAAAGACAATTAGAGTTAAAAAAGGTGGAATCTGCGCGGTTAAAAAGACAATTAGAGGACTTTAATAAATTATGTAGTAGTTGTAGATATTAGCTTTTAATTTATAGTATTAAGTTTGTAAATATATATATATATATATATATATATATATATATATATATATATATATATATATATATATATATATATATATATATATATATATATATATATATATATATATATTGTAGTTAATAAAAAAAGTGTTTGATCAAATTTTTATATTTTATAATGAGAATAAAAATGACTTGAAAATTTATTTTTGTGTGTTATTTCATATAGGCCCTGTTCCACATAATATTAGGTAATAAAAAAAGAGTGAATAATCCACTAAAACTACGCAATAGCAATAGTTGTAAATATTTTTTTCTGATAATATTTACAAGTATGCTAAAACATGGTTCGGTTTAAGAAGTTAAGGTTCTGTCGCCAGAACTTCTAATACTTTGTATCTCAATATTGTATGTTTTTATGAAAAAAACATAAAATATTGGTTACAAAGTATTATAACCAACTAAAACTACGATCAAATTATTTTGTGGTCCTGAAAAGGACCGTTTGGTTGTAAAACATGCGACTCTTTATTGTGTTGTGGAGTCGCACGGCCTGTCATCATCAACGGGGGTAGTGGAGGTGGTGTCCTCTGCATATTCGATGATGAACCGCCAAAGTTCATCCCATCTGGGATCGTCCAACTCCCACTCCAGACAATTCTCTGTGGTAGAATCTACCACAGGGCATTGGATGGGTTGTTGTTGTTGTTGTTGTTCAGTCGCAGACATGTTGAACTAAAATGATTGTAATAAGTATTGGTGGTCGTATATATAGAGACAAATTAATGGTGGGGGGTGAAAACAAATGTCGTATTACGTATTGAGACCAAAAGTTGTTTGTGGTCTCAAATACGAACGAACGATTTAGCTGGGTTCCACCAGCACTTAAACTTTTAATACTTTGTATCTAATATTGTATATTCTATACATACAATATTAGTAACAAAGTACTAATATGTACTAAAACTAAGTATTTTGTGGTCCTGAAAAGGACCGTTGTTGTGTGCCCTTAAAAAGGGCCGGGGAGAGTGTGGGGCTTATGGTGCCCCATCCTCGCTGGTCGACCACCAGCTTGACGAATTGCAGGGGCCTTGCGGGTCATCGGGTGTTGGTGATGCTGGAATTTCCAGCACCGCATCTTCCGTCGAGTCCGGCTCTGGCTGCGGCGACGGAGTTTCGAGTCTTTGTAAGACCCAATCGCCCGCATCGTCTAATTCCACTAGACCCGGATCATGGTTATACACTAGCGGAATCGGCTCATCCACGTCGTCCCAACGTAGGACGTCAATTTCAAAATCCACCTCTTCGTCGTCGTCGAAGACTTGCAGGTCTCCAACGTTGTCGGCTACGGTGTCATCACTAAAGATGGATGAGCCTCTGCTGGCGGGTCTTTCTTCCTCCATGTTCATCGTATGAGGGTTGATGAATATATGACTGTGTAACTGACCCAGTCTCATATATATAGAACTACCCCCACCCCACCAACGGATTCTAAATGTTGTGTATTGGTGAGAGCTTATAGAATTATTGATTTTTTCAAAAACTTTAAATAAGGAATTAGATTTGTTTAGACAATAAGACTTATTCTTAATATTTTGTGAAGAATACATTACAAAAAAAAAAATAATAGCAACCTTGTTTGGACTGTTAACATTTTCATAGGTTCTCAAGCATATAACTTGGCACTTAAGCTACGAGACAAATCGTCGTTAAACGAATATCTCGTAGCGCGTTAGCGCGGAGCAGGCACACTAAAAAAAACCCTCCCCTACAACTTCCACATACTCCCGTTCGGCGCTCTAGCCTCGTAACTCGAGAATTTCAATTTTTTCGTCCAAACTTTTTTTCATTTTTAAGATTTTCCAAATTTTTTTTTTCACCATTGTATTCTACTCAAAATTCTAGGTAATTAAAGTGCTTTTATTCTTTCTCTATCTTGAACGGTTCCCGAGCTACAGCGCTTTAAAAAATCCAAATTACTAACTTTCTATAACCCTTTTTTTCAAATTTCATTTTTTCGAATTTTCAAAAATACTACAATATGCAGAAAAAAATTCTCTCTTCAATTTTCCAATACCGTTTTTCTCTAAATCTTCAACTTTAGCGCGTATTCAGCATTTTCGAAAAAAAAAAAATATAATTTTTTTTACACCATCACATTCTCCTCAAAATTTTGGGCTATCGAAGTGCTTTTATTTTTTTTCTATCTTGAACGGTTCCCGAGCTACAGCACTTTAGAAAATCCAAATTACTAACTTACTATAACCCTTTTCTTAAAATTTCATCTTTCCGAATTTTGAAAAGTACTACCATATGTAGAAAAAAATTCTTTTTCTAATTTCCTAATTTCATTTTGCTCCAAAACTTCAACTTTGGCGCGCATTCACCATTTTTCAATTTTTTTTGAAAAAAATTTTTTTTACGTTTTTACTATCGAGAAAAATGCTTGCTTATAGTACTCGATTTCCTCTATAATTTTTTCTTATAACTTTTTTCCCTATTCCTAACCGTTACTTTCCTACAAATTTTCTAAATCGTTGTTTTCATATTTTGCCTTAAAAATTTTTTCTTGTGTTATTTAAGCTCTTTTTTCCACTTAATAAACCACCATTTTCTAAATTCCCGTACTCTTTTCTTAAAGAGCGGGCTTTTCCGCCAGCTTTTTTTTTTTTTTGGTTGGGTTTCAAATAAATATAAAACTACTACTTCACTCATTACAAATTTATTGATTCAAGAACATTATTTTGTGTTACATATAATAGATACATTAAAATATAGATTTATTGGTCACCGAACCGTTTAATACATTATAACTAAAAAATGAGTCGTGAATAACTAATGCGTACACTTTAGTGTCTTTGGGGAATTTATTCTTTCTCGTTTGGAACTCCAATTTTATATCCACTGTCGATGAGTTAATCGCCTCTGGTTGATGACTGCAATTGATAATAAAAACGGGGTTTTTCATATATTCCGCGAACGTTATCATCGGATCGTTTATTTCGCGCCCGTAGTAGCTGCTTTGGAAGTTTTCGTAATTGTAATAGGCTGCTGCGTACAGTTTCCTGGCGAAATCTAAATTCCATCTTTCGTATGGATAAACGGTTGAATTCAGATACAGTCTAATGTCGCATACGTCGGCGTGGGTATACTGGGTTGCGATTTTTTCTTTCTTGTCGCAATTATTGCTGTCTTGAAACCCGACGATTATATAGCGCGGTCTTTTCAGACTTGTACTCGTTCTCAAGGCCCACACGTCGGAAGATGTTTGCCTTAAAGCTGGTAATTCGTACAGATCCCATTTACGATATGCCATTTGAATACTGGCATTGTTTCCACCTTTATTAATGCGAGACAGTATTTTCAATTTTTGCTTGTCGTCTGGAATGATGTGGCGAATTTTCCATTCGATTTTGTCGATACTAATTTCTGCCTCTACTTCGCCGACGTAACAATTGGTAAAAGTGCGAGCTATAATCATAATAAGCTCTTGTTTTACGTTGAAAACACCTTTTGCGTAATCTTCGGCGAATCCCATAAGATATTTTAAGGGTAATTTCCCGGAGAATACGTTACTTGCCGTGTCTACGATATCTTGGTTTGCTTCGTCGAGACCCTATCCGCACGTCATGAGAGATCTTTGTTGCAAACTTCCGAATGAAACCATGGTTTTTAATGTCGTCGTAACTCCAGGTTTACGAACCACGGCGACCTGCTCACCTCCCATCTCGTAGCGAATTTCATCGAACAAAAATGCGAGGGCATTATTTGATAAAAAACATCTTTTCGTTGCGTCTATGGGTTTAAATTTTCCTTCGATATATATGTAACTGTCGGCGATATCCAGTATAATATCTTGAAAATTAATGGGGATACGGACTTCATCCGAATTGTTGAAGGATGGAGATCCGTATGGTTTATACGTATGCTCTTCTAGACTAATAATGGAATTGTCCAAGATGGGCTCGGAGAAAACCTCTATTTTATCGCTGGTGGTGGAAATCATTTTCGCACTTTAAGGCCGATTGATTTTAAAAATTTATAGTCTTCGGCAGATAACTGTTGAGATGTTTGTGATCTAACGTCTGGACGACGACTAACCTTGACGTTAACTCTTCTTTTACTTTTATTATGTTTCGGCGGTTCCCCCATCTTAGTCGACAGCACACACAATTGACGATTGAAGCAAAAACCCATTTCTATGAAAGTTTCTTCAGTTCCAATTTCACGATTATTTTCTCGCCTTGAAAATTGATTAGATCACCGCTATCGTCCAAGATGCGAAGAGTAATGTTGTCGATAAACTGACGTCCTGCCGGCATTAACGGCATATAAATATTATTTTGTGGTTCTTTACTGATTTTGTAACCGGGCTCCACGTCGATATCGAATTCGAACAAGGTATGACCTTCCACCGAATTCATATATGCTCCGGAAATTATATTACAATCTACGCGTATGATGCGTACTTTCATTATTTCCACCATCTCGGTTGATTCGTGCTTTTTGTCTCTTTTTAACACTGTATGATTAAATCCTAACATTTTACCGATACTCGCCTCTCCCCGGAAATCTATAGTATATTGGGATTTCAGTTCACATTTCAGCGTATTATTATTAGCGACCAAGTAAAAGATTCCATCGTTCTTTTCTTCAGTTGAAATCCTCAAAGCCTCCAGCATAGCTTTACCTATCTCATCTATTTCATAGGCCCCAGGTGGAATCTGCAATTGTATCGACTCGGTGGTGTAACCCTCCTTCATGTAGGCAAACTTATTGTTGCTTTCGTCCACATTAAAAATTGAATTGTATGTGTAAAATCCCAGCAATGCCAGACCATATTTGTTTTCTCTATTTAATTCGACTGGTGGATAAAAATCGGCGCTTAAGACGCTCGAGTGTCCTGTTAGTGTGAACGTATAAGACATGACTAACCATTAAAACATCACACATCTCGGTTTTATTCTTAGCGGCAACATTTAAAAAGATTCATCTTCACACCTTTTCTCACTGCATTAGATAGTGATGTTTTTATGCTATTTTCTGCTTTTATGCGCACATCGCTGATTTTGCAATAACAACAAAATATTTTTCTAGCCGTAAGATCCTCATCAGCCGTAACCTCGTTTAAATTGCTGCTGCTGCTGAAATAATGTTTGCAACCGCACTGATATTTTAATATATCGATATCGCTTTTGAGGTGCTCGGGCAACTTTTCCCAAACGAATGGGATTTCATTTGGGGCTAATGCAATCATTACTTCCTTGGGCATGTTTTCTAACTGTTTCACGGTCATTTTCCTTAATCCACCGGCTAGATGAAATGCTTTCAGTGATTGAAACATTTTAGTATAGTTATTGCGATCCATTTGCGGTGTTAATGGTGACGATGATGATGACATCTTTTACGCTGATGATTCGACAAGAAACTTTAAGCACAAATGTCCACACCAGACTGTTCCAAAATCCTGCTGACGATCGTATGTATAGTAAATAATTTTTGATGGTTCCGATCCCGTTTGTAGATATCGTAGCAATTCGATCGGTGGGGGTAAATCGCCGAAGCTGTCATAATATGTTACTTTAGAATTATTTTTTCTATAAGCTACCCAATGAGTCCCTGCACCACGCATACTATCCAAATTCACTATTGCTGCTTCGTAACGTCGAGGACCTTGTCTAAGTAATAAATCCCTCATATAAACGCCTCGAAAGTGTCCTATTCTTTTCTTTTTGGCATATTTTTCTATATCGATGTTAGATAGTGGTCTTCGAGGTAGAGATTCAATTAGTTTTTTGATCTACGATTTAAAAATAATCCCATACCTTTACGATATAGCTTTAGACACAAACCATTTCCTTTCGATTTTAAATACAGGCCGGCACCGGTTTTATCTTCGCTGCTTTTTTTTACAGCTTTTATGGCGCGCACAATTCCCGCTGCCCCACCGGCTAATGAACCCAAAGCTGATAACCCGGCAAAAATTGGTATTAATGGTAATATTCCACCAGTTTTAGGAATCGGTATTATTCTCGGTGTACGAACCTTCCTTTTGCCACCTGCCGCTTTTACCGATCTACGTGCTGCCGACAGAGCTATTTTAGATGCGTTCATGACATTTTTTTCCAACACATTTTTACTTCCGGCTTTTAATAATTCCCTTCGAACTGCTTGTCGAATAGCTGTTCCGAAACTGACTTTCCGAACATGTCGATTTTTATTAACACCTTTCCTTTTTGTATGACGTGTGCCTTTACTAGATGTTTTTTTTGTTGATAATGATGATGGTACACCCATACCAAAACGTTGTTTTCCTTTCATAATGTTTGTAACTAACCAAGCTGCTGTTTTTTCACCTAAACTGGAATCTTTCGATTTTACTCTATTCCAAGCACTTTGTTCGAGCTCGTAATCCGCTCGATGTCTCGCACTTATGTTGTCTTTATTATGTAAATAGGCTAAATCGTGTTTTTTGCATGCGGCATCCAAAGGATTAATGCCTGGATCACCTCTTGTTACACGTTTTATTACTTTTGTTCCGGGTCCGCAATATTGATAACCAGGAATGTGTACCTCGAATGGTAATTTATTTATTAACGAATTCACAATACCGTATCCAGTTTTGTTGGAAACGTGAGACCGTCCACTTCGTTTGACGCTCGGCATCTGAATGACAGTTTTTGTGAAAAATTGCCTATAAAATATCAAATTTTCCTAAGATGCGCGTTATCGATCTTAAACAAAAACTTCCTATTGACAATCTCGATGAAAAAGTCGGACTTGGATTTGAAAAGAAGATAATGAAGAGACACGGTCCTCTACTTCCTTCCTCTATTCGCGGCCTGTTAATTGGTCCATCCAATTGTGGAAAAACTAATGTCATGATTTCGCTGCTTACACACCCCCTTGGGCTACGTTTCGAAAATGTCTATATTTACTCGAAATCTCTGTATCAACCGAAATATGAGTATTTAAGGAAAATTTTAGCGCCCATCAAAGGTTTAGGCTACTATGCCTTTAGTGATTCCAGTAATATTGTGGAACCGTCCGATGCAAAACCAAACTCTATATTTATCTTTAATGATGTTATATGTGAAAAACAAGATGTTATAAGATCGTACTTTAGCATGGGACGTCATAAAAATATCGACTCCTTTTACCTAGCGCAAACATATTCGCGAGTGCCTAAACAGCTTGTGCGAGACAACGCCAATTTTATTATTATGTTTAAACAAGATGAGTTGAATATGAAACACATATTTTCCGACCACGTTTCACCGGATCTAACTTTTACTCAATTTCAAGAAATGTGCTCAAAATGTTGGGATAATAAGTATGGATTTTTAGTAATTGATAAAGACAGTGATGTGACATCGGGAAGATACCGCAAAGGATTTGATAGCTATATATTACTGTAATAATAAGAGAAAACGCTCATTTGATTGTTGAAACGTCCTTTGTTAACATCATGAATAACGCGATCGACTTAGAACGTAAACTAGTGGAAGCTACCAATGCCGTCAGAAAAAAATTTAAACAAATTAAAGCGGCTAAAGAATTTCATGTTGTGGAATTGGAAAAGTTTTACGAACCCATTTCTAAGCCGTTGACAACTATATCTGATGTGGTTAAGCAACGTCAGCAGCAGCAGCAGCAGCAACAACAACAACAACAACAACAACAACAGCAACAACATTATCCACCTACAAAGTTACATAGTCTCAGTATATCAGTGCAGTCGACTCAAATATCAGGTTTTCCCCAACCTACACATTCCTTTCAAACCTCCACACCTATTCAGCAGCAGCACCATCGCATTTCAAAAGAAGATATTAGCCAATCGGTGTTTGATACACCCTCGACATCAACTAATACATCTCTCGCATCCGCTGACACCACAACTTCCGATACTTTAAACACACACCTGAAAGGATTACGTTCGAAACCATCTCTATACGATACTGTATATGGTGTACGTTTTGGTTCAAAAACAGATTATAACAAAAATTTTATTGGTAATTTAGAGGTGCGTTTTCGAAATGGAAATATTGTCTTATACAGAAAAGGGAAAAATATTGCAGAATATGGTGGATCACCGGCACTTTATGATTTGTTATTTCTTAAAACACCCCCAAGTGTAGGCAAGTAACAACAATTAAGTGATAATGTACTTTCAACGTACAAGGAAATTTGGGAATCAACGAGTGCTGTCTACAACAATTTTAAAAAAAGTGATGGTTTACGGGAGATCAGATGGAACAAATATTTACGAATTATTAAACCTCTGATAATGGGCACAAAATTAGGTGGTACTATTACAAGAAAAAATCTCTCGGAAAAACTACAGTTACCCACAAAAAAGAAATTATCTTCGAAAAAATTTCAATATGTCTACTGGAACAAAGATAAAGAGTTGGTGGATCGTTTACGTTTGTTGTGGAGTTCCAAAATGGCCGGTCACACTGGACACGAAAATGAAATTATGTCAATCATAGAGGAATTACGAGAAGAAGATATAATATATTAAGCTCAATATTTAATGATATTATTCAGTTCTTCCTTCGATCTGAAACCTTTAATATTACTAATAATATGGGGCCCAGTCTAGAAAAAATCAAGATTGTTAATGAACTACATAGAACGGCTAGAAAAAATTTTATAAGACGGCGCACGATAATAAAAGGTTACAGAGATTTGTGGTAAATTGATTTGGCTGAAATGCAACAGTATGCTGATGAAAACGATGGTTATCGTTATATTTTGGTCTGTATAAATTGTTACTCTAAATTTGTCTATACCAAAGCCATAAAAAACAAGACTGGTATAGAAGTTACTAATGCGATGAAAAGCATCATTGAAGAGGCATCATATACACCAACAAATCTGCAAAGTGATCAAGGAAAGGAGTTCTATAATACAAACTTTCAAGCCCTGATGAAAAAATATAATATAAATCATTATTCCACTTACAGCACAAAGAAAGCTGCAATTGTTGAGCGAGTCATAAGGACTTTAAAAAATAATTTATATAAACAATTCTCGACAAGAGGATCTTACAAATGGATACATATATTATCGGCAGTAACAAAAACCTATAACCATTCGAAACATCGCACCATTGGAATGAAGCCTGCAGACGTGCAAGAAAAAACACAAATTAAAGCATACAATTATTTAAATATTATACCTAAAAAATTTAAGTTTTCCATGGGTGACATTGTGCGTATTAGCAAGTACAAAAGCTTATTCGAGAAAGGATGTATGCCTTCTTGGTCAACTGAATTGTCTAAAGTTGTAAAAGTTAACGTTACAAATCCACCTACATACTTGTTGGAATCGTTAGAAGGTCAGCCTATAAGAGGGTGTTTTTACGAGTCAGAACTACAAAAACAAGCAGTCCTAGCGTTTATCTAGTAGAAAAGGTCCTTAGACAACGCAAGAAAAATCACACCGATCAATTATTTGTCAAATGGCTAGGATTCCCCAACCACTTCAACTCTTGGATAGATAAAGCTAATATTGTTTAAATAACATATTGTATGACTATATTTTTAATTTAAAATGTAAAATAAATAAACAATATATTGTAAAATAAAGTTTTTTTATTTCAATCTTCATCATTAAAAACAATGACAATAAAACATCATACACATAAATAACATTTCAATATTCTTGGAGGGAAGGTCCAATTCACCGACGACTACGACGTTATCTTCAAGGCTATGCCACTCGGAGTGCGTTCTCCTATTCTTTAACCTGCTTTCCCTTTTTTTAGATTTTTTTTGAAGTCGAGCCGTACGACAGTGCGCTTAATGAGTCATTTAAAGGCTGATGATAGAGTATTTTCTGCATAACTTCAATTTTTGTTTTAAGCTCACTATTATTTTGGTATATCATGGGGAGGACATCCTTGTTAAATATGTCACATATTACAACTGCAAAATTGTAAAACTTTCTATTAACAAAGTGTTTTGTCACAGCATCGTCATCATCTTTAGGTTCGCCTAAGTTGGTTATGATTTTTCCACCCATATCATACTGCCCATCCGCTGTAAGTTTAAAACCAATCCCTTGTGGCCCAGATAATATATGATATTTTTCATTACATTTCTGACGACCAATTTTATCAATTGTGTTGTTTCCTCGACTCATTTTCAATCTTTACTAAACTATTTTATTTTTATTTGCCCTACTTATATTAAATATTTCAGCTGAGAAAAAGAAACACTGACTATGATCTACTGGGTTGGTATGTTTATAAAAGAAATAAAACAAATCTGTGATTGTAACAGATATTTATTTGCAGTTATTTAATTGCACAAATACAAAAATTATAAAAAATTAATTTTCCATGTCTTCGTTTTTGTTGCTCAAAATTCTATCCCATCCGACACTATTTCGATCGCTAACGTCTTGGGCTGTTGCTGTTGCAGAAACCAATTCATATTTTGCAGCAAGCTCACCTGGTAAATGTGGAATATTGACGACGTATTCTTTTAATTTTTCTTCAACCATTTCAGCACAAAATGTATCCATGTCTATGGAACCATATAAAAATTTGTCGCACAAGTGTGCCCCAGCCATAAAATTGATTGTATCCCTGATCTCGTTCTTATATTGATCTTTGGTTACATCAATATGCGACCAATCATTTACGCTATCTAACATATCGTGAGCCATATTTCTTAATTCTCTCCCCAACCAAAATATGTATCTATCTACACATTCGTTGGCGGTCGTCGTCGTCGCATCAGCAGACATCTTTAACAGAAATAATGAACACGCGTAAGTATTCTGACATGTGCAACTATATTTTAAATTTAATTACATCCTTTTTTTCAAACAATTTACATACAATTTACTCCAATGAGCCAAAACGTAATAATGTTCGAGTATTGTTTCCAAAAACTCTAGTGCCCTGCCCCAAATAAGTTAGAGTGTATTTACCTTTAGTTTTACTCATAATATCTACAATATCGTCAGATAGTGTTTCGGCCACACGTTTTGGCAAAAAAGTCTCAAATGTGCTATTATCACCGTCATCGTGTAAAGCCACTAAAAGAGTTTTACCAAATCGTGTAGTCATTGAAACCATCTTTACAATTTTATACACTTTGCCTACAATCATTTCGGTAACCTTTTTTCTCTCTAAAACCTCGAAATCTTTGCTAAACATTTCATTAATTTCATCTAGAGTTTCTTTTGCAATACTCATTATTGAAAAAATGGTATATAAATCCAAAAATTACCGTGAATATAAAAGCACTTTCAGAACACTACACGAACACAATATTTGATGTTTATGCCACTGATATCTGCGACTGTTTGAAGTCACTTCTTTTCCCACGAACCTTTATAGCGAGGTTTCAAGGTCGAATTGTAACAATGGTGGGGGTAGCTTAACGATAGAAATAGTGGGAGGAGTATTCAAGGTCAAATGACGTCACACATTTAAATTGGTATAAGGATAACTTCAAGGACAAAATATAATGAAACAAATAACTACATTTTATGTACTTTATTGATTGATTTTTTTCTGCCATTCTTCTATACGTGTAACATTATCACCTAAACCTAATTTTCTTAATTTGTTCAATAATAATTGTTTGTTTTTATTTCTTAGAAAATTCTTACAAACTATACTCGCTAAAAGACACACTTCGGCATGGTCCATATACTTAAAAAATACACTAAAATCCTGAGCCTCCGAATCTTGCATTTCATATGCGTAAAATTCCGAACAGGCTGCAGAAATTAGAAATTCTTCGTACATTTCTCTCACTAAACTTTCCATATTAACTACTACTACGTTAAACTTAAGTCCTACACTCTAATTTCATCTAACACAACCGGATCTGCAATGAACCCAATCAGTTTTTCCAAACAGTCACTAAACCCCAACTTTTTTATTTCACGAACAAAGTCTTGTAAATTTATTGTTTTGCTGCAATATTTACGACATGCATTCGCAGCCTTTTCATATTCATAAGCCAAATCACAATAGCGCGACGCCCATTCTGCTCGACTTTTCATTGCATCATTGAAATAATTACTAGCCGTTTCAGTGAACTCATCGCCCAATTTTTTTACTGTCTCTTGCAAAGCACTATTCATATTATTCACTCATTTTTACATTCACGACACTTTTTTATTGCTGGTGGTGGCCCATCTATATAATGACGATATATTTTTTCATAGTGAATGTAACAGGGTAAGCTTAACTGTAGTTCCTTGTCACAACGATATGGCGCTGGCAGCTTATCCCAAATTTGCCGTAAACTCAGCGTATCAACGCAAGTTTTTAAATATTCGAGAGGAAAAAATGCTAGATCCTTCTCTTCAAAATCACACAAACTTTTTAAATTACTCTGATATAAACAAATTACTCTGCCGACTTGCTCTATAATTTTTTCTTTAGATAGTTCCGTATCTGACATTTCACACTGAATGAATGCAAATAGACTCACACAATTTATAGAACAATTTGCAAGGTCAAAATAATTTCAAGATCATCCCAAACTATTACAATGCACAAATAACTACTTCAAGGTCACACACCCAAGATGACCTCCAACAAAGTCAAGGTCGTCTCGACCAAGGTCAAGGTCAAGGTCACACACAACCTTGAACACAAGGTCAAGGCTAAAGCACACGTGCACTTTCAAGGTCAATGACAAGGACATGTGGGCGGGGCCAAAGAGGGGTGGGTCAAGGTCAAGGTCAAGGAGTGGGGGGGTGGAGAGGATCGGGTTATGTTCACTACTCTAGTGTTTCCTTAAACCGAAAGAAATTAGATTCTATGTGTTACAGATTTGCTTCACGTTTCAGCAAAATACCTGCAACCAGTTTTTACATTTTGATAAAATACATTTTCAAAATGAGATATTTTAGACATATGTTTATATCAAATTCTTTACAGCTACTTAAATTATTTAGTTCACTTCCACTTATTAAGGAAACATTTTTTATCAAATAAAGTAAAAATTTTTCCTAAAAAAATTCAAACTTGCTCGAAAAAACTTATACAGGAATTAGAGTAAGGAATTTAATTAGCTAATTCAATCTCCCCAGGAAATAAAGTATTAAGTAAAAATTTAATATTTAACATGCTGCTAAGGGGAAATGATCTAAGGATTATTTAAATAAAGTTTTTTGCAACCCGTTATAAATGATGAAATAGATTCAAATTGTGTAAGTGCTGATATATTACCTAAATCCCTCCCCCTACTGATCGAGTGCCATTGTCCTGTCATGATCGTCTGTGGGTGCCATTGTGAAAAATCCATATCTCGTCTATAAAAATTGGCTTAAATTTCTTTTTCCCTTTTTCTTCATTCTTCAAGTACTGTTCAAAAAAAGTCTCTTCTCATTTTCTGGATTTGTCGTGTCTCCATTCAAGCTCTACGTGGATCATCTTTCTTATATAAATAAAAATGATTGCCTGTGAACAATCCTGCTTCCTAAAGAAATCCTTTAAAAAACAAAAAAGGATTAAACACTTAACATTTTATATTTACAAATATAAAATGATTTAAATTAAGGTTTTATCTCCCAGTATCTTACAGTCATTATTTTGGCCCAATGACAACTGCTTTGTATTTGAGTCTAATATTTGTTGTATGTAAACTATTGTTTGCCTGTAGATAAATCCTATTTGCTTTAATAAAATACAGTTTGACTTGCATGTAACTAAGTATGTAAGCAAATATTGCAAGTTGATTTTCACCCACTTCTTATGGTCATTAGGATTTTAGTTTTTTGAAACTCTAAATTATACTTATTTCATAGTAAATTTCCACAAAGTTTGCCGGATATGCCTCAATTTTTTAGAAAACTAAAGCCAAAATTTCGAATTTGTTACTAGTGTTGCCAAATTTTATATTCATTGTAACTATGAACAAAATCAAATGTATGCAAAGTAAAAATCAGTAATTATTGGATATAGTGGAAATCGAAAAATATGACGTATTTCTTTAAAAAAAGCGTTTACTTACCCGCTATTTCGAGGACATAGAACACGATTCGAATTTTGGTTTTTCACAATTTTCTATACTTTTTCTAGAAAACACAGAAAAAAGCAAAATATATGTTGCGACGTTGCGAGATTTTATAAAATTTGTCTACCTCAGTCAGCATTTTTTAAATTGTTGTCTGTAACAACAAACGATAATAATTCGAATTAGGATAAATCTAGTGAAAACAGTGAACATTAATAGAAGCATCTGTATTATATAAAATTTCATAAATTTTTATCGGAAAAATAAAAAAATTATCAAAAATAAATTAAAACAAACCAAACCAAAATGGCATCCGCAGAATTTTTATATAAATCATATTTATGCTATGGCAACAGCGCAAATTTTATATATCTAGCAAATATCTCGAATCAGGGGTTTTGTTTTCAAAGTTTTTTAGTAGTTTTTTTTTTAGTTTTCTGGTTAAAAAAGTGCAAATTTATAAAATTTTATATAACAAAGAGGGGTCTATAAGCGTTAAATCTATGGCTGTAACAAGTAATAAAAATTTAATAAAAAAAATGAAACCAACAGTGAAAGTGTTTTTAAAAAAAGAAGAGAAAATTCTGAAAATACAAACAAAGAATCGTGTCCTATGACCTCCCAAATCTTCACTAAATCCAATAATTACCCAGAAATCTAAAACGTTTCCCGTAAAAATAACTGTGCGTGAGTACTATTTTGTTCATCCTATTATTTTTTTCTTCCAGAATTAAGCATTTCAGATACATGTTTCAAGGAACAGTTTCCCTTGTTTTCAGCTATTGTACTATTCTTTGTTATAATATTTTAAATATTTCTAATTACATTCTGTACAAGCTGTATTAACTAACCATAGTGACCACTTAAATGAGTTTGAAATACTGTGTATTTTCATAAAGCTCGACAGAATGTTATTTAACGTTTAACGTTTTCGAAAGAGATACTACAAGAACAAACCTCTTATTACTTACCGGTATATCAAGCTGATTAAAATTTTCCATATGTATATCCATACCTAGTTAGAAAATCTAAATAAATCCAATAAAAACAAGAACTATAAAGTATTTTTATTACAGTATAATAACGATAGTCTAAAACTTACAGGGTATCCAGTGTTTAAAGTCACAAACACTAAACATTATAATATTAAATAGCGGCACAAAGTGTCTAAACTATTTTATATCGTAATATAATAAAAAATATCACAACGTTGTTGAAAAAGTACATAAAATGTGTTTAATAATATTTTATAGTCGTTATTATAGAAGGACAAAATAACGACAAACTTAGTCTGAGGCAAGGTTATGTAAATAACAGCTGTTTTTTTTGTGCTTCCTTGCTACGGACCTGCGGATATCTTTTATCTCTTTCATTATTATGAATAAAAATAAAGAGGGAAAACCATTATACTTTTTAGTATTTTTTAATTTCTATTGTGTCTGGAGTAGGAATGGAGTAGGTAAGCGTGCTAACCTTCATATTTTTATAAAAATATTAATGGGATATTTTGTAGAATTATTAAATTTTAGATAATAAAAAATAACTTATTTTTGTCTACTCCTAGAGGAAGACAGAAAATCAAAATGAACGACCCTAGTTATATTTACGAGGAACATTTTTTTGGATATATGGCAACTAAAAACCGTTAAAAGTACTAAATTTTTAAGGATATACACCATTTTGAGTATAAATATGTTATGAAAATACAAAACTTTAATTACAAAAATTTGTAAAAGCAATTCCTATTTACCGTACTTACATATGGCTAGATTCCTTGTGTACAGATAAAATTATTTTTAGGATACATTGTGTAGAAAAAGGTGAGTGTTTTTTATTTTGTAAATAGTTTATTTAATAATGACTAAAGATTTTGAAAACAATATCATTTGTATAATTCCATGTTCAGACTGTGAAGGGGTCTGTGTAGATCCAACTAAAACAACTATTGTTAAATATTCCTTATTCCGGCAACATCCATTTTATTTTAACCAAACGTCTATACTTTCAAAGAAAATATAAAAAAAGATTTTTGGGAGAAATGATTGAATAAGGAAACATAAGAATAAAATCAACAAAAAACAGGACATTGAGAATCTAAGTATCTCATATTTTATCATAATAAATTTTAAACGACATGCTATAAATTAAATTTGTATCACTGCTTTCGTATCAGTATTTGACTGGCAAAAAATCAAAAATAAGTAAAAAGACATTTTTAAAGGAAAATAAAGAAACAAAAATCTCTTTACTTTAAAAATATTGAAATACATGTAGTTTTAGTCAGTTCTTTCCTAGTTATCGAAATAAAAATACATTTATCCTGAACAATATATATCAAAAATAATTTCTAGACAGGGGATCTAGCAGTCTGTAAGAACTATAATTATGCACGGCTTTTACAAATTTTTGTAGTTAAAGTTGATAGTTGTACTGTTATAAAGTTATGCGTTATTATCATAATATACTTGTAGTAATATTGTTCTATGTTTTTTTTAATTGTAAAAAATACTTTATATTCAATGTAATATAATTCAGGAAAAAAATAAAAACTCAAAAACAATATTATTATCTTATTATATTTTAATATTAAAATATTATATTCATATTATATAATTCAAACATACAGATAGAAGAGATTTCCGTTCAAATATATACGTATATTTTGGAGTCCTGAGAATGATCTAATAAAAATTGAAACATCGACTAATACAAGAAAATTGATCCTTTAAGTGAGTTTTATTGACTAGTCTAACCAAACCCTAGATTGACAAATATTTCGTCTCATTATTTAAAAAACTATAGCATTAGTTGTGGGATTATGAAATTGCTACATGACTTCTTACCAAAAATAAAATAGGATATGCACATAGACTATTTAAAAATAAATAAATAAAAGGCATATTGCTAATGTAACTTACTTTAAAATCACAGTAAACGGCACCAAATAAAACTCAAGTTACTCTTGACCACTGAATACCGTTGACGGATGACTATATGGTTACTGTTCAAAAGAAATCACATGTTCAAAACTAAACTTAATCGACTTCAAAATGAACTAAATAAAATTGTACAACCACTGACCACTATCAAATACACAAAAGAGACTATATTAGGAAAAGCTCATCTTAAATCAACAGTAATTCTAATAAAGGTATGTCTGAGGATGTGAAATTCCTCTCCTCTGATTGAGACTATTGTGCATGACCTTTTATTTTAGGTACCTTAATACTTCCATACCGTGTCAATTCCCCAACAAACATTACATTCTATGTTTTGTCTGCATAAAAGACACACATTAATAATGATTGCAGACTTCATTACTCATTCCCCTAAATTCAGTTGAACTTTCCCCCAAGCGACTGTTACGAACTACTATTGATATTCTCTCTACTGGCTACTGACATCTACCAACTGCTATCAACCGCCCCTGACTGTTTAGCTTGATAACTCCTGGCCTTGAAAAAGGAGCTAAATTGGTAAGCCACAATCAGTAAATCTGTCACAATAATTATGTCTTTCCAATAGTTAGCATCTTGCGTTGCAAAAAAATTAGAACATATGAAATATGAAAAATTTATCTACATATTTGGGTTAATAATATTAAGTAATATAAAAGGAATACTAAACATAGCCAAAAAATAAAGATTCTCCAAACATATCAAATATAAAACCAATCCATTTTCATCATAAGATGACAATAAAAATCCCAAAAAAAAATTCTTAAAAGATATCTACGAAGGTGTAACATAACAAAAGCCATAAAAGAAATTTATTTTTCTCGAAAAGAAAATGAGAAAAGATGATGATCAAAAACAATTACTAGTGCACGTCTGCACCGATACATAAAAGAAAATTATACAATATGTGAAATCATAATTAAAAAATATCTCCATAACTCTGAGCCTTCAAAAACATTTCTCAAAATATTGAGATTCGAAAATACTCAAAATCTAAGTGGCTAATCTGAATATATTTATAACCATGTTTTTAGGACCCAAAGCCATGAATCCTATAATAAGAATGAAATAAAAAATATCTTTTCACATTTTGTTAATAGCCCATTAACTTTCACTCCTGAACATAAATAAGCATCTCTTATCCTCTTCCTTGAATATCTTTAATGCGTCAGTTGGTGCCCATTTTTGCCAGTTTCCTTTTTGATATCATCGAGCCAGCACGTTCATTGTTTTCCGATATTTCGTTTATGTTGACATGGTCTCCATTGTACAATTCGTACGTATTGTCCACCTGAAATCATTTTACAACATGCTTTAACTGAGTTATTGGCGTTATTGTATCATCTAATCTGGTTTTTTATATGACGGTTTCATTTGTGATATGATCACAAGATGATCCTTGGCATTGTTCTGATTTTATTGGCTGATCTCATGGTTAGGGCCGTGGTTTCCATGTCGTAAATTAATGCTGTAAGATTATAAGTATTAAATAGTTCCTAAGATTCATTGTAATATTTTTCTTTTTAAATATTTGAGATAATCTGCCTGTACCTGCCCAAGTCAATGGAATTTTTATGTTTCAGAAGCGCATATATATCCCAATTAACCCGGTGAACTTTAAATAAAAATTTTCCAAAATATATTGTCGTCCCTTTCCAAATACTGAAGTTGTAGCCATAAATCTAATAAAATTATGACATTCTGATCAAACCACTTAACAGGAACGTGAGGTCAATTAACTGAAGACATATGAACAATTAATGCACAAACGTCTTTACAAAAATCTTAAACTATTTCAATAAATAACATCTTTAACTTTCTTTTTAACTTCAAAAATTTAAAAATTAAAATAAATAAGTGACTTAGTAGTATCATATAATCATTCATTAAATATACGTAAACCCAAAAGAATAAAAAATTTGGTCCACCCTATATAATGGGACTCAAAGAATTATAATCAACTATTTGTTTGCCAAATCAAACTCAGATCCCTTAATAAAATATTTAAAATAAAATGAAATAAATTTATCATACGTCATTGTGTCAATAAATTCGAAAAGAATCATAAAATATCTAAATGATACTAAAGGTTCTACTGTCCACCATGTGACAGAATTTAATTATAGTCTCCTACTACTGACATATTGTGGTAGCATTAGCCATTCTGTCTATAACCAATTTGCTGCCACACATTAATTTGTAGCTATTTTAATAACCTATAATTAAATTTCACAGAAATAAAGACACTCTGGAAGTCTGAACGTTCATCTTCTCTCTTGCAGATTTAGTTTCAAACAACTACGGTTATTTAAACTTACCAAAACCATATCTCAGAACTTCAGGACTCAAGCAAGGCTGCTACTTGGCTGGACAGATGACATTTATTGCTTACAGCTCACACAGCAGTACGCCCGCGAATTTAGTCGCGTGAAGGTTTTTGATTAAATTAAACAAAAGAAGTTTCCCAAAACACAGTCTATCAGCAAAAATAAATACAAAAAACGAACTATTTACAATGAGAAGCTTAAATTATCTAAAAAATAAAGCAAAGGAAACCTTCTTTCCCGACGATTATATCCGTTACGTAATTTTTCCACAGCACTGGACGGCGGTACCGATTCTAACGACTTCCAGGTTGTAATTGAAGCTTAGTATTCCTTAAAAGAGCGTTCTCAAATCTTATCCCTGTACCCCCTCTGTTTAGTGCCTTTTCGGTTGTATCACTTGTAGCCGTCAATTTCATTCCCTTAATAGTTCGAATAGTTTGTCCCAGAGGGCGTTAGCCCTTCTATACTGGGTACTTAATTACCGAATTGGGCTCTGAGCGTCTTAATCTTAATTTTATATAAACACAGTTAATAAAACTAATACTTATATTTCTTTCTATAACTAAAGAAATAAGATAATATAACGTCTGTGAAAAAATCTGAGTACCCTTTTATTCATATTGCTGGTATTTAAATCATTCTTCCTTGACATCAGGAAAAACAGTCACTATATTAATTCCTTTCATAGGTCAAACGTTATATTACAGCATAATGAGTTTATTTGATTATTCTTTTGTTTCCTAATAATGGGAAAATCGTTCAATATTTTAATACATTTTAAAAGTATTTCATATACCATATGTTAAAAAAACTACTCTTATCACGTCTGTTTTTTTTTACGTAACCAGAGTAGAATTATTTCGACAGATTTATAGCCAAATCTTAGAGAGGATCTTTTAATTTTATGTCGCCATAAATGACTGAGTTTATGTGTTTTTAAGAAAACATTTAAACGACAAAGATAATAAAAGTTAAGCTCGATAACTAATTTATTTTTCTTTAGATTTTCTTGGATAGTGACAAAAAAAATATATACTACCCTATTCCCAGGGGAAATCTATTTACAGGGTGATTATTTAATAATTAATTTTAACAGAATATAGTTCACATTGAACAGCGTAAAATAATTAATATTTGTTCCATTACAACCAAACAACCCTCTATATTTAAATAAAATGTTCCAAACAACTACAGCAAGCATTGCCACATTCTTAAACTGAAAATCGAAAAATATTGAAATATAAAGTTTTAAATTTTGAACCAACTTTTACCTTTAATTTAGCAAAAGATCCTTGTGACTACGTATTATCTGACAGGTATAATTTAAAGTGCATAAAATGAGTGAGGATAATAAAGTTTTGGAAAATTAAATAAATTAAATTATCAAATTTTGGGTATAGTATTTTCAAGAATGTGGCTATTGAAATACTCTATAATATCTAGCCGATTGAAAAATGGCACTTAAAGTGACTAAAATCATGAATGATGAAAATATATCATAATTTTGAAAATGTTAGCACTCTGTATAGAAAAATTACAATCTATACTGGTGATTAGGTAAGCGAACTATAAAAGTCGATATATATTACTCGTTGACATTTAAACACGATGTTCCAAAAGTCTGGCAACCTCTGAATATCTCGACAGGAAAGCATTGCCCGGAGATCGGTAAATGCAAAAGCTCCAGCAGTTTCCTTGGCGCGTTCGATAGTGACTTTGACCTTGATAATAAGTTTAAAGGTTAAAAGTTCTTTTAAGGTCAAGTCTATTTTTTAAATAGGTACCTGTTAGGTTTCTATTTAAGTTTTTGTTCGAAATGTGATAAATCTCTTAGTTGACTATCATAAAATGCTGACACTGTGTTATGAATCACATCATTTGGAATAGCCTGAATCACATCTATAAACGTTGTCGTAACTCCTCCAAGTCCCTATGTTTAGTAGCATAAACTTAGTTTTTAAGATAGCCCCATAAAAATTAATCCAACGGCATTATGTTCGGGGTATAAGTTGGCAATTTGATGATTGTCCTACATCCTATTCATTGTCATGGAAATGTTTCATTTAAGTAACAAAACATTTCTATCATAATGAGGGGAACTCCACCTTGTTGGCATCAAGCGAAGTTAAAATCGTCACCTATAACACCATTCATCGCAGGTACGATTTGATTCCTCAACATGTCTTCACATTTTTTTGCGCTCAAATTACCCTCTGTGAACAATGGCCTTACTATTCTATCATGTATCATACTTATTCAAATATTTAGTTTTTGTGTATTTAAAGTATGTGGTGTCAAGGATCCGTGAGGAATCTCCATTGCCTAGAACCTGCAATGGTGCCGATTAACGTGGCAATTTAAATGAAACCTAGCATCATCAGGAAAAACTATTTTATTCATAAATTTGATCGCGCATTAATAGTGTTTATCATTAATTCGGAAAATTTTAGTCTCATATCGTAATCATCCTCATTCATTTCTTGTACGAATTTGATTTTGTAGAGATGAAACCTTTGTAGTTCCATTATTCGATGTACCGATGTTCTACATCAGTTTCATTAGATACTTGTCTGTTGGAGATATGAGGATTTTTGACGATAGATGATAATTTAAAGACATTTTCAGTTACAGTTTTTGGACAACTTTTTGGGCAATCTTTGGCATTGCATTTTGTTCAAAACGAGGAATAGTTTTGTATCTTTTAAGATTCGTTAAACAGATTTGCAAGATCCGAGTATGTACTAACCATATCATCTCATCCTCTCATCATCAGAATTGTTATACGTTCACATTCTGTGAGACAATACATTTGTAAAGTAATAAAAAAACTGATAAGAAGCTATAGAACGAAAAATCAGAGCTTTGATAAACTAAGTTAAATAAATAGTTACAAAAACGAATAAATATTGAAGTTCTTCAAAATCACTCATGAATCTTTATGAAAGATAAAAATTAGTCTTTGATATTGAACTCAACAAAAAGCACCTAGTTAAAATGTAAAACAGTTTTTAAGGGCTCACATTTAACTCTGACACACAACTTCACAAAAAAAAATCGAAAATATTTTTTCCGAAACCTAACCTACCTTCCTACATGCTGAAACCGAATCCTATGTCCCCCAGGTCAGATTTTTTTTTATAACCACAAAAATAGGCTAAAAATCAACAACATCAAAATAAAAATCCAAACATAGCCCAAAACCTCAATAACCCCCAAACCCCATAATTCCTAAACCTGATAATTACGTAACACGAAATTCAATATGTTTGAAACAGCTAAACTTTTTAACCTCTTAATTCCGTAACCCCACAAACTTATAACCCTCAAACCCCATCACTTCATTACCCCATAAATCCATAATTCCATGATCCAATGAGAAAGAGACTTATACGCTTTCACACGGGTTAGAGTGTCGTATTTAATCGAGATATTGTTCCTAGAATAATTGTTTTGGTGTGTTTGCGTCCAGGATACCTTCATGTGATTGACAGTGGACAACTGAGTTGAACCGTGATCCGGCAGAGACCCTGAATAACGGCGTTGATGCCATTATGGCAAATATGGGAAAATAATGTACGATGGAAGGAATCGGAACCCCAGTATCGGCGGCTGATCGGAGTGAGAGAGCGAGCCCGCAAGCGTCGTTATCAGATGACCGCAGTTTTATAAAGTACATACCTATAAAAAGCCGCAGTCTCTGCAAAGTTTGAAGCTACAAGGCATAATACAACCAACAGAAACTTTAATCAACATGATGATCAGAACAAACCGGACCAATTGTATTATGTTTGTGGCCAGTATTCCAAATATTCCGAAAAAAATCACTGATGCTATCTGTATCGCAGACAAGTATTGTATCGCATCTGGCATATTAAATTAGAATAAAAACTGGGTGTCATATACAATCTATGTGCACTGCTATAACATGTTAATAATATGTTGCAAGAAAAAGGACAATTCGAATTTGAAATACTCAGCAGATAGAGAAAACGCTATATAGATATAGATATAGAGATAAAGAAGACGGATTGGAGGAATCAAGTACAAGCGACGAAGAGCAGGAAAAGAGAAACCAGATGCCTCAAAATTTTACACAAGAAGAACTGAGTAACTTAGAAAGAGAGTTAGGATCGTCAAAAGAGGCTCATGGAAGTCCGGCTTCAAGGTTGAAACAGAATTATCGCCTGGAAAATGATACCAAAATTTCACTTAAAAAAAAGAATGGACAATTCGTGAGAGCCTTGGATCAAAGTAAAAACTGTTTTAAATATATAGCGCAGAAAATGTCAAACTCAGTGAGACCAAACTAAAGGCAGGATTTTTTGATGTGCAGCAGATTTGGAATCTCTTCAACGATGCTAGTTTCATAGCTCATATGATGGATACAGAGGAAGGTGCATGGACTTGTTTCCTCAAAGTTTCTCACAACTTCCTAGAGAATGAAAAAAGCCTAGATTATGAAAAATAAGATTTTAAAGCATAATATGAGTATTAATTGTATTTTAAAGATACACATGTCGATTTCTTTTCAAACTCCGTGACTTCAGAGAGAAGCAGGGAGAGAGGTGCTGTCAAGACATGAAAGATATGGAGAAGCGCTACCAAGGAACATGGAATGTAAATCTGATGGCGGACCATTGCTGGAATTTGAAACGAGATGTAGAAATATACAGGGAGAATTGTAGCGGCGTTCACTTCTTAGGACCTTCGAAAAAAAAATAAATGCGGATAAGAGACAATAGATACAATTAAATGACTGTAGCATAGTTTTTCCCATTCACTGTTATTAATTAAATTATTTATTAATTTATTTTTTACTTATTTATAATTTATTTATTCAACTTTCGTTACTAATCAGAAGCAAGGGGACTTTACGAGAATAAAGCAGTCCAAAAGAAACAGAAGCCTACTACGTTCACGTCGTTGTTCCTGGGTTTGACAGAATGTAGGTCTTGTAGCGAGAAATGTCCTGATACCATTGGGTCACAGGGTCATTCGATTATTTAGCTATGAGGTTTAAAGTTTTATGATTTAAAAATCTAAGTAGCATACCAGTTTTAAACATAATTTCGCGGTTTGAACGCTAATATTAGTCCGGCGGATTTAAACTCAAAATAAGGTGATTTTGAAATTTAGTGTTAGTAGACTTCTGACTACGTAAAAACCTTCAGAATGATAATAGTAATTATGTAGTATCTTGCGCATTTCTTTTTTGAGGAAAATTTTTTTATATAACAAATAAGATGTGAAAAACAGTTTTTTGGGTTCTAGGAAAAGCAAGTATTTTTCAGTAAAAAAGTCTCAAACAAAAGTTACGCGCATTGAAAATACCTACAAAATAAGCTAACGCTTATCCGAATCGCATAATCTGTTATTTCAATTGTTAATATACTGTATAAAAATATATTACATTAACTTTACACTGCACCAAAAGGAGCCTCTTGTTGCATACAATAAATGTGCAAAATTTCAAGTAAAAATATTTAATAGTTTTTTTGCACAGGGAATTTGTTTATAGCTTTTATGTTTTTTTGATTATTTATTCTTAGCGATTTAGAGGTCGTACAACAGTCTGCGAGTACGCAAATGAAAGTTCGAGACTTATACTAACAATAGCAAAAAAAAACAAATGAAATGCTGATTTTAAATTGTTGAAACAGATAAAAAAAAAAGTTGGGGTTCGTTTTTTCATTATAAATAAATATAATAACTCTTCAACAATTGTTGATATCGTAATGCCGATAAATGGACGAGATGGATGAGATTTTCGCGCACATTTTGAAAAAAAAAGTTTTGCATGCCACCAGAAGCTGAGATAGAGTTTGTTGTTCAAAAATTCGCTGCAGCGTTGTTTATTAACATTAAGAGATTATTTAAATAGGAACTCATAGGGAGATAGTTAAACTATTGTATGCGGCAGTTTTTAACTCAATTATTTCAAAACTGTTGATATTGCAATAGTTTAAATTTGCATCTACTCCGAGAGTCAGAAAGTGAGCAGTGGAGGGGGCATTCTTTTAGCCTACAGCGGGAGAAAAAAAACGTGACTTGGATACTTCCAATTTATTACGCCGGAAAAATCTGGATTATCTCAGCGAATATTGGTCGTAGAACCTTTATTTTTCTTTCAATTTTTGATTTCTCGACGAGATATGAGCAATGGATAATATGTTTTTGTAATAAAATTATTGTTATACATAGCAATAAACAAATTCTTGCACTTTTATACAATTTATGCAAAATTATAATTTTACCGTACTTACGTGCTTTTCAAATAGCCAAAAAATTGTTACAGTGGTCAACAGTATACTACTAATTAGAAATATTAAAAATCAGTTTGATTTTTAATGTACCATTAATATTTATCGAGATATAGCATGAAACAAATAACAACATTTTTTAATAGAATTATTATTTTTCGAGATGTAGAATAAACTATATTTGATGAAAATTATTGTAATATTACTTTCAACGACGATGAAAGTAATAGCGGTGTAAATTATTATGATAATAATAATGATGTTGATGCCTATGATAATTATGTAAATGATGAGAGTGATAATGATGATGACAATTGTAATGTTGATTGCAATGTTGATGTAATAACATCATCGCAACTCAACCGAGAGGATGCACCATGGGAGCAATGGGATGCAAGGAACAATTGATTGTTGACTCTGTCATATGTAACCAAGCCTGTACCAACCGCAGAAGCCTTTTTAATGCTTGCGTGGATTATAAGAAGGCCTTCGACTGAGTGCCACATGAATGGCTCAAAATTATATTAAGAATGTATAGGGTCGATAATCATTTTGTTTCCTTTTAGAATGCGTCATGTCAACCTGGAGAACTAGACCCTAACTGCAAGTGCCATCCAGCTATAACATTGCAATTAATACAATCCCAATACAAAGGAGAATATTTCAAGGATATTCACTAAGCCCATTATGGTTCTGCCTTGCAATGAACCCACTGTCACGGCATTTGAACTTCGCCAGATATGGCTTTAGTATTAGAAATAACAACGAAGAGGTAGTAAGATTGAATCATCTTTTATACATGGATGATCTTAAACTGATGTCTGCTACCAGAAACCAGCTCGAACAACTGCTCAAAATTGGGAAGGAGATTTCCAGGGATATTGGATTTTAGTTTGGACTTGACAAGTGCCGAATTTTGAACATCGTTAAGGAAAAGATACAACGGGGAGCATTTAAGATGCAGAACGGTGAAACTATAGCTGCAATGGAAGTGGAACAAACATATACATATCTAGATATGAAACAGGCTAAAAGAATTGACTATCGCACTGTCAAGGCCGAATTGACAACTGAATTTGTTAGACGGGTAAGGCGTGTATTACGAATTGACTGAAATAGTGACAGGATATTGCTTCTTACCATCGGACAGACCAAGAGAGGTTACAAGCCTAGCTGCAGAAACCACTTCATGGATAGCATCCAAATGTCGACAACTCAGCGTCGAAGTATCTACTGGTTGATTTCAGGACAGATGTCTACGGAAACGGGGGGCTTCTTGTTAGCTATCCAAGACCAGGTTATTCCGACGAAGAACTATCGGAAGTTCATCATCAGAGATCCCTCAATAGAAAATGACCAATGTAGATATGGCTGTCGAACATCAGAGACAATCCAGCACATAATTAGAAGATGCGAAGCGTTTGCCGCAACCGAGTATAAAGAAAGGCACAACATAGCCGCTAAGATACTCCACCAAAAGTTAGCAGATAAGTTAAAACTATTGCAGGTAGGAAAATGCCTTACTACAAATACAATCAGTAGTAAACATAAATCGATCCTCATTATCCCCCCACTCCTCGACCTTGACCTTGCCCTTGTTCCACTCCACCTTTGGTCACGCCCACATGTCCTTGTCATTGATCTTGAAAGTGCACGTGTACTTTGCCCTTGTCCATGACCTTGAATTGTGTTCACGTGTGTGCATGGCCTTGACCTTGACCGTGTCCAAGGCGTCCTTGGCTTTGCTGGAGGTCATCTTGGGCATGTGACCTTGAAGTAGTTATTTGTGCACGGTAATATGTGGGATGATTTTGAAATGATTTTGACCTTGCAAATTCTTCTATAAAATTGTGTGAGTCTATTTACATTTATTTAGTGTCAAATGCTAGATACGGAACTATCTGTAATAAAAATAAAAAGCAAGTCGGCAGAGTAATTTGTTTATATCAGAGTAATTTAAAAAGTTTGTGTGATTTTGAAGAAAATGATCTAGCATTTTTTTCTCTCGAATATTTAAAAACTTACGTTGATACACTGAGTTTACGGCAAAATTGGGATAAGCTGCCAGCGCCATATCGGGGTGACAAGAAACTACAATTAAGCTTACCCTGTTACATTCACTATGAACAAATATATCGTCATTATATAGATCGGCCACCACTAGCAATAAAAAAGTGTCGTGAGTGTAAAAATAAGTGACTATGAATACTGCTTTGCGAGAGACAGTAAAAAAATTGGGCGATGAGTTCACTGAAACGGCAAGTAATTACTTCAATGATGCAATGAAAAGTCGAGCAGAATGGGCGTCGCGCTATTGTGATTTGGCTTTTGAATATGAAAAGGCTGCGAATGCATGTCGTAAATATTGCAGCTAAACATTAAATTTACTAGACTTTGTGAAATAGAAAAGTTGGGCTTTAGTGACTGTTTGCAAAAACTGATTAGTTTCATTGCAGATCCGGTTGTGTTAAATGAAATTAGAGTGTAGGACTTAAGTTTAACGTAGTAGTAGTTAATATGGAAAGTTTAGTGAGAGAAATGTACGAAGAATTTCAAATTTCTGCAGCCTGTTCGAAATTTTACACATATGAAATGCAAGATTCGGAAGCTCAGGATTTTAGTGTATTTTTTAAGTGTATGGACCATGCTGAAGTGTGTATTTTAGCGAGTATAGTTTGTAAGAATTTTTTAATAAATAAAAACGAACAAATATTATTGAACAAATTAAGAAATTTAGGTTTAAACAATAATGTTACACGTATAGAAGAACGACAGAAAAATGTCAATCAATAAAGTACATAAAATGTAGTTATTTGTTTCATTATATTTTGTCCTTGAAGTTAGCCTTATACCAATTTAAATGTGTGACGTCATTTGACCTTGAAGACTCCTCCCACCATTTCTACCGTTTAGCTACCCCCACCATTGTTACAATTCGAGCTTTAAAACTCGCGATAAAGGTTAGTGGGAAAAGAAGTGACTTCAAACAGTCGCAGATATCAGTAGCATAAACATCAAATATTGTGCTCGTGTAGTGTTTTGAACGTGCTTTTAAATTCATGGTAATTTTTGGATTTATATACCTTTTTTTCAATTATGAGTATTGCAAAAGACACTCTAGATGAAATTAATGAAATGTTCAGCAAAGATTTCGAGGTTTTAGAGAGAAAAAAGGTTACCGAAATGATTGTGGGGTAAGTGTAAAAAATGTAAAGATGATTTAAATAACTACACGATTTGGCAAAACTCGTCTAGTGGCTTTACACGATGACGGTGATAATAGCACATTCGAGACTTTTTTGCCAAAACATGTGGCCGAAACAGAGTCTAACGATATTGTAGATATTATGAGTTATACTAAAGGGAAATACACTCTAACCTATTTTGGGGCAGGGCACTAGAGTTTTTGGAAACAATACTCGAACATTATTACGTTTTTGCTCATTGGAGTAAATTGTATGTAAATTGTTTGAAAAAAGGATGTGATTAAATTTAAAATATAGTTGCACATGTCATAATACTTACGCGTGTTCATTATTTCTGTTAAAGATATCTGCTGATGCGACGACGACTGTCAACGAATGAGTAGATAGACACAAATTTTGGTTGGTTTAAGAAATTTGGCTCACGATATTTTAAATAGCGCAAATGATTGGCTGCATGTTGAGGCAACTAAAGATCAATATAAGAACGAGATCAGGATGTAATCAATTTTATTTCTGAGACACACCTGTGCGACAAATTTTTATATGGTTCCATAGACATGGATACATTTTGTGCTGAAATGGTTGAAGAAGAATTGAAAGGATACCTCGTCAATATTCCACATTTACCTGATGAGCTTGCTGCCAAATATGAATTGGTCACTCCAACAGGAACAGCTCAAGATGTTGACGATCGAAATAGTGTAGGATGGAATAGAATTTTGAGCAATGAAAATGAAGACATGGAAAATAAATTTTTTATAATTTTTGTATTTGTGCAATTAAATAACTGTAAATAAATATTTGTTACAATCACAGTTTTGTTTTATTTCTTTTATAAATATACCAACCCAGTAGATCATAGTCAGTGTTTCTTTTTCTCAGCTGAAATATTTAGTATAAGTAGAGCAAATAAAAATAAAATAGTTTAGTTAAGATTAAAAATGAGTAGAAGAAACAACAAAATTGATAAATTTGGTCGTCAGAAATGTAATGAAAAATATCATATATTATCCGGGCCACAAGGGATTGGTTTTTAAACTTACAGTAGATGGGCAGTATGATATGGGTGGAAAAACCATAACCAACTTAGGCGAACCTAAAGATGATGATGATGCTGTGACGAAAAACTTTGTTAATAGAAAGTTTTACAATTTTGCAGTTGTAATATGTGACATATTGAACAAGGATGTCTTCCCATGATATACAAGAATAATAGTGAGCTTAAAACAAAAATTGAAGTTATTCAGAAAATACTCTATCACCAGCCCTTAAATGACTCCTTAAGCACACTGTCGTACGGCTCGACTTAAAAAAAAATCTAAAAAAAAGGGAAAGTAGGTTAAAGAATAAGAGAACGCACTCCGAGTGGCATAGCCTTGAAGATAACGTCGTGGTCGTCGGTGAATTGGATCTTCCCTTCAAGAATATTGAAATGTTATTTATGTGTATGATATTTTATTGTCATCGTTTTTGATGATGAAGATTGAGATAAAAAACTTTATTTTACAATATATTGTATATTTATTTTATATTTTAAATTAAAATTATAGTCATAAAATATGTTATTTAAACAATATTACCTTTATCTATCCAAGAGTTGAAGTGGTTGGGAAATCCTAGCCATTTGACAATCGATCGGTGTGATTTTTCTTGCGTTATCTAAGGATCTTTTTTACTAGATAAACGCCAGGACTGCTTGTTTTTTTGTAGTTCTGACTTGTATAGGCTGACCTTCTAACGATTCCAACAAATATGTAGGTGGATTTGTAACGTTAACTTTTACAACTTTAAACAATTCAGTTGACCAAGTATATCCTTTCTCGAATAAGCTTTTGTACTTGTTTATATGCACAATGTCACCCATGGAAAACTTCAATTTTTTACATACAATTTTTAAATAATCGTATGCTTTAATTTGCGTTTCTTCTCGCACATGTGCAGGCTTCATTCCAATGGTATGATGTTAAATTATTTTTTAAAGTTTTTATGACTCGCTCAATACTTGCAGCTTTCTTTGTGCTGTAAGGGGAATAATGATTTATATTATATTTTTTCATCAGAGCTTGAAAGTTTGTATTATAGAACTCCTTTCCTTGATCACTTTCCAGATTTGTTGGTGTATGTGATGCCTCTTCAATGATGGTTTTCATCGCGTTAGTAACTTCTATAGCGGTTTTGTTTTTTATCGCTTTGGTAAAGAGGAATTTAGAGTAGCAATTTATACAGACCCAAATATAACGATAACCATCGTTTTTATCAGCTTACTGTTGCATTTTAGCCAAATCAATTTGCCACAAATATCTGTATCCTTTTATTATCGTGCGCCGTCTTACAAAATTTTTTCTAGCCGTTCTATGTAGTTCATTAACAATTTTGATTTTTTCTAGGCTGGGCTCTATATTATTAGTAATATTAAAGGTTTCAGATCGAAGGAAGAACTGAAGAATATCATTAAATATTGAGCTTAATATATTATATCTTCTTCTCGTAATTCCTCTATGATTGACATAATTTCATTTTCGTGTCCAGTGTGACCGGTCATTTTGGAACTTCATAACAAACGTAAACGATCCACCAACTCTTTAGCTTTGTTTCAGTAGACATATTGAAATGTTTTCGAAGATAATTTCTTTTTTGTGGGTAACTGTAGTTTTTCAGAGAGATTTTTTCTTGTAATAGTACCACCTAATTTTGTGTCCATTGTCAGAGGTTTAATAATTCGTAAATATTTGTCCTATTTGGTCTCCCGTAAACCACTACTTTTTTAAAATTCTTTTAGACAGCACTCGTGGATTCCAAAATTTCCTTGTACGTTGAAAGTACATTATCACTTAATTGTTGTTCCCCGCCTACACTTGGGGGTGTTTTAAGAAATAACAAGTCATAAAGTGCAGGTGAACCACCATATTCTGCAATATTTCTCCCATTTTTGTAAAAGACAATATTTCCATTTCAAAAACGCACCTCTAAATTACCAATAAAATTTTTGGTATAATCTGTTTTTGAACCAAAACATACACTATATACAGTTTCGTACAGAGATAGTTTTGAATGTAATCCTTTCAAGTGTGCGTTTAAATTAACGGAAGTTTTGCTGTCAACAGAAGCGAAAGATGTATTAGTTGATATCGAGAGTGTATCAAACACCGATTGGCTAATATCCTCATTTGAAATGCGATACTGCTGCTGCTGAATAGATGTGGAGGTTTGAAAGGAATGTATAAGTTGGGGAAAACTTGATATTTGAGTCGACTGCACTGATGTACTGGGACTATGTGATTTTGTAGCTGAATAATGTTCCTGTTGTTGTTGTTGTTGCTGTTGACGTTGCTTAACCACATCAGATATAGTTGTCAACGGCTTAGAAATGGGTTCATAAAATTTTTCTAATTCCACAACATTAAATTCTTTAGCCGCTTTAATTTGTTTAATTTTTTTTCTAACAGCATTGGCAGCTTCCACTAGTTTATGTTTTAAGTCGATCGCGTTATTCATGATGTTAACAAAGGACGTTTCAACTACCAAATGAGTGCTTTCTCTTATTATTGCGGTAATATATAGCTATCAAATCCTTCGCGGTATCTTCCCGATTTAACATCACTGTCTTTATCAATTACTAAAAATTCATACTTATTATCCCAACATTTTGAGCACATTTCTTGAAATTGAGTAAAAGTCAGATCCGGTGAAACGTGGTCGGAAAATATGTGTTTCATATTCAACTCATCTTGTTTAAACATAATAATAAAATTGGCTTTGTCTCGCACAAACTCTTCAGGCACTCGCGAATATGTTTGCCCTAGGTAAAAGGAGTCTATATTTTTATGACGTCCCATGCTAAAGTACTATCTTATAACATCTTTTTTTTTCACATATAACATCATCAAAGATAAATATAGAGTTTGGTTTTGCATCAGACGGTTCCACAATATTACTGGAATCACTATAGGCGTAGTAGCCTAAACCTTTGATGGATGCTAAAATTTTCTTTAAATACTCATATTTCGGTTGATACAGAGATTTTGAGCAAATATAGACATTTTCGAAACGTAGCCCTAGGGGGTGTGTAAGCAGGGAAATCATGACATTCGTTTTTCCACAATTGGATGGGCCAATTAACAGACCGCGAATAGAAGAAGAAAATAGAGAACCGTGTCTTTTCATTATTTTCTTTTCAAATCTAAGTCCGAATTTTTCATCGAGATTATCAATAGGAAGTTTTTGTTTAAGATCAATAACGCGCATCGTAGGAAAATTTGAAATTTTATAGGCAAAGTTTCACAAAAACTGTCATTCAGAAGCCGAGCGTCAAACGAAGTGGCCAGTCTCACGTTTCCAATAAAACTGGACACGGTCTTGTGAATTCGTTAATAAATAAATTACCATTCGAGTATAAATTCCCGGTTATCAATATTGCGGACCCGCAACAAAAGTAATAAAATGTGTAACAAGAGGTGATCCAGGCATTAATCCTTGGGATACCGCATGCAAAAAACACGATTTAGACTATTTACATAACAAAGACAACATAAGTGCGAGACATCGAGCGGATTACGAGCTCGAACAAAGTGCTTGGCATAGAGTAAAATCGAAAGATTCTAGTTTAGGTGAAAAAACAGCAGCTTGGTTAGTTACAATTTTTGCTGGGTTATCAGCTTTGGGTTCATTAGCCGGTGGGGCAGCGGGAATTGTGCGAACCGTAAAAGCTACAAAAAGAAGCAGTGAAGATAAAACCGGTGCCGGCCTGTATTTAAAATGGAAAGAAAATGGTTTGTTTCTAAACCATATCGTGAAGGTTGTTACAGCTTTGTTATTTCATGAACAAAACTATAAATCATTTTACTAAAATACCAACAATCAAGCCAATACTCACCATAAATTCGAATCTTATTTTCATCAAGTAATTTCTTTAATACATATAAAATAAAAGCTAAAAGTTTTTGTCACTGTCATATCAAAAACCGGTTTTGTAAAAAGAAAAAAAAAGATCAAGTGTGTCTAGAAATGTATCAAACACTCGACTTTTGCCACTTTCATCAAGGGTGTAGTTAGTTAATCTTTTGTTTTTTTCTTGGCGCTCTTGCGATTTTAAAAAAGCGTTAGTAGAGAAAGTCTGGGCCAAGCCTTGGTTGTGAAAACTGGCAGAAACCCAGAAAGCAGAGTTTTTTTGCTGATTTCCGAAAAATACAATACTAATTTTATTCCTGTGTGTAGCAAAAACCATAGTTTAGAGTGTTAAGGCGTCATTTGCCAGATATCGAGGAAAATTAAAGTTATTATTGTATTCGTGTGCGTTAAGTAAATCCTAGTGAAGGTGATCTCACCTTCGTTGTGACTACTTGGTGAACCTTTAAAGACAATCAGGTATATGCCACAAATAGTTTTTAATATACTGGGACTTAGCCTTCCTGCCTAAAATTAGATTTGCATGACAGAGCCGGCATATTACACACCACTGCTCCATAGAGGCCATCGGCTATCCAGCTTGCCGAAAGTGTTTGGATTTAATGACAAAACTGCCTTTCAGGTATTAGAACTTCGTAATAAACAGTGAAATTACCGGTTTTAATGTATAATTTCCTTTTTTCCCTGTGATTGGGAACTAATAAGACTTTATACGAGCAATTACAGGACACTTTATTTTTAATTTCATTTAAAATACCTTGTAAACCGAAGGTATACGTATACACTAGGTAATTTAAAATATCACTTCACATATTAATAGTCCAACACTTTTAATTAGGCTTAAGTATACATAATTTTAGACTTAATCGGCCTACTAGATAATTTATTAGTGCAAAATACAACTTTACATAAAAAGTAAGGTTATTCAGTTCAGCCGATAGTGAAAATTAGGGTCTCATCTCCATCTAAACCGACTTGGCGTATGGCGCAGATGACGTTATACTTGCAGTAGTGTTGTTCATTGTTTCTTTTTTTTTTTTGTTCTAATCCAGGTAGCAAATAGTCGCATATTTATTTAGATTAAATTAAAATTCACATAGTTTGTAAAACAGAATCCTTTTTTTATTGTTAAATATAGATATTAATTGTTTTTGGAATCGGTGTGTTTATTTTGGGATCTAGTTGTTTCCTGTTTTCGATAACATCATCGCTTCTTCTTACCGACGGGCCTAAGACAGGTGGCGCTTTGAATTTATATAACCCCCCCTAATCTCCGGCATGCTAGCCTAGGTACTGCTCTAAAAGAAGGAGCGATCAACACTAAAAAAATGTACAGAAGCATTAAATATTTAATAAGAATCCCTTTTCATTTTAATTATTTTTCTCTCGCGGTGTAGGAAGGTTTGGGATTATTTTTAAATCGTAGATCAAAAAACTAATTGAATCCCTACCTCGAAGACTACTATCTAACATCGATATTGAAAAATATGCCAAAAAAAAGAGAATAGGAGACTTTCGAGACGTTTATATGAGGGATTCATTACCTAGACAAGGTCCTCGACGTTACGAAGCAGTAATAGTGAAGTTGGATAGTACATCTGGTGCAGGGACTCATTGGGTAGCTTATAGAAAAAACAATTCTGAAGTAACATATTATGACAGCTTCGGCGATTTACCCCCACCGATCGAATTGGTACCACATCTACAAATGGGATCCGAACCATCAAAAATTATTTACTATACGTATGATCGTCAACAGGATTTTGGATCAGTCTGGTGTGGACATTTGTGCTTAAAGTTTCTTATCGAATCATCAACGTAAAAGATGTCATCATCGCCACCATTAATACCGCAAATGGATCGCAATAACTATATTGAAATGTTGTAATCACTGAAAGCATTTCATCTAGCCGGTAGATTAAGGAAAATGGCCATGAAACAGCTAGAGAACATGCCCAAGGAAGTAATGCTTGCATTAGCTCCAAATAAAATTCCATTCGTTTGGGATAAGTTGCCCGAGCACTTCAAAAACGATATCGATATATTAAAATCTCAGTGCGTTTGCAAACATTATTTCAGCAGCAATTTAAGGAAGGATACGGCTGATGAGGGTCTTACGGCTAGAAAAATATTTTGTTGTTATTGCAAAATCAGCGATGTGCGCATAAAAGCAGAAAATACATCATTATCTAATGAGTGAGAAACGGTGTGAAGATGAATCTTTTTAAATGTTGCCGCTAAGAATGAAACCGAGATGTGTGATGTTGTGATGGTTAGTCATGTCTTATACTTTCACACAAACAGGACACTCGAGTGTTTTAAGCGCCGATTTTTATCCACTAATCGAATTACATAAAGAAAACAAATATGGTCTTGCATTGCTGGGATTTTACACATACAATTCAATTTTTAATGTAGAAGAAAACAACAATAAGTTTGCCTACATGAAGGAGGGTTACACCACCGAGCCGATATAGTTGCAGATTCCATCTGGGGCCTATGAAATAGATGAGATAGGTAAAGCTATGTCGGAGGCTTTGAAGAATTCAACTGAAGAAAAAAATGAGGGAATCTTTTCCTTGGTCGCTAATAATAATACGCTGAAATATGAACTGAAATCCGAATATACTATAGATTTCCGGGGAGAGGCCGAGTATCAGTAAAATGTTAGGATTTAATCATAAAGTGTTAAAAAAAGACAAAAAGCACGAATCAACCGAGATGGTGGAAATAATGAAAGTATGCATCATACGCGCAAAATGTAATATAATTTTGCGGAGCATATATGAATTCTGTGGGATCATACCTTTTCGAATCGATATCGATGTGAAGCCCGGTTACAAAATCAGTAAAGAACTACAAAATAATATTTATATGCCGTTAATGCCGGAAGGACGTCAGTTTATCGACAACATTACTCTTCGCATCTTGGACGATAACGGTGATCTAATCAATTTTCAAGGCGAGAAAACTATCGTGAAATTGAAATTGAAGAAACTTTCATAGAAATTGGTTTTTGCTTAAATCGTCAATTGTGAATGCTGTCGACTAAGATTGGGGAACCGCTGAAACATAATAAAAGTAAAAGAAGAGTTAATGTCAAGATTAGTCGTCGTCCAGACATTAGATCACAAACATCTCAATGGTTATCTGCCGAAGACTATAAATTTTTAAAATAAATCGGTTTTAAAGTGCGAGAATGATTTCCTCCGCCAGCGATAAAATAGAGGTTTTCTCCGAATCCATCTTGGACAATTCCATTATTAATCTAGAAGAGCATACGTATAAACCATACTGATCTCCATCATTCAACAATTCCGATGAAGTCCGTATCCCCACTAATTTTCAAGATATTGTACTGGATATTGTCGAAAGTTGCATATATATCGAAGGAAAATTTAAACCCTTAGACGCAACGAAAAGATGTTTTTTATCAAATAATGCCCTCGCATTTTTGTTCGATGAAATTCGCTACGAGATGGGAGGTGAGCAGGTCGCCGTTCTTCGAAAGCCTGGTGTTACCACGACATTAAAATCAATGGTTTCAGTCGGAAGTTTGCAACAAAGATCTCTCATGACGTGCAAATGGGGTCTCGACGAAGCAAACCAAGATATCGTAGACACGGCAAGTAACGTATTCTCCTGGAAATTACCCTTAAAATATCTTATGGGATTCGCCGAAGATTATACAAAAGGTGTTTTCAACGTAAAACAAGAGCTTATTATAATTATAGCTCGCACTTTTACCAATTGCTACGTTGGCGAAGTAGACGCAGAAATTAGTATCGACAAAATCGAATGGAAAATTCGTCACATCATTCCAAAAAATTGAAAATATTGTCTCGCATTAATAAATGTGGAAACAATGTCAGTATTCAAATGGCATATCGTAAATGGGAACTGTACGAATTGCCATTTTTAAAACAAACATCTTCCGACGTGTGGGCCTTGAGAACGAGTACAAGTGTAGAAAGACCGCGCATATAATCGTCGGATTTCAAGACAGCAATAATTGTGACAAAAAAGAAAAAAACGCAACTCAGTTTACCCACGCCGACGTATGCGAAATTTGATTGTATCTGAATTCCACCGTTTATCCCTACGAAAGATGGAATTTAGATTTCGCCAAGAAACTGTACGCAGCAGCCTATTACAATTATGAAAACTTCCGAAGCAGCTACTACAGGCGCGAAAAAAACGATCCGATGATAATGTTCGCCGAACATATGAAAAACCAATTGCAGTTATCAACCAGAGGCTATTAACTCATCGACAGTGGATGTGAAATTGGAGTTCCAAACGAAAAAGAATAAATTTCCCAAAGATACTAAAGTGTACGCATTATTCACGACTCATTTTTAGTTATAATGTATTAAACGGTTCGGTGACCAATAAATCTATATTTTAATGTATCGATTATATGTAACACAAAATATTGTTAACATATCGTACTTGAATCAATAAATTTGTAAAAAGTGGAGTAGTATTTTTATATTTATTTGAAACCCAACAAAAAAAAGCGGACGGAAAAGCCCGCTTCTTAAGAAAGAAATACGGGAGTTTAAATAATGAGGGTTTATTCAGTGGAAAAAAGTACTTAGATAACGCAAGAAAAATTTTTTAAGGAAAAATATGAAGACGATTTAGAAAATTTGTAAGAAAGTAACGGTTAGGAATAGGAAAAAGTTATAGGAAAAAATTATAGAGGAAATCGAGTACAATAAGCAAGCATTTCTTCCGATAGTAAAAACGTAAAAAAAAGATTTTTTTCTGGAAATTAATGAAAAATGGTGAATGCGCGCCAAAGTTGAAGATTTAGAGCAAAACAATACTAGGAAATTAGAAAGAATTTTTTTTTCTACATATGGTAGTGTTTTTCAATATTCGGAAAGATGAAATTTGAAGAAAAGGGTTATAATGAGTTAGTAATTTGGATTTTTTAAAGCGCTGTAGCTCGGGAACCATTCAAGATAGAAAAAAATAAAAGCACTTTAATAACTTAAAATTTTGAGGAGAATGCAATGGTGCAAAAAAAAATTTTTTATTTCGAAAATGGTGAATACGCGCTAAAGTTGAAGATTTAGAGAAAAACGGTATTAGGAAATTAAAGAGAGAATTTTTTTCTACATATTGTAGTATTTTTGAAAATTCAAGAAAATGAAATTTGAAAAAAGGGGTTATTTAAAGAGTTAGTAATTTGAATTCTTTAAAGCGCTCTAGCTCGGGAACCGTTCAAGATAGAGAAAAAATAAAAGAACTTTAATTACCTAAAATTTTGAGGAGAATACAATGGTGAAAAAAATTTTGAAAAATTTGGAAATAAAGGGAATATATACCAAAAAATTCCAAAAATCAATAAAAAGAAAGTTTGATCGCCGGACAGGGTTATCGGGAAGTTGTAGGGGAAGGTTTGGAAAGTTGTGGAGGGTTTTTTATAAATCCGCCCCTTGTTCTACCCAACCCGGGCTGAAAAATCCATTTTTAATATTTTTAGAGCGATTACGCGGCTCCTTCATCATTTCTTCGCAATTTTTGAGGTATAGATTTTTAAATTTGCGGTGATAGAATTTCGTATTTTTTTTTTTATTCTAGAGAAAATTTCCCACAATATATGAATTTTCAAATTTTTTATCATTACGACGCCAGAGCCCACCCAAGATGAGACAAAAATTTTTTTTTATATTAGAGAATTGGGAAAAATAGTGTGACAGACTTCAACTCTTCCTTATTACATCAAAACATTTTCAAAATTTTCCTTACCTTGCATGCAAAAAATTAAATTATATGCATATTTTGCATTTTTTGTAAATATGTACCAAAGTAACGGTTAGGAATACCAAAAAAAGTTATTCGGAAAAAATATAGAGGAAGTTCAGTACTATATGCTAGAAAAGTGAAGTGGGGTAGTTTGTGTCTAAAAAGCAGAGATACGATGATTTTTAATATCATGTTTTTCTCGAACATATATATTGAATATATGCACTCCACCTTACCCCTTCCAACTTTTTTAAATGTATATAGGAGCGGTATTCCAATTATTTCATCATTACATATTCGACCGTCAGGATGGAAGATACCCCGAAGAAGATTATTGCCATTGTAAGGCCATTCGTGCCCGGCAAATTATGTACATGTGCGGAGTGCAGGGGACCGCACCAGGATCAGCAGCTTCGGCACTACCCGCAACGCCAGCACCGACGGCTCCACTAACAACGCCGACACCATCAGCGACGGCGACACCGCCAGTACGGCTTTGGCAGCCTGAGGTCTAGATGCAGCCAAGAAGAAGACCAAGGGCTGCCCCTAGGTCGGTGTTACTATCGTTGGTTATTGCTCCACGGTAGACACCCGACCCTCCACCCAGGCCCTTTTAGGGCCAGAAAAACAGTCCTTTTCAGGACCACATTATATTTTGATCATAGTTTAGTAGTCGTTACTTATGGGGCGAGATATTCGTTTA
Source organism: Diaprepes abbreviatus (assembly GCA_034092305.1). NCBI lineage: Eukaryota > Metazoa > Arthropoda > Insecta > Coleoptera > Curculionidae > Diaprepes > Diaprepes abbreviatus. Next base: position 13,389 of record JASJET010000066.1, on the reverse strand, counting down.
ACGACGATTTGTCTCGTAACTTAAATGCCAAGTTATATGCTTGAGAACGAGGTAAACAATTAATCTCTGACCTATGAAAATGTTAACAGCCCAAACAAGGTTTCTATTAATTTTTTTTTGTAATGCATCCTTCACAAAATGTTCAGAATTGGTCTTATTGTCTAAACCAAAAAAAAAACAAATCGAATTCTTTTGTTTAAAGTTTTTGAAAAAAACAATTCTATAAGCTCTAACCAATACACAACATTTAGAATCCGTTGGTGGGGCGGGGGTAATTCTATATATACGAGACTGGACCAGTTACACAGTTATATACACTTCAACTCTCACAGGATTAACATGGAAGAAGAAAGACCCGCAAGCAGAGGCTATCTTTAGCGACGACACCGTCGCCGGCAACGTTGGAGACCTGGAGGACTTCTACGACGAAGTGGACTTTGAAATTGACGTCCTGTGTTGGGATGACTTAAATAAGCCAATTCCGCTGCTCTATGACCACGATCCTCGTCTTGTGGAATTGGATGATGTGGGCGGCTGGCTGCTTCAGCGCCTCGAAGAGCACAGTCCGCAGCCAGAGCCGGACTCTACGGAGGACGCGATCTTGGAGATTCCAACATCGCCGACACCCGAAGATCCCCAAGGTCCGTGCGACTCCTCGAGCTGGTGGACCGTTAATGAGGATGTGCCACCATAAGCCTCAGATCCTCCCCCGGCCCCGGGCACAAAACAACGGTCCTTTTCAGGACCACAAAATACTTTGATCTTAGTTTTAGTTCATATTGGTACTTTGTTACTAATATTGTATTTATAGAACATACAATATTGGATACAATATATTAAAAATTTGGGTGCTGGTGGAACCCAACACAATCATTCGTTTGTATTCGAAACCACAAACAACTTTGTTTTCAATAGGTAACACGACATTTGTTTTCACCCCCCACCGCTAATTTGTGTCTATATATACGACAACCAATGTTTATTACAATAATTTCCGTTCAACATCTCTGACAATGAACAACAGCCCATCCAATGCCCTGTGGTAGATTCTACAATGGACGATTGTCGCGAATGGGAGTCGGATGATGTCAGATGGGATAAACTCTGCGACTTTATAGTCCAATGGACGGAGGACAGCACCACCACCACCGTTGATGAAGGACCGTGCGACTCGACAACACCATAAAGAGTCGCATGTTTCTGCAACAAAACGGTCTTTTTCAGGACCACAAAATACTTTGAGCGTTGTTTTAGTTGGTTATAATATTTTGTAACCAATATTTTATGTTTTTTCATAAAAAAAAACATACTATATTGAGATGCAAAGTATTAGAAGTTCTGGCGACAGAATCTGAACTTCTTAAACCGAACCATGTTTTATCATAGTTGTAAATATTATCAAAAATAATTAGAACTATGCTAAAACCTGGTTTTAGGGGATTATTGGTACCTTTTTTTACAACCTAATATTATGTGGGAAAGGTCCTATATGAAATAAGACACCAAAAAGTATATTTTCAAGCAATTTTTTTATTGTATAGATAAAAAATATATATTTCTAAAAAACATTTGTTAAAATATAAAAATCTTTTTTTTTATTAATCTACAAAATTCATTTACAAAATATATTTACAAACTAAATACTATAAATTATAAACTAATATTTATAACTACTTAACATCTATTACACAACTTATCAAAGTCTGCCAATTCTCTTTTGTACCGCTCACCCGCACTTTTTCTAACCAATAATTGATTTTGTATAGCGAGTAATTGTTTTTCTAGTTCACCTTTCGCACTGTCATTCTCACTAAGTTTATTCACCAAGCCTTTTTTAATTTTTAACATGTCCGATAGTTGTGTCCTTTGCGACCTTGTAAAGCCTTCAGCCCACTTCGGCAGGGATGTCGCAGGACATTTTGATGTATCAGTTTCGTTCAGGGATGAAGACGCTGAAACATTAGATGTTTCATCTCCTTCATAACACTGCTTAAACCGCCCCTTGAATAGTTTGCGACATCCCAGTATCGGAGACAGTGGAGCATCAGTCTTCATTGGTGAAGGCTCTACCTCTGACACCTCCACTACACTGGCCGGTGTTGGTGGAGTTAGTCCATCTTCGCCTTCCACTATCTTCACTTCCACGGACAATGGTTCTCTCGGTCGCGGTGGTGGTGACGGTCTTGCCAAGAAATCGGGTAGCCGTGCGGGCGTCTTGGGTTTCATAAAAGTAAATTTTTTGCTAGACTGTCCTAAACCTTTAATCGGCGAAGAAAATGTTTTATTCACAATTTCCGATTTCGGCATCGTCAAGAGCTTCTGCAATTTTGAAGCTCTTGGAGAAGATTCCCGATTGTACGCGACGCTTTTCGCACTACCACATCACTTATAACTTTTATTTTGGGCTCCTTCTCCTCACTCAAATTTTTCAGAAATTCCGCAGCCGACTGTATCAACTCTTCGTCCCGACCATCGTTCAGGGCTTTGTCTTTGGCATCCTCTTGCTGCTGGTGCCAGTCCTCGACGTCCCCTGGAGTTAGCACTTCCAAATCACTCATGTCTTCCAACATCTGGGATCCGCAACTCACATTAAGTCCATCCAAAAGTCAACTGACACTAGGTGCTCTTGAAGACATTTTCGTTTTTTTTTCTTGTTTTACTTCAACTTGCAGTTACTATTGTACTGGTTGCTGTTCTGACGATCTGTAAAGAGCTCTAGCCAGCGAGTCTGCTTTTATGCCTATTTCCCCCACTACACCACCTTTATTCCTTTTGTTCGATGCATTAAGTATAGTATTTAAACTTGTCAGATGCAGGACCAACATCAAGCCCGACGTAACCGGCAATATCGGGGTCGTTTTCAAGGTTGTAATTTACATGAATTTTTTTTGTCCCTGTCAAGGTTATTTTAAATAGCAACATATAAATATAATACTAAACTTGTCAGATGCAAGGTCAAGGTCAAGGTCAAAGTACCCGTCAATGTCAGGGTCGTTTTCGAGGTTGTAACTTTCAAGGATTTTTTTTTTGCCCTGTCAAGGTTATTTTAAAAAGTAACTTATAAATAGAGTACAGCGTTTGAAAAGTACAACATATTCAAACATCATGTTGCCAACTGGTGAACAAACTGGTCAAGAACTTAGAGGATACATTGATGATACTGTTATTGCAATATATGAACTTAGGCAAGACGAACTGCGTGATGAACTTAATTCTAGAATCTTGAAAATTGAGAAGACTATGGAGGATCTTGTCAACAAAACTGCTTCACATTAAACATTTACTCGTAGACCTGTGTGTTTAATTTACTGTTAAACAGGTTTTTCAACAATAACTTTTACCGTTTGTTATTTGTCGATACTTCATTATATTTATAATTTCAAAATAAAGGTTCAATAAAAAGCAATCAAGTAATGAATACATGTTTTTTACAATACTACCGTTACATATTAATGTTGTATGTTCAATGGAACTAATAAAAACAATTCAAATAATGACATATGGCTTTTCCAGATTACGTGCTGTCCTGACTTAGAAATGATTCCAACACAGTGACTAAATTTGCTAAGTTTTCTTCCGGCTCTTTTTTGTAAAAATCTATGTCTGCATGTCCCCAAGCTAAGAGTTTTGGTCGAATTGGGAATTACATAACTTTTATCATCACTATGTGATAATGCTACTTTATTTATTATGTTGGTATAAATGTTATGTAATTCACTTCTAAATGTCTTCATCTTTCATAATATCAAACCGCCTAGTTCAACAATTTTTTGGTAGTCTTCCTGATGAAGGTCTTTCACGATAACACATTTTTGATACCTTTGGCTTTTTTTTAATTCATTATTAATGGACTTTACATAATAAGCCTTCGCGCCGGTACCATAAAAACTTATTATCGCGTCACCAGGAAACTCATCTTTCATTCTACCAACTACAGGATTACCTTTAATTATGTTGAAATTATTTATTTCGGAGTAATTTGATGTGTCAAATTTTTCGGGGTTTTCTGATATAGTTTGATAAAAGTTTTCCGTGTACACTCTTAATATAAACAAGTCAGTATCGGTGTAAAGTGACGAAGCATCATCGCCAAACTTGGATTTAATAAAATTATAATAAAAATCGTATATTACAGTCTTTGATATATGTAATATGGAAAATCCGATATAAATTGGTTTACTATATAATATTTTAACTTTATTCATATGTATAGCAACAAAGTTTTCGGTAAATATCGAGCTACTATTGATATTGGGACGGGATATTAGTGCTCTAGCTCCATTTCTACCTACACTGTTTTCCCAATGCGTTACTAATTTTATATCTTTTCGATTTTCCATATTTTCCATAGTTTTGTTAAAAATCGCGTTATATTTCAATTTAAAAGTGTCTTTCGCAAATTTTGTGGTGGCCTTGTTATGTAAACTGGTATTAAAATCAATATACGTTTTTAGTCATTTCGATTGCTTAAACTGTAATACTCGATGAGTCTGCATTACCACTAAGCCGTTGACGATGACTTGTTTTAAAGTTCTATAGTGTACAATGTATTTTCTTTATCTTGTACATTAGGAATTAATTTCGGCAATTGGCGTTTTCTGCTTGCAGTATAATATTTTTCACTAGAAAGGGAAGATCAGAATGGGCATCATGCAAGTCAGTCGGATAATGCACATCCACTTCCAAAACGTAGTTATGCAAACTATCATCACCAACAGCCATAATATTTAAATTGAGTATTTCGCGCTCTGTTACCAATCGAAAACCGCCATATGATAATGTTTCTGACATACTATGAGCATTTAGATTTGTAGCATCAAGGTATGTTATAAATAAAGACGGTTTTGTTGGGTCATAGTCTGGTAAATAAATATTATTTGCAATATGCTTCCTTTCTGTACATTGGCTTATGCCGCCGCTTGTACCTTTCTTAAAAAAATGTATCATGTCTATATCAGTTAAGAGCTCAAGCTCTACCTTAGTCATACGCAACATACAATCAAATGATAAACTTGGAAGCGAATAGTTGTGTACTGGATCAAAGTTATTGAATTTTAAACAATTATTTCGAAATTGCTCAAAAACATCGCACAATAGAAACACATCTGAATTTAAATACACGTCTGAATAGTCCCCCAAAGTTTTACACCCTAACAAGCGCCATACTTCTTTTTCTCGTCTATAGCTTTTATCGCTAATGTGTTCTTCCCGTAAATTATCATAAATTGATCTTTACTTGGAAGACATGTATTTTTCGTTTTTTCTATAGAGTCAGTAAAGCTATAAGGAAAAACAATCTTTTGACGCATCAAATTAAATTGGTCGATATTTGAAAAATGTTTCCGCGTTTCAATAAAATTGTTATCGTTTAAACCGCTACCTAAATTTTCCAAAGACGTTGATAGAAATTTAAAACTGTCAGTGAATCGCAACTTTAAATATTTCCTCTTGACTTTTCCACATTTACTATCAAAATAATCGTGCACATAAATGCTTTTGGTAAAGGATATGTACTTTTCCTTACTTTGAGCCAAAGCACCAATTTTATCCCCATATTTACATAACTAAATAAATGGCTGTTGTAGCCGCTTAAGTTATGAGATATGACAGGGATAAAAGAGATTTATAATTTAAATTAAAAACGGAATGTTCAGCACCAAATTTTTCAGCACCAATTATGTGACAATGATCTCATACTTTAATCTCACCATCTTCAAAAGGGCCTTAACATATACCACATATTTTAGCATCATTAAACTCCCTTTTTCTTCAGGCGTAAACGGTTTTATAGGCTTAATATCTTTTAAATATGTGTTATATAGAGCCCCTAAATCACACTCGATACGATCCACAAAGACTTGAGCTGTATTATTCCCCTGAAATAGCTCAAATTTTGAAAGTGATTCGTCAAAAGAGCATTTAATTAAATAAGCAAAAGAATATGGTTCATGTTTAAAACTTTTTACAGTGTAAGAATTTTGTGAGTTGGTTGCACCGTTTCAACAGGTTTTAAAACAAATTCGAAATCTGCATAAACCACGAATAGAACGCACATTTGCTTTTCTATACCCTCGAATTTAAAAATATTTTCCGGCACACTCTTTCCAAATTTATCGATTTTTAAATCCACTGAGGGTGTTTGTGTGAAAATGTGGTTACAATCGTAGTTTTGATGTAAAGTTAAAGCTGACGGTGTACTAAAATAAATGAGACGACCTTCACAAAAATAATTTGGCTTGAAACTAAGCGTGATAAATCCCTAATCCTACAATAATGACTTTTTGAACAAGTCGTATCACAAAAATGTTCACCTCCATCTTTACTACTACAGTCTTCTGTAATTAACAATAAATTTACATGTCTATCCAACTTTCTTGACGCATACCTCAGTGGACCTATAGCTTCATGTATTACTTCATTATTTTCATATTTATATTCGAGACCGTATACGTTAATGGATATGTCGTTCATTTCCTCAAATTTTTTAATTTCATGTAATTTTACTGGAAAATCCATACCTGTTAAATCTAGAATTCTAGAAAAATGATAGGACTTCTGCTGTGAAGATAATCCTGTTGAAGGAAACAATGCTGAAATTACAGCCCACGCAAAGCAAAATTCGTCCTGGTTAATCACATTGACGACAGCTCCTTTCTTTTCAATAGAACACCGCAACTTGATGTATGATGAGCCACTCATAGGCGTATACTTGTTGATGCTAACTTCCAAGTATAAAATTCGCACAAGAGCCCATCCTAAAACAAGAAAAATAATATATAAAAATCAGTTTAATATATCGGGTTTTGATTTTTCCATACTTGAATCTTTCTCCTGAAACTCTGCCGCCTGTGTTTTTATTAATTCGGTGAAAGAATGGTAAACGGCATCCCAATCACTTTCTACACTAATTATTTGACTAGCAGTGTTGAAGGATTTCTCACTGAATATTTCTTGTGATGGAAGCATGTACTCGCCAACAGCTGTCATGTTAACTTTTAAAGCATGATGCACAAGTAATAAATTATTAACAAATTCCACCACCTTCGATTTAATGTCTGCAAAGAACATCACTGCTAACCCGATAGGTTGCAATTCTCCTTTTGAATGCACATTCAACGAGTTGCACACCATGACAAACCGGCAAACATGAATTATTTTTATTTTGTTGTATTCGTTTATGCGCTGACATATGATTTATTGGAACATCTACATTACATATAGCGCAATCAATTACCGAATCGCCGATGTACACTCTTCAATTCGGAGCCGTTTTCCTCCAGGCACTTCATTAAATCTCGCCGCACACTTTATGGTATATTATGGTAAACTTAGAACCGCAATTTTCACAAACATATGCCATGTCAAATATTATCACATGTAATACCTATGCAAGTCAGAGACAACTGATGAATGAAACTGCCCCATACCATATATAAAACCATTCAAGGTCACCCTAAACTACGTAACATAACTTCAAAAGTCACGCACCCAAGATGCCCCCACAAAGTCAAAAAAAATAAACAATTAATTTGGTCCGTTGCTGTTAGTATGTCTCGAATTTTTTTTGTGCATCCGCAGACCACTATACTCTAGATCACTGAGAACAAACAATAAAAAAAAACATAAAAACTTATAAATAAATTCATTGTGCAACAAACTCCTGAATATTTTTATTTGAAATTTTATACACTGTTGTATGCAACAAGAGGCTCCTTTCGGTGTAGTATAAAGTTAATGCAATAGATTTTTCTATTATTTATTAACAATTGAAAAAACAGCTGTTTTAGCAGATTTTTTTGCAATATCTAACAAAAAAATTATCCGATTTGGATGAGCTTTAGCTCATTTTGCAGGTATTTTCAAAGCGCATAACATAAAAACAATAGCTTTTCCTAGAACTCGAAAAAATTGTTTCTTTACATATTAATTTTCAAATAAAAAATTTTCCCAAAAAAGAAAATGAGACATAAGACACTACATAATTACTATTATCATTCTGGAGTTTATAAGAAGTCAGAAGTCTACTAACAATAATTTTTTTCCAGATGCTAATTCCGCTGGCCTATGAAGTTGTAGCCACAAATCTAATAAAATTATGATATTCTAATCGAATTACTTAACAGGAACGTGAGGTCAATTAACTGAAGATATATGAACAACTAGTGCACAAACATTCTTAAAAATCTCAAACTATTTAAACAAATAACATCTTTAAGTTCTAACTAAAGATTTGCAGTAAAAGTGACAGAAATTAAAATAAATAAGTGACTTAATAGTATCGTATAATCATCAGCAAAAACATAATACTTTCGGTGCAGTATAAAGTTAATGAAATATATTTTTCTATAGTTTATTAACAATTGAAATAACAGCAATTTTAACACGTTTTTTACAATAACTAACGAACAAATTATCGGATTCGTCTGGGCTTTAGCTCATTTTGTAGGTATTTTCAATGCGCACAAATTTTGTTTGAAACCTTTTTACTGAAAAGCAATAACTTTCCCTAGAACTCAATAAACTGGCTTTAACATTTTAATTGTTAAATAAAAAAAATACATTTTTTTCCAGTCTATTTCTCACTGGATTATGGGTTAAGGTTTGGAAATTATTCGATGTGGGGAGTTACGGGGGTTTGGAGTTCTTGGGTTTTAGAGGTTATTGGGATTAGGGGGTTATAGGGTTATTGGGCTTATGGAATTAAAATTTTGTGATTTATACTCTTAAATAGCAGGTGTCTCAAACATACTGAATTTCGCAGTTTGAACGCGCATAAGTCTCTATGTCACTAGGTTATGGGGTTAAGATGTTGCGTAGTTATTAGGTTTTGGGGTTTGTTTGAGTTTTATAATTTCTAGCCAATTTTTGAGGTTGGAAAAAAAAATCTAACGGGATGAGGTTATTGGTTTTCGGTTTCAGCATAGTCGATTATAAATAGTAAGATAGGTCAGGAACATTTTTCCATGCATAGGATAAGGGAATTTATTAAATTTAATGTATACGTTCATTAAATGAATTAGAAAATTATGACTTAAATATCGAAATCGATTGTTTTGAATTATTACCCAACTAAACAAAAGCAAATTTATAGTAGCCGATCGAGTATGGCGTCTGAAATTGGTTAAAGACTAGTTGCGATGGTGCCAAATATTTATTAGGGTGTTTGGGATCACCGATTGCAAATATAATATCAGATTATGTAAACTCAAGATGGCGGTCGAAATTGAGCAATGACGGGTTGCGTCTCTACTAGACTCATCAGGGTACCGATATGCACCTGGCTATGCAAAGGACAGATCGGAAGGAAGCATACAAATACTGAACGCGACTTCGCCGACCTCCCGCCGGATGGCGTATACATGTTTATTGGCTTTCACGGATTCCTCCGTGTGAGATGCGATAGCAGTGGATATATCTACATTATGCCGTTATAGTGCTGAAATCACATTCTGCAAACTTCGTTCCAACTATATCCTTTCCTTGTTAGAGTTACTGTTCGCATTTTACTTCATATATATATATATATATATATATATATATATATATATATATATATATATATATATATATATATATATATATATAGATATATATATATATATATATATATATATATATATATATATATATATATATATATATCCGCGTCAAAACTTCCGAGCGACCTCTGTGGGGCATGGGCGTCACCGGTAAATCTTCACGAATTCGTTGGTGTGTGACGTTACCGACTGGACGTGTTAGTTCGTGAACAGTGTTCGTTTGTTTATACAGTCTTTTTCTCGTTCGTCGCATTTTGTTATTGTAAAACATGACGGAAAAATTAGATCAACGAATTTGCATCAAATTTTACTTTAATCTTGGAAAACTTGCTCGGAAACAATTAATATGATGAATAATGCATTTAGAGAGGAGTGTATGAGTAAAGCAAGAATAAAACAGTGGTACAAGCGGTTTAAAGATGGCCGCACGTCAGTTGACAGTGATTTTCGCTGTGGTCGACTTTCGAGTGCAATAACACCAGTAAATGTCGAACGTGTAGACTTGCAATTGAAGGAGATCGTCGGTTGACTGTACGCGAACTAGAAGATAAGCATGAATTCGATTTTAAAAACACCCACATTTTAGATACTGACAGAAATTATCACAAACTGGGTATCAAAGAAATGAAAAAAAAAAGAGATAAAAATGCTGTAAATGACAAAAAAGATGTCAAAAATCAAAGTCAAATATACTATAATTTGATATTTTAATATGACCCTACTTGAAGCGACTCTATAATAAATATTAGAAATAATTTAATGATGCTTGGCGCGATCTTTTTTCCTATTTATATACATACATTCGATGTTACTGCTTCACCACACCCTTCTTTAAATTACATAAAAGGTATTATTACTTGCAACGATTTCTCAAACTGTACCGAACAAAAAATTCTTGACAATTTAGATAACCAAGGGGTTATTAGTGTTAAAAGAATAATATCTAGAAAAAACGGTAAAGAATTCCCTACTAACAACCACATTCAAAACTCATACATTACCCCCCAAAATTTTAGCTGGATGGTATTCATTACGAGTCAGACATTTTATCCCTTCCCCAATAAGGTGTTTTTCATGCCAAAAGTTTGGGCATATGGCGGCCCGCTGCCCTAACTTTCCGGTGTCTCCTTCCTGTGGTCACGATACTCATACCGACTCATCTTGCTCTCCCCCACCAAAATCTTCTAATTGTGATCCCAATCATTCACCAAGATATAAGGGATGTGAATCTTACAAGAGGGAATTTGGTATCCAAAAGATCCGCACCATGGAAAAAATATCATATCCAGAAGCAAAAAAGGAGTTTATAAGTCAGAATCCATCTTTTACTGTTGTGCCGTATAATATTGTTGCATCTAAGAATATTGTAGCTAAAACAAAAATCCAGTAGCCACTAAAAAAACAACATCTATCGCAATCCAATGCGAACTAAATCCTTCAAATGAAGGCATTACATCCTCACAAGATCCAAAACCCAAACCAAAACCCTCCTTCCCAACTCCTTTACGCCTCATATCCTCCGATTCCAAACATACCACAAAACCCTCTCTCTCCAGTCCTCTCAGTCCCTTCATCCTATTCCTTCCCTTACCCCTTTCTCTTCCTCTTCATCCAGTTTCATTACCCATCATACTTCATTGGGAAAAAAACCATTTTCCGAACCATTAGAAAACCCCTCAAAGTTCTTCTACTAAAGACATATCAAGCAAATCACATAAAAGTTCCTGCAAATCCTCATCAAAGGAACTCCTTAATGATATGGTAGTGGATGAACTTTTCGATCAAGACCCTAAAAATATATTACCTAAGAACGGTAAACAGTATAAATAATCTTTCATTTTTAAAATAACGAGACTACACTATTTTACCATTTTATTTCAAATTCTTACCAACTATATTGCAATGGAATTTATTGGGTCTTCGCAATAATCTAGAAAATCTTAATCTCTTAATATCGAGGTGTAGTCCATCGGTGATCCTACTTCAGGAAACCAATCTTCAACCAGATAAGGATACCCATGTTAATAGATATAACATCATAAGAAAAGATAGAATTTTTAACCTACGAGCGTCTGGAGGTGTAGCTATATTAGTAAAAGAAAATATTCATTACTCCAACATCAACATTGACACTGATTTGGAAGCCATAGCGATTAGAATAGAAAGCCTTAACATGACATTCTGCTCCATATATATTCCTAATTCAACCAATTTATCTAAGGATGTCCTAAAGATTTGGTTCGTCTACTCCCTACTCCATTTATATTGGCGGGCGATTTCAATGCCCACAACAACATTTGGGGTTCAATTCACACAGATACTAGAGGACAATTAATGGAATCATTCATCGAAGACCACCCTGTATTCCTCCTTAATGATGGCTCTGCAACTTTTGTTAGTTCGGCCACTGGTACATTCTCCTCTATAGACCTAACATTGTGCAGCCCTGCGATAGCAGATCGATATCAATTTGAAGCACTGGATGAGACGTTGGTAGCGACCATTTTCCTATAGTAGGTAAACCTTTGAGTTGGCAATCTTCTAGAAATCAAAAAATGAATTTATGACCTTAAAAATGCGGATTGGGAAAGATACAGAACATCTTTCATTGGTCCCAATATAGATACACATAATATTAACACCACTCTAGAATCGTTTATATTATCCATGAAGCAAGCCGTGGACATAAGTATACCGAAAAAAAATCTCTTCCCGAACCGTCCCCCAGTACCATGGTGGTCAAATGTAAAATGGCCATTAAAAATAGAAAGACCGCTTTAAACCGATTTAAACATCATCCTACACAAGATAACTTTATAGCTTTTAAGCAGGCCAGAGCCAAAGCTAAAAGAGTAATCAAGGAATCTAAAAGAAATTCCTGGAATAAATTCGTTGATTCAATCAAAGTAAAGACATCCTCTCATGAAGTATGGAGTAAGATCAATCGCCTCTAAGGTAGACCTTCTAGAATAATTCATAGTATCAAAAGCAATAACACCTAGATACATGATAATAAAGAGATAGCAGAGTGCTTTGCATACCATTATACTGAAGTTTCGAGTTCTCATAATTATAATGAGAATTTTGTACGAATTAAGAACAATGCTGAGAAATCTTCCCTCAATTTTGACTCCTCTACGGAATTTTCATATAACTTTCCATTTAACATTCAGGAACTTAAACATTCTCTATCAAAGAGCAGAAATAGCGCCCCTGAACCAGACGACATTCTCATTCCTATGGTAGTCAACTTACCAGATTATGCACTTTCCATACTCTTAAAAATATTCAACATAATATGGTTAGAAGGTAAATTTCCCAAGGCATGGAGACACTCTATATTAATTCCAATTCATAAACCGGCCAAATCTCGTATACTGATAGAGAACTATCGCCCTATATCCTTGACGAGTCATATATGTAAGATTCCAGAAAGGATGGTTAATTTTCGTCTTATGTGGTATGTAGAAAAAAATAAACTTTTGGATCCTAATCAATTGGGATTTCGGAGGGGTTTCTCAACCATAGATCATATCATGGGACTAAGCATAGACATACATTCGAGTTTCTATCAGAAGAATCACCTCTTGGCTACTTTCCTGGACTTATCTCATGCCTATGACACAACATGGAGATATGATATTATGAGAACCTTACATAACTGGGGCTTGAAGGGTAACCTACCTATCTTCATATCTAACTTTCTGTCTAACAGAACTTTCCAGGTCAGAATAATGGGAGCACTATCATCCATACATATATTGGAAAATGGTCTTCCTCAGGGATCTACACTCAGTCCATTATTGATCTTAATTGCCGTCAATAGTATAAAGTCATACATTCCCCGGGA